>BMAC01000195.1:1019056-1117833 GCA_014905375.1 Phtheirospermum japonicum
AAATCTCATTATAATGTAAGAAATTCTTTTACTTTTCCATACATAAAGTATGAAATTTTCACTATATAGTAGGAATTTTTCTTCACTTTTTGAACATTAATTAATAATGTCTTTTTTTTTAAGGAAATAAATTAAGTAATTTCACTGTAAAATAAGAGTTTTTCTTACTTTTTCGAACATAAAATAACAAACTTTCTTAGTTTATAGGATATAAAGTAAGAAAATTTATTACCTTTTCTAGCATAAAGTTCGAAAATTCAGTATAAAGTAATATATAGTTGTATTAAATATGAAATACATAATAATAATTTGCTATTAAGTAAGAATTTTTTTTTCTATTTTTTTGGGTGAAAAAAAGTGTATAATAAGTAAGAAATATATAACAACATTTGCATATCAAGTAAGAAACTTTTGCAATCAAGTAAAATACTTTTTGTCATCAGGTATGAATTTTCGGACATTAATTAAGAAATCTGTGTACATATAGTAAGAAATTCTGACATAAGTAAGAAATATTTTCGGTGACCGGAAATATTTTTGTACATATAGTAAGAAATATTTCCGATGACAGAAAATATTTTTGGACATTATGTAAGAAATGTTTGGACATATAGTAAGAAATTCAGACATATTGTAAAAAAATTGGACATATAATAAGAAATTGTCTGGATTGAAAAAAAAAGATTACACTCATTGACATATATTAATAAATTCAAACATACAATAAGAAATTTTTTGGGTGAAAAAAAATTCGCTGAAAGAGACTCCGCAGCCGGGAAATATTTTTGGCCAGCGGCAGGAAGTGACGCGTCAACCACTTGCTGTCCCAATTATTATTATTATTATTATTATTATTATTATTATTATTATTATTATTATTATTAGTTTTTTCATAGTAAGGGTATTGTGGTATATTTATATTAAAATTTGGACTATTAGATAAAATATAGGGACTATATAATTTAAAATTAGATGTATAATTAATTGACATATGCACCTACACTTGGAGGACTATTTGACAATTCCCCCTATAAAGATCGGGTAATGAGAAAGAAGTTTGATGAAGTGTGTTGTGTACTTAATTTCTGAATTATGCATTCAAGTCAATTAAATTTATTTTACTTGAGTCTATCTATAACTTAAGTCGATTAATATATAGCAACTAAGCCAAAAGCCACCTTTTGCATTGGAATACTCGTAGGCCTCGTTTGGTTTCTTGGAATGGATAGGACAATTATATCCTGATACTCGGGCTGACACTGTTGAGATAAAGTTGTTGGTTATTTGTTTGGTTTGATAGGGGTGTTTGTGCCTCTTACTCTGGGGTGGAGAAAACGTTGATAGGAAGGAGACGATTGAAAAGAATCAAGAAATATGGAGCAATCTCACCGGAATCTAAAAAGGGTTTACCGAAATCTTGAAAAAAGACGAAGCATTCTCTCTATTTATCCGACAACTGGCCTCTCACATCATCGGAGAGTCGATTCCAGATTTTAGCCCACAAATTCACAACTCTGAGCCTTCTTCATTACAATTTTAAGAATCAAAATGTTGGACCCAAACTTACAAATCTTCTATCCCAAATGTCGATAATAACCAAGACTAAAAACAACAAAAGAACCGACGGGCAGAAGCGCCGCCGAAGAGCCGCCATCACCAACCTAAAACTACACCTCTTCAGCCCGACCACCCATCACTCGTAGTCTTGCCTTGAAGAAGGAAAGGGTTTTCAGTTCCAAAAAATTGGGATTGAGTTTTAATAAAAAAAAATTAGGGTCTACTTTTAATTTGAGAATCTTCATTGATTTCGATTTCCAGAAAAAAGGGCGAACAAAATCTTAGCAACGCCCAGACCCACCGCTTCTCAGGCATTAAGAACTACCTTGAATCCCACAAATCGTAGTCTCAAATCACCCAGGATCCCTTCCTCTCTTCCTCGTCCTCTCTGCGGCGGCGGCGGGATGCAATTGAGTATGGCACGATTGTCAGATTGGCACGCTCATTATCTCTTGGGCGGTGAATAAAGAGAGAGAGAGAGAGAGAAAATGAATTGCAGATAGAAAGAGAATTAGGAAAAAATTATGAGTTTCCTGCAGTGGATATATAATTAATTGTGTTTGCGAGGGAAGTTCGACTTTGTCATTGAAAAATAGGAGTATTATGGTCATTTGCTCCTCTGAATTAAAGGGTGGATATTTCATCTGAGGGTAAGGGGTGGGATGGAGTTGTCACATGTTGGAGGGATAACTCGTGGGCCGGGATATTTCTTCCGGGCTATCCCGACCAAATATCCCTTCAATATTCACTTCTAGTTGGCTCCAATTTTTTTACTTGTTTTTAAAACCAGTTATCTTGTTACAATATAACCAAATCTCTCTCGTTGATATTTCTATGACTACAATGAGGAGTTAGAATAGAAATATTATTTATGAAAATATTCTTTACAAATATTACCATTGGAGGTATCCTTATCTTTACGGAACATCAATTTGATTTTAAAAAAACATTGACTAAATAAATCGCCATATACAAAATGTCTTTGCCAATGACATAGTAGTAAACCTCGAGAAAAACATAAGTAAAAGTCAAACCTCCAATATAAAGTATACACAAATAACCATTTAATTATAACAATCACTTAGTACAGAAACTGATTCTAAAACAGATAAAAAAGTCAATCCAATGGTATTTTTAAAACTGTTCTAAATAGCACTTTTTAGAATGGTATTTTAAAATACCGGTCTGGAATGACGACTTTCCAGAACGGGTTTCCAATACCGTTCTGGAAAGTGTAATTGTAACGGTTCTGAAATGGGCGTCAATCCAGAACGGTATTAAATTACCGTTCTGAACTGACGAACATTCGGTATTGAAATTACCATTCAAGAAAGTCTATTTAAAAAAAAACAAATTATAATCCAGAATGGTATTGAAATTACCGTTCTGGATTGTAATTTTTTTATTTTTGTGAAAGATTTTTCAGAACAATAATTTTAATACCGTTCTGGAATATTTGTCAATCTAGAACGGTATTAAAAACCGTTCTTGAATGTCTTTCTCAGAAAAAAAAAAATTATTCCAGAACGGTATTTATAATAATATCGATATGAAAAGTCTTTACCAATTTGAAATATTTTCACAATTTCGGCGCGGGTAAATGGAGCGGGTAAATGAAATATTTTCACAACTTGGTTATTAATTTGTCTTAACCAAAATCCAAAACCAGCCTGTTCCAATACTCTCTCTCTCTCTCTCCAAATCAACTACAACCATGCCGATCTAAATCCCTAATCAGAATCCAAGCCGCCGATCGCTACCCCCTCTTTCCGCAACTTCCTCTCCTGCCTCACCTCCACCTTCCGCCACGGCCTCTCCCAGCGCCGCCCCTGGCTGGAGCTCCTCGACCGCTCCTCCTTCGAAGCCTTAAAAACTCGTAAAACTAATTGAAACCCTAAAAACTCTCTCTTTTCCCCTGTGAAAAGTTAATTGGAATTTGAAGAGAAATGGGGGCAGACAAAGGGAAGAAGAAAAAGTGGGAGAGGTAGAGGAAGAGAAAAACGGGACCGAGCACATCGACAGGGAGCTAGTTCTATCCAACGAAAGGCTTCAGGAAATGCAAGATGAGTTTGAAAAGGTAAATCTGATTATTCTTTTTCTCTAGTAGTTATCTTGTTGATGATGAAATCTCATAGAAAGATTCCATCGTCTTTTGTAATTATCTTGAGTTTTTAAATAGATCTCAGAAGTTGTGTTTAATTTTATCATTTTTTTTTTTGCTTTCCTGTATTTTACGTGTGAAGAGAGCCGATTTGATTTATTTTACTCATATAGTCATATCTGCTGGGGTATATATATATATAGCATAGATCAATAAAATATTTATATTTGAATCATATCATATTTTAGTCTTAACTTTCTTAAAGATACATTACACGAGGTAGGTAGTCTTAAAGATATATGTTCATCAAACAATTTTATTTACTGCTGATTATTGTGGTGAAGAAAAGATAAGCTGTTGGGAAATTTATATATGGGAATTTCCTTATTTTGTTATTTTCCTTTCTTGGGCTCAAAATATATTAGGGAACTAGAATTAGGACTCTAGATTTGTTTCCTAGATTGTGTATAGGATTTTATTTAGTTTTCTAGATTGTATTTAGGACTAATTTTCTTGTCTTCCAAGAATAAGACTCTTGTCTATTTAAGAAAATAGGAGTCCAAGAGAATATTACTTCCTTTACTAACTTTCACAGGCTTTCACGAGAAGAACGCATCAAGGAGGACGACGCAAGACGAAAAGAACACGAGCAACTAAAAGACTTGAGGTAACAATCCAAATCAAGGAGATCTTCAAAGTTGCGTAACCAACGAAGAAGATCATCATAAGATTTTCCACAAGACTTGATGCCACGATCTTAATCACGGAGATCTTTGGAGTTGCGTAACCAACAAAGAAGATCATCATTCCGAGGTGACAAGTATTTTAGTTTCAAGTGTTGATACTGGTGTTTTTCATATATTTCTTTATATTTTTGTATTGATCTTGAACAAAGAAAAATAATATAGTTTTCAATTTTGTATACCCAAGTTCGTAAGTATTTTTACTTACGAACGAAATTTAACATGCTGTGTTCAAACTATTTTTTTATATTTATTCCGCTGCGTATTTTTAACTTTGTTTGATGTTAGTTACGATGTTGTTAACATCGTTCTTAACATCTATTTCTAAAACTGTTGTTTATTACTATGAAACTGTTTGATGTTAGTTTTGGTGATTGTAATACCGAAGCAACATCATATTACTGATACTTATTTGAAACAACCATAGATCCTACGAATTAACAATTACCATCTAAAGCGGGTTACTTGACGTACTAAGTTTATTGATCCTTATTTTTTAAGACGCTATGGATACTCTGAGGAAGAAGAGCTTGATTGTTACAGAGTACACTGACGATGACAATGAGGTTCATGAATCTCTTGACGAGTACGAGAAGCCGAGCATTGAGTAGGAACAATTATTTGCTAGTACGGGAAAACAAGTACTCAAAGTCAAGGATCTTATGATCAAGGTGGACAAACTAACTCAAGAAAAGGATGATCAACTTAATATTATTGTCCGTTTTGAGTCGTCACTCACCAAGAAGAATGTTGAGATAGAACGAGTGAAAAATTGCAAAATTGAAGAAAGCCCGAGAAACCCTCACAAACCTCAACAAGGGCAAGTCCAAGTTGGATGAAATTCTTGAATCGAGTATCCCAAATTTTTCAAAACGTGGGATTGATACAAACCTGTTTGAAATCTAGATTCAAGTGAAAAGATGAATTAAACCAAACACCGTAAAAGGAGAAGAAGACAATATGTGTGCCATCACTGTGGTGAACCTTGGCACATTTGACCATATTGCTGGAAGCTTATTGGGAAACAAAATCAATTTAAAAGGTCGAAACTGTCTGCTGGAATCCGTGACGGTTTCTGTATTCCTAACACCAAAACCAACACTAACCTCAAGCAGGTCTGGGTCAAAAAGAACGAGATCAAATGCAACATGATCTATTCCTCTCTGAAGTATCATATTTATAGATCCTGGTATTTTGATAGTGGATGCTCTAAACACATGACCGACTCTAAAGAAGTTCTCTCAAATATTGTCAAATTTCAAGGAGGAAAGGTGAAGTATGGTGGAGGTGCAAATGGCTAAATCATTGGCCAAATAACTCTTTATGTCTCTTGTATTACAAAGCTCGAGAACGTGTTACTTGTTAAAGGCTTAACTACGAACTTGATAAGCATTAGCCAACCGTGCGATGGTGGTTTCAATGTCAAGTTCACCCATGAAATATGCAAAGTTTATGATGAGGGCAATGCATGTATTGCCACTGGTCAGAGGACTTCTAACAATTGCTACCAAATCAACGGTGATATTTTCTGCAAGTTATCTCAACTGAGTGATGCCGAGGTGTGGCATCAAAAGTTCGGACATGTCATTTACAAGATGATGGAGAGACTGGTTAAGAAGGATGCCGTGAATGGACTACCTAATCTCAACACTAAAAACATTCCAGTATGCGAGGCATGTCAGAAAGGGAAGCAAGTCAGGGTGTCACATCCGAATATACAAAGTCTCACTACCTCAAATCTTTTTGAACTCCTTCATATATATCTTTTGGGACCACTTAAATTTGAGAGACTTAGTGGTAAGAGGTATGTACTTGTGATTGTAGATGATTTTTTTCATTTTACACGGGTAGAATTTGTAAAAGAAAAATCCGAGACTTTTGAAGCTTTTAAAAAAATTTCGAAAAAATTGAGTGTTCGTTTTGGTGTGAGTATAGGTACAATAAGGTTTGATCATGGGAAGGAATTTGAGAATGCATCTTTTTCAAAATATTGTTCCAAAGTTGGTATAACTCATGAATTTTCTTCACCAATCACCCCCCAACAAAATGGGATAGTCGAACGCAAAAATAGATCTCTTATAGAAATGACTAGGACTATGCTTATTTCAAATGGGGTTTCTAAATGTTTTTGGGCAGAAGTAATGAACATCGCATGCCACATAGTTAATAGGGTGTATTTTAGACCTGGGTCATGTGTTACTCCCTATGAATTGTTCATGGGCAAAAAGCCAAATTTGAGTTATTTTTATGTTTTTGGGTGCATTTGTTATGTGCTAAATGGTAGAAATCATCTTGAAAAACTTGACTCAAAGAGTGATAAATGTGCTTTCATGGGATACTCTCGATATAGTCATGCATATAGATTGTTTAATCTTAGAACTTTTTGCATGATTGAGTCAGTAAATGTCAAGTTTAATGATATGATTACTGGTTTTAGACTGGATGAGGATGATGATCTGGTTTATGATCAGAATCCCCAAGAAAATGTTACGGTTGGTGTAGATGAAGATGCAGGTGTTGAAACTGAAGAAACTGGTAGTGTCGGTTTCGGTGACAGTTCTGGTAACTTAACATAATCCAAACACCTACTCAAGCTGCTCTAGAATCAGATTCTGATCCAGATGTGGAAGATCCAGCTGAACCGATTGACTTACATCAGATAGATACTCCCTCAAGAATTCAGAAGAATCATTCTATGAGCTAAATCATTGGAGATCTCGATGAAAGAAGTACAATAAAGCGACAAATAAACTTCAAAGAGATGGTAAAATTTGTTTGCTTGTCTACTAACTGTTCTCAAATTCAAGAATCTTTGTTTCTTGCCAAAACAGAGACCAAGCGTGTAGAGGATGCTCTTAAAGCTGAGTATATTGCGGCTGGAAGTGCTTGTACACAGTTATTGTGGATGAAGGGCTACGGTCCACATAATAGAATATTAACTGTGCTCTACGATAATTCCAGTGCCATTGATATCTAGAAAAATCCAGTCCAGCACTCACGAATCAAACACATTGATATAAGGTACCACTTTATTCGTGACTTGGTTGAGAGGAAGATATTTAGTCTCGAGCATATAGGAACAGACAATCATCTTCCTGACATCTTCACAAAGCTATTAAATCTGGAGACCTTCTCTCGTTTGAGAATAGATCTCGGTATGTGCATTGTTTAGGTCAATGTTGGTTTTGATGATATGACACCAAAACTGTCATCAGTCATAACATCTGTATATTTATGCATGCATTTTTATCTTCTTTTTCATACATTATCTGAATGCATTAACTATGGTTAAAAGTACAAAAGGGTCATGTGTTGTAATAAAACTGGTGGCAAAAAGACTAACCTCTTCAATTAGGTTGTGGTGAAACTTTCTCGCAGAAACTAGTTTTCTCCCAGGTCCAAAAACAAGAGGTGTTTACAACAATGGCTGAAGATAAGTTATTTCTCTTCAATTCTCTAAAAGGATGAAGAAAATATGGATCAAAAAGATCCAATCTTTAAGTTTTACTCTCTTGAGTGATTTTGACATAGTCATTAACTTGGGTTAAGGGGTTTGTTTTCATTGACTTCACCTAATGCAATGTTGGTTATAATGTCACCAGTCATGAAAAGCAACACTTATCAAGTCACTAAAACAATAAATTGTATTTTTAAACTTTTTAGGTCATGATTTTTAGGCATCACATAGGACATTCATACTTTGAGAAGATGCCATTTTTTTGTGTGTTTTGTTGCTTGTGCTTGTGTCGTTCCTAAATTATCTTAATCTTGTTTTGAATCTTATTAACCAAGTGTTTCAGTAGTGTTAAAATCGGAAGATTGGACAGGTAATACGAGGTTGATATGGCAAGTGAAAAACTGCTTTGCAAAGAATTTGTTCAACTATGATGATGGTTTATAAAAATCTTGCTATCGTGTGCCTTATTTAGAGAAGGAGTGGGGATATTCTATTAAGATAGTTTTGGGTTTAAAATAGGAAGGTGTGATAGTGAGGGGGGGGGGGGGGGGGGGGTGATTTAGTTAATTGGTTTGTTCTATATTAACCGTTTCCTTCCCTATAATGGTTATCTTTACCCAAATTGAAAAGTTAGGATTTTTCACTTTTCCTTTCTCTTAATTTTACTGCCTACGACACTTGATTTTATTTTTTTGGTTGTTTCCAATTCTCTCGTAGGATGTCGAATTCTTGTCTGCCATGAAATTCAAGAAGAAATATTCCAAAGCTGCCCACAAGGTTGGTGATGGTTCTGGTGTTTCGTCACCAAACATGACATCACCTACAGTTGCTCCGATTTCATCTCTCAACTTGAGTTCTGATGATGTTGGTTCAGAAGGCACCTCGGTCCACTTAGCTGCTTCTAAGCAGTCTTCTAATGAATCTAATGAAGCTCCATCTCAGTCCGTTGAGATTGAAGACATGGAACCAATCTTCATGAAGTTCTTGACTACCAAAGCTGAAGAGATGTTTTTCAATTATCGAGCTGCTGGTGCTTCTCGTGTTGGTTCCGTTGATGGTAACACCAGTTCTAACACCGTTCCATTTTCTGCTCCAGTGGTGCGGGCTCAGGTGTCTTTGCTTACTCATCAGATTAACCGGTTATAGGCTCACATTGTTCAACTCCAGGCGCTTCGAGACTCGTTTATTGAGGCTCTTTTGATTTCGAACAAAAGGGAGGAGAAGAGGTCGAAGACGTTGCTGATGATGGCGATAAGGAGTTTGAGCCATTGATTGATTTGTGGTTTGTTTGTTCTAAACAATAAGTATTTGTTTAGGGGGAGTTCTAGTTTAGGGGGAGTTCTAGTTTAGGGGTATTTTTTAGTCCTTTGAACTTTTATTGCGTGTCTAGGTTATTTTGTCCAAAAAGGCAAAAGGGGGAGATTGTTGGGAAATTTATTTATGGGAATTTCCTTATTTTGTTATTTGCCTTTCTTGAGCTCAAGATATATTAGGGAACTAGAATTAGGACTCTAGATTTGTTTCCTAGATTGTGTCTAGGATTATATTTAGTTTCCTAAATTGTATTTAAGACTAGTTTTCTTGTTTACCAGGAATAAGACTCTTGTCTATTTAAGACAAGAGGAGTCCAAGAGAAGATTACGTCCTTTATAAATTTTCACATGGCTTTCACGAGAAGAACGCAGCAAGGAGGACGACGCAAGATGAGAAGAACACGAGCAAGTAAAACACTTGAGGCAACGATCCAAATCAAGTAGATCTTCGAAGTTGCGTAACCAACGAAGAAGATCATCATAAGCTTTTCCACAAGACTTGAAGCCACGATCTTAATCACAGAGATCTTCGGAGTTGCGTAACTAACAAAGAAGATCATCATTTCGAGGCGACAAGTATTTTAGTATCAAGTGTTGATACTAGTGTTTTTCATATATTACTTAATATTTTTGTATTGATCTGAACAAAGAAAAGTAATATAGTTTTCGGGTTTGTATACCCAAGTTCGTAAGTATTTTTACTTACGAACGAAATTTAAATTGTTGTGTTCAAACTATTTTTTTATTTATTCTGCTGCACATTTTTAACTTTGTGTGATGTTAGTTTCGATGTTGTTAACATCGTTCTTAACATCTGTTTTTTAAAACTGCTGTTTATTACTCTTAAACTGTTTGATGTTAGTTTCGGTGATTGTGACACCGAAAGCAACATCATATTACTGATACTTATTTGCAACAACCATAGGTCCTACGAGTTTACATAAGCGTTTCATGTTTTGGAAATGAATAGAACCAAGAAGACCCTCTTTGGAGTAAATAAAAGTATGGTTTTGTTAGAACTAAATACACATAACATATATATACAATATCTTAGAAAATTCTATAATTTGCAAGCAACTTGTGGAAGGTTGTAGTATTTTTGTTCTTTTCCCTCTTCTGTATATTATGAAATGGTTTGATAATAATGGTTCTTTGATAATTTTTAGTGAAATAGGATAGTGATGAAAATTTATAGTAAAAAAGCTAAACCACCAATGGCTAAGCCAAAGGCTAATGAAGTAAAAAGGATTTAACAAATGTTAGAGTGATGCAGCGGAAAATGGCGTATGTGATTAGACTACCTCTTAGTCTAGCTGATGAAGATGTAAGCCGTTTTGTTCGCATTTTTGGTTTCTATTAATCTTCTTTCTTTTCTAAAAGAGTTGTTTTTATATTATTATATTTGGTTTAGGAGTTACTTCAAAAAAAATTTGCTTTGTTTTCTTTAGTTTTGAACGGTTACATTTTCTTTGAGCAGGTATTGGTGCGAAAGGAGTATTTTGGTCCGTATGGAAAAGTGACTAAGGTTTCTCTCTCACGGACTGCTGGTGGGGCCATTCAACAGTTTGTTAATGATACATGCAGTGTGTGAGTTTGAATCTGTCAATTGCGTTATGTGCTTTGAAGTTTGTTTTGAATGACCTTTTTCTTCTAAGAGGTTAATCTTAACATTAAGTTGGATGTGTTTGATTATTATGCCTCCACAGCTTTTATGCCATGGTTCAGTTTGATATTTTATTTCTTTTTTGTTTTCCTTGCACACACACGCTTGCTACCAAGATAACACGAATGATCAAGCAAAGTCAGTTATAATGGAATATTTTGAAATGAATGGCGAAATGGTCCTCTAGAATAACAATACTTGTTTATTTTCTACTGTACTTGTGTTATTTCACGCATTATCCTCGTGTTATATGAATATGAATTATCCGCTTTGGAACTGAAATTCAATGCATGACATATCTAAAGGTCAGTTGTAAAGCACACAAATATACTCACATCTTAAATTATTCCTCAATATTTAAACTCTAAACAAGATCTGTGGAATTTTTTTTTAAGTTGGTATGTGGCCTTTGGTTTCCCTTGACCTGGATACATAAGTAAGATATATACATTGATTGGCATTCACTTAATTCTTTTATCACACATTTTCACCAACCATATCTTCTCCTCAAAAGGGTGTGAGATTGTTTATCTAGTTTATCATCACTTGGAGATTTGTTAAAGTAATACATATATATGAGACGGAGGCTAAAATAACTGATATTCTGATGGTAGTTTTAAAACCTTAAAATGTAACAATTTTGACAAGAGATCCTGGTTATATATTTCTATTGAAGGTGTTAGATGCCTGATGTCAATAATAGTGTTTTTATTATATTTGTGTTATGTCACTTTAAATTTCATGCTATATTCACTAGGCATTATTTTACGTCGGCGCGAACAATATTTCACGTACATTTTTGTCAGTATTTGTTTCTTGTCTATGTTAAAAACCAACCCCCATCGAGGGGGTCCTCATTATGTCATGTTCCAGATACATTACATTTTCAAAAGAGGAGGAAGCTTTACGATGTATTCAATCAGTTCATGGTTTTGTCTTGGAAGGTAGATTTTTTAGGTAAGCACTTCCTGCCCTATTTCCTATGCTGGCTATATTTGTAAACTTGAGCTTTTTGTGACATTAGCAATTGGGCAATTACTTGTGCAGGGCATCATTTAGAACTGCAAAATATTGCCATGCATGGCTGAAAAACATGGTATTAATATACTATTCTTTGTGATTGCGTTCTTTTCAGGTTGAATACTGCAAGAAATTAATTCTTGTAATGTACCAATGATTAATTGTTTAGAGTTATTTCTTGTTTCATCTCAGCCTTGCAACAATCTTGCTTGTTTATATTTGCATAGTATTGGGGCTGTTGATTATAGTTTCGAAAAAGACGAAGTTGCTGCTGTTCATACGAGGTATCGTACTTATGAGCTTTTTAATTCTCTCCCAATCTTTTAATTCTCCCTCAATTGATATGTTCTTTGAAAAGAAACTGGTGAGTTTGTCTACATCCTGATGAATGAATTATTTGGGGTATTTTGACCAGACTTCAGCTTCAGGAAAGAGAAATGTGGTGAATTTATAGGATTATATGCTTTCTAGTCATTGACAATGGTTTTCATGTAAATTAAATTACCAGATACATTATATATATATATATATGTGTGTGTGTGTATGTGTGTGTGTGTGTGTATGTGTGTGTGTGTGTGTTCCTTTCACTTTCACTAGATGGGAACCGATAGGAAGATATAGAATGTTGTCTTACCCTTGTGTCCATTTGCTTCTGTTAGTCTGGCTATTACTATTATTCTTTTGAAAATATTGTACATGAATGTCGTAAACATTCATGCTTAAAGGAATTGGATTGTAAAACTGTATTATAACTTTAAGAAGCAACCATTTCCTAACATCTGTGATGTCATAAACATGCATAAATATTCTCTTGAATATGTGGGCTATAGTGGATCATTGGGGACCCCCTCCCTCTCCCCTTTCTGTTGTTTCTTTCTTTCTTTTTTGTTCTTTTTTCTTTGCCCCTTCTGAGAGCTTATTTAACATCGTGGATACATATTCATAGTGTTTGATTTATATATTCTTACGTGGGCTTCACATTGACTGTAAGTAGTCTAGATTTATTCAATTCTGTTATAATATTTTTTGAATGTAATTGATCCAAACTTTTTTGCACCCCTTTAAAGATATTTAAATTAAAAACACGCAAGCTTGCTCGCAAGAGTATGAGGAACTTGTAGGGTGGTGAGTTTGACTCAAGTCGATTCTCTCGAGGACAACTGTTCGGTCTCTAGATGCTTTTCTCAATTCACAAACTATCATAAAATACATGTACATTGGGGGTTTTTGAAGATTTTGAATTGACCATTATGAACTAAGGCAATATTAAAACTAAGATTAATTAAACTAATTATTTTAAACTAGATTAAAAAATAAGAACAATATTAAAATACTCGAACTCAATAACTAGGAAGTAACAACAACGAATCTAAGAGCATGAATATAAGAAACTACCATGAAGCAATTGTATCATAAGAATCTAAGAGTACGTCTCATTTTCTCAATCTTTCTGCTACTCGTTCACCGGAAAGCTCGTTCTCCACTTTTGAACATCGAACTTCATCTATTTACGCGTTGAACTCTTCCGGTTACTTAGTTGTAAGGTGAAAAACAATGAATATTCACCTATTCTCATCAATTATGATCAAGATACGGTAAGATAAGATGGAAAAATAAAATTACGGAATTAGGTTTAAATCATCCAACTTATACCAAAAATAAATAGAAAAAAGAACTAAAATACTAATAAAAATAAGGACATATCCGCGCTAATCAACTACCCCATGCTTAATTGGTTTGTTCGTCCTCGAACAAACGATAAACTCAAAGACTAACAAGAATGAAAATTAGTCCAAGCAATGAGTCATGCTATGCTACAGACATAATTTTGAAAATATAAGTACAAATCACGCAATGTCAAACACTCAACCTTTGTTAAATTGTCGCTTCAAAATCAGAATCATGCATCCTCTCAAAAGGGGAATAAATATGTGGGTGTACGCTCAAAAGCACTCAAGCATTACTGCATGGGACGTGTATACGCTCAAATCATACAATACATGCACAATAAACAAGTACGGAAAATCAATCTCTTTTCAATCGCAAATTAAGTGTGTTGTCAAAACTAAGAATCCGTAAAGGTCTTTACGGGTTGTAATGTAAGGCTCTTTGGACGGTATGGAATATATAAGTCGTGTGGCGAACTCATGATCTAACATGATCAATAACTCACCCAACCTATTCTAATCACAAAGCAAAATTGCTTCACCTCGTTCAAAAATAAAAACCTCACTTGACACTCATAACGTAGCCTTCAACTTGGGCTATTTCTCAACTCGTGCTCTAAAACCGACTTGTAGCTCAACCACTTAATCACAATTGAAGCTTATAATATTATTCTTATTCAACACAACTCCTTTGCCTCTTAAACATTAGGCTTGATAAGAAAATAGACAATATGACAAAAGCCTTTATAAGCGCGTAGGCAATTAATCAATAACATCCTATTTTGTTTCTATTTTTCTTTTTCTTTTTTTATTTTAACTTTCCCCCTTTTATCATTTTTTATGGGGTTTTTCTTTTCTCTCTTTTTTTTTTTCGGATGGTGGTCTTTTATTACAAAAATTCATAAAATCATAAATTCCTAATAGAATCTCCAAAACACTAATAACCAATAAAAATACGACCTCCTACCCCACGCTTTTAATGGGTTAGTAGGGGTCGACTCAAAAACACTCATGGCAATAGGCATGGGTTATTTGGCTATGATTGGCTCATTCAGAATTTTTAGTGGCTAAAATTTATGGATATGGCTGGAAATAGGGTTTTTTCTGTGCCTTAACATCATTTTCAAAGTCAACTACATACAGCAGTTTCAAAGAGATATCAAATCAAAACTCATTCAAGTACATGAAATGATAATAATCACTCAGGATACTCACTGGCTTTTTACATGAAAAAGTTTTGAACTGACGCTGCTTTTAAGGTTTTGCGAAATCAATTGCGTCTAAGTACAATTTTACAATATATAAATAATGATTTTGAAATATTTATGCACTTACACATGCTCAAAGACAAGAACATTAAATCAAACATAGTTAACTTCGACAGGCAAGCCATATAAACACAATTTAGCGCAGAAATAGCAATTAATCATATTTAAGAATTTAATTATTGTAGGCCAAATAAAAATTAAATAATTAAGCAATAAAAGTCACACTTGACCACCCCTCTCTCTAAAAACCCCGGCAATCTCCTGATTGCCACAAATACATCAAAAAGTCAAAAAGAGGAAGGAAAAGAAAACATTCCTGAAATAGAAGGTCGAGCCGCTACTCGTTGATTTGTGCAATTGACCATCACTTCAACGTACGTGAAATGAGATGTCCTAAAAAACGAAACAAACAAAAATTGGCCCCAATAGGGACTCAGGCCCGAATTGGCACGTGGGGCCGGCTCCATAGTTGTGTCGCCATCCTCGTCATTCGGTTGAGACGAGGAACCTCCTTGAGTCATAGACCTCACTCGGGGTGCAGGGGCATGCGTCAAAGAAATTGAAGTCGTCCCTAGTGATAGCAAGCCATTTTCGGCCGGATCGAACCAGAAGTGACGGGCGAGGTCGGTAATGTACAATGCGAAGGAGAAAAAGGGCGATTTACTACCTGGCGTACCCTTAGTAATGTTGTAGAGTCCGCTCAAAATCAATGGGTATAGCCGGGGTTGACGACCGTCAAGAAGACATTGTAGAACGTAGATATCAGGCTTGGTCGCGTATGTGGCCTAATTTTTTCATAAAAAGATGTGGGTGAGGACCTTGTAGGCGACATAAAGGGCGTCATCTTGAATCTTCAAGCAAGGAAATCGCTCGCAATCGCCCGTGTTTCCCCCAGTTATCATCCCCCCAAAAGAGGCTAAATCAAAGCCTTGAACGCCTACCGGGTGGTCCCTTCGGTCGGGAAACCAAAAATATTGCCAAAAATTTCTTCGTCCACATAGACGTCGTTACCACTTAGCCTACATGTGAACGTCTCGTCATTCTGGATTGCCAACATAGCGAAAAACTCGAGCATAAGCTCGCTAAATCCGGGTAGGTGCATGCGGGCGAAATACCCACAACCGAGGCCGTCGACATAACGAGAAAGGTCGGTGGGGTTCTCCAATCCGTTTGAGGCTTCCTCCTCAAATCCGTCAATGTTTAACGTTTAATGGGTCGCGAACCCCCATTGTCGAATATTCTTAAAAATGTCCCCTTCCTTTTTGTTGTAAATTGGGAACGACGCTCCGTATTTCCCCAAAATATCCTTGTGTTTTCCTGCTTGAGACATTGTCAATCAATAAGAAGTGCGACGAGAATGAAAAATCTTGAAAATAAAACCTTTTGGTTCTTTGGGAAATTTCGTCGAACACTTGGCGTGCGTGTCCAACCAATTAAGAACTTAAGTAATCATTGCACCAAAATCTTCCTAAACACAACCAATCAACAATATATGAATCCCAAGAGAGTTTTAAGCGAAGTACCTCGACAATTGTAGCTCGAATTAGCTTGTTTCCGGAAAATTGCCCCAAACCCACGTATTCCGTTTTGGAGAAATTGGTTGAATGTAAGATGGTGGATGGAATTTTTGGGCAATGTGTGAGATGAATTGTTGTGGGTTGGTGGTTAAGTTGGTGAGTGTTAGCAAGAAATTGAAGGAAGGAAATTTGTGGAGAAGGAAGGAGGAAATTTTGATAAATGAAGTTAGGGATTGAAAAGTGAAGGAAGAGGGGGGTTTAGGACGGTTTTTATAAGGCCAAACAGGTTTTGGCCACGGGTCGTTCGAAAATAGGTCGGGTCGGCGGGTTAAAATCTAGTTTAAAACGTGTTTTGGGCCGGGTGTGGGTTTACGTCGACGCTGCGTCGACCGACGCGAACCAGATCGACGCAACAGAGAGCAATTTCTCGGCAGATGCGTCGACCGACAAGAGCAGTCTCGGCGTCGACGCGGGCGGAATTCCTGGGTCGATATTCCTTCGCTTATTGATCAATTCTCCTTGTTCGAGTCCTTCCATCAGTTCTAAAAGGATAAAAACCATAATAAAACATTAAATAAACTTAAATTAAAATAATACAAAAAGCTCGGGTTGCCTCCCAAGAAGCGTAAATTTTAACGTCACTTGCTCGACGCTATATGCTCGGTCAATCTCTTCCTTGTGGTGGGCCCACAAACTCTCTCCAGCTATCATTTCGACTCTTCATAAAGTTCTGGTAATAAGGCTTAAGTCGATGCTTATGAACTTGGAAATGCGTCTTGTCACGCTCATTGTATAGAGTGGCTACTCCATATTCATCTAATTCTTTAACTAAAAACGGTCCACTCCATTCGGCCTCGAGATTGGTTGGATCAAATTTACGATTATGATTATACAGCACTAACTGACCAACCTCATACTGCAAGTTTATAACTTCCTTGTTGCGGACCTTCTTCGATTTCTTCCTATTTGGCATCCAAGTGCTGTCGTAAGCCTCGCCCTTGTTCCTTGCATAGTCAAAAATTTTGTTGGGTTCGAGGGAATCATACACGCCATGATTTGTTGGTGGTTCCAACTCCACCTCGTACTCCAATTTAGGTGCTTTGCTCTCCACATCTAATTCATCTTGAAATTCTTCAATAATACCGTTTATGGCAATCCCTAGTAACTCGATCAAATCTTCCCCACTCAAATGATTCTCGTCGTCAGACTTATCAAACTCCTCGCTTAAATAAACTTCTAGCGTATCCCCATCCGTCCTTGGAAATCCGGCGTCGCCCCTCGCCTAATTCGTCCACAACCACAACTCCCTTTAGCTCATGAATGCATGATGCAACGGGATCAACAAACGAACAATCATCTAGCATGGCAGGAGCAGAAGTGTTTTGAACATCCTTTAGAGAAAGCGTCACTGATTCGCCCAAAACGGTCATCGTCATCCTCCCTTTGTGAACACCAATCAGAGTGTGGGTGGTAGACATAAACGGGCGCCCCAGTAAAATGGTATGCTCCGTGCTCGCAACCGGCACTTCGCCAACGTTCATAATCACAAAATCAACCGGAATCACTAGCTCTCCAACTTGCACTAAAACATCCTCAACCATCCCCAAAGGTAGCCGAATTGAGCGATCGGCCAACTGTAGTCACATGTTTGTCAGCTTCAGTGGTCCAAGATCAAATTCTTGATAAAGTGAATAAGGCATTAGATTAACTCATGCTCCAAGATCCAACATTCTTATTGCTTTTTGTCCGTTAGCCAAGGAAATAGTAATGCAGAAACTTCCAGGATTGCATTCCTTGGGTGGTAATGGCTTTTTGAAAACCGCGCACACTTCCTTTGGCAGTGTTACAAATTGATTTGTCGCCAAGCGTATCTCCCTTGAAGCAAGTTCTTTGAAAAACTTCACATAGGCGAGCATTGTTTTGATTACCTCCAAAAGTGGCAAGTTGATATTGACATTCTTCAATAAGTTATATAGTTCCATGAACCTTTTGTTCTCTTTTGCTGGACGCAGACGTCTTGGAAAAGGAATAACATCCTTGATCGGTGTCGTTAATTGCTTCGTCGGTGATGGTTTAGGAACATCGTCTTTGCCAGGGGCGTTATTCGGAATCGTCCCTTGAATGGATCTGGGAACATATCGATTAGAGGATTTGTGCACCTGATCTACTTATTAAGAATCATCGCCCTTGGTAGGAGTTGGTGTTTTATTCTTGACCTCAACCTCATCATCTCGGTCAACTACTCCGTTATCGATCTTCTTCCCACTGCGAAGGACATGAACCGCCGACGCCTGTTTTGCTTGGCTTTGAAGTTTACCTTTCTCGTGTGAGAGCTTAACTAGGTGAGTCGATAACTGACCTATTATTGTTTCTAGTTTCCTCTGCCCAGCTGTATTATCAAGAATAGCCTTTTTCATGTCAGTGATTTCGTTTCGAACGTCCGCGAGTCCATCTCAGTTTTTAATAGTTTTGACCACTTGATTCTGCTGCCAAACCAAAAGCTGATCAGTCGATTGAACTGTTGTAGGCACCTACCCTTGCGTATGGAAATTATTTTGTGGTGGTGGCAATGGTGCTTGTGCATGTGGTGGTGGGTATTGCGGATCGGGTGGCATATAATTCGGACTTCCTGGGCCCCACTTAAAAAGAGAATTATCACGTTGCGCGGTAAACTTTCTGGGCCCTTGATTTGAATAATTCTAGATAGCGTTAACGTCTTCATGTTGTTCAACATTGTTTGGACACATGTCTGCTAAATGGTCGGGGGATCCGCATTGGTGACACGTCGCAACATCCTTTTTGGAAGAGGCCTTGTTTGCCCGCTCGGCCTTCCAAGCTGCCAATTTCTCATCAAATATCTCCTCACGTTTCGACTTGACTAATTTGCCGTCATCTAAATCAGGATCGGGGGTGTACATCTCATTAAATTTTAATTTACGAGTCCGAGATTTGGTTTATCTAGATTTCTCGCTTTGCTTCTTCGACACTCGTCTTACCTCGGGGGCTGTTAAATCTCCGAAATCTCCTCCTGCCACTATCTCTACTTCTCTTTTCCCACGGTCCAGCAATCCATCGAAGAAAAATTGGTTAGTCATATTCGGAGAGTAGTTGTGGTGGGGGAAAGCTTGCAAAAGCGTCTTGTAACTCTCCCACGTTTCATGAAATATCCGAAGATGCCCCACTGTTTGTGCTGAATAGTATTGATTTAAAAATTTCTCGCTTATCATCTCCCAGTCAGTCAATGAACCAGGCTCTAGGGATAAAATCCATGACTTCACTTTGTCCTTCATGCTATACAGTAAAAAAATCATTCTCACCTCCTCTTGGTTAAGGCCATGAACCATAAATCTGCCAACTCCATCAATAAAATAGTTCAAAAACGCCAAAGGGTCTTCATGGTCTCCACCGTGGAAAGTCAGGAGTAAATTAAGTTGATGTGTTTTAATCTCCACTTCCCTTGCGGTTGGTCCAAGAAAAATAGTGGACCTAAAAGGTACAACCTTCGGACGTTCTAAATCGCGCTGTCTAGGTGCTCGATCACCCCTTGGTTCTCTAACTTGGTACTGATCGCTTTCGTAGCGGTTGTCATATGCGTTTCTTTCGTAATCATTGTCGCGCTTGTATCTCCTTTCAAAATGGCCTTGTTCGTAGCCATGGTCTTGGTTCGCCAACCAATCATCTACCCGTCTATGATTGTTAGAATACTCATTATGCTGATGAAAATCGTCATTTCTTAATACCAAGTTCTCAATGTTGCGTTGATGATTAGCATTGTTGTTCCTCTCTTCATGTTGTCTTATATTCGCCATGTTGGGTGGATGATCGACTACGTTGTTAAATTGGCGATTCAGTTCGTCGTTATGCTATTGGTTAATTCCTCCATTTCTCCCCTCGTCTTGTCTCATGTTCTTCACGTTTTGCTGATAATTAGCCCAGTAGGCTCGGGATTGTGGTTGTCCTTGCATAACGATGGGTTCACTACCATACCCGTTTCGAATGGGGCGTGGTGGTGATCTTGGTAGGGAATCACCGTTTCGGATTGATTGTGCTCCTAACATTGCCTCAGGGATTTCGTCGCAAACAAAATCAGTAGATGTAGACGAAACGCTCTCGGGAATGAAAAGGGGCCTTGGTCTTGGTGGATTTGAACGATGGATGTTGTCAATAAATGGTGCAAGATCGCGTTGAAGTAATCGTCTACCTTGCATAAACTCAACAACAAATCAATGTACCAAATGGAAAAAATCTAACCCAAGTGCATTTATACAAATAACGACGAAATACAAAATAAAATGAAAAACATCCTTAATTCCTACTCGTTGACCCCGGCAACGGCGCCAAATTTTTGATCCAAACTTTTGTGCACACCTTTAAAGATATTTAAATTAAAAACACGCAAGCTTGCTCGCAAGAGTACGAGGAACTTGAAGGGTGGTGAGTTTGACTCAAGTCGATTCTCTCGAGGACAACTGTTCGGTCTCTAGATGCTTTTTTAAATTCACAAACTATCATAAAATACATGTACATTATGGGTTTTTGAAGATTTTGAATTGATCATTATGAACTAAGGCAATATTAAAACTAAGACTAATTAAACTAATTAATTTAAACTAGATTAACAACTAAGAATAATAATTAAAATATTCGAACTCAAGAACTATTGTAGTTTTGTAGAATTGTGACTTAGAAAAATGATGTTAGGTTTCGTGATAGACGTCACCAGACCTAACATCAACTGAATCTCAGAAACAGTATCGGAAATAAAAAATCACAATAAATTAATTTCAGTTCGTAAGTAATCGTACTTACGAACTTGGGTGTACAAACCCGAAAACTATATTACTTTGCAACGTTTAAGATCAATACACAATAATAAAAAGTAATATATGAAAAAAAATAAAACAAATTGTATCAAACTCTTGATACACAAAATACTCGTCGCTTCTTCTTGAGATGAATTCTTCAGTTGGTTACGCAACCTAGAAAACCCCTTAGTTTAGCAACGTAGCTCCGAGTATCCCTTTGTGTGTTCTGCTTCAAGAATGTGTGCGTCGTGTATCTCTTTCTTTCTTGCATCTTCTCTCTTTTATAAAACAAGACTCCTAGTCTTGTTAAACAAGTTAGATAAGTATTTAGGAAACTAAATAAAGTCCTAGACTCCAACTAAGAAAGAAATCTAGAGTCCTAAAATACTTTGTGTCCTAAGAAAGGCAAATTACAAATAAGGAATAATATTGTTGAAAATAATATTCCCAACAATATCCCCCTTTTGCCTTTCTGGACAAAACCACCAAGACGCACCAAAATATTCAAAGACTCCCCCTAAATTGAATCTTCCCCTTAATAAGATCGAACTAAAAGTATGGGTCCTCTCTCTTTTGCCAAACGAACCAGCCGCGTACTCTACATCTTTCTATTTCTACATCTTCTCCCCCTTTTTGTTCTGAAAGCAAAAGGACCTCAACAAATAAGTTCCTAAGCGCCTGGTGCTGCGCAACTTGGTTATCAAACAAAGTAATCTGGGCTCGGACAACCGGAGCAGAGAAATGAACCATGTTGGTACTGATGTTGGGAACACCAGAACAATCACTAGGCATGACACTAGCTCGAAGAGGCGCCACGGTGCCTAAAGAAGGTAATGAGAGTCTTCTTCACGAAAACATCAACGGGGATTTGGTGCTCAGCAGTCATGCCTCGATTTTGAAATCCCAAGAATAGCTCCTCAGCTTCACTCGTCAAGAACCTTGTGGAGATTGGTTCCATGTCTCCAATCTCGACGGCTTGAGACAGATCCTCATCAGAGCTAGCAGAGTGGTCGGAGGCAGCAGGTGTGATCGGTGCAACGCTAGAAGAAACGGAGTCAGAATTAGTATTGGAGGATGGAACTGGATCAACAGCGAGAGATGTCAGCTTTGGTGACAAATCACCGGACCCAACATCATATTTCATGCGGGTTATCGACATCAATTTCATTCACGGCCTGACCTGAAAAAAAACTGTACCTCCAGATTAGCGTCAGTGGTCATCGGACGATTTTTGCATGCTGGTAGGGAGCTCAGGAATTCTGCTCGGAGAAAACATCCTGTTCCAAATTTCAAAAAGTAAACAAAAAAACAAAGGCAATTCGAGAGAGACTGTGAAAAAGTTGAGAGTTAGAGATTTTTAATTGCAGAAGGATTAAAGGGAACTGGAATAAAAACGGTAATAAATCCTAATTTACCAATTATCCATTTTCTAACCCACAAAAGATTTTCTTTCAATCCAAACACCCCACTCCCCCTTAATTTAGGACATATGATCTCCACTCAATCAACCAAAGGTCCAAACCAAATCACACGTCTCTACAATTACATACTATTGTAGTAGAGCTGGAACTTTGAACCATCACCATAGAACGTATAAAAACCGTACAAAGTGAAAAGTCCAAAACTCATATCAATCTCATATTACCTGTCCAGCACACCCAATCACAAAACCACTGAAACAATCAAGTAACTACATCCTAAAAAATATCAAGAGACGTCAGAATAAGAAGCAAACACAAGAAAAAGAACACTCAGCAATACAGACAAATTCACAAAATATGAATGTCTTAAATTATGCCTAAAAGTATGACCTAGAAAGGTTAAAAAAAATCACATAAAGATTTTTAGAGATTTTGATCTGTGTTGCTTTTCATGACTGATGACATTAGACCTAACATTGCATAAGGTGAAGTCAATGAAAACAGACCCCTTAACCCAAGTTAATGACAACGTCAAAATCGCTCAAGAAGGTGAAATTTAAATACCAGACTTTTATTGTCCAGACTTTCTTCATCCTTTTTGGATTTAAAGAGAATTAGCTTATCTTCAGCAGCAGCTGTTAACACCTTTTGTTTTTGGACCTGGGAGAAAACCTGTTTCTGCGGGAAAGTTCCACAATCACCAAATCGAAGAGGTTAGTCTTTTTGTCATCACTTTTATTACAACACATGACCTTATTTCTCTTTAAATCAGACTCAATGCATTTGTATTATGTATGAAAAAGAAAACAAAAATGCATGCAAAATATACAGATGTTATGACTGATGACAACTTTGGGCGTCATAACATCAAACTCTACATGGACTAGACTATGCACATTCTGAGATATCTTCTCAAACGAGAGAAGATCTCTAAATCTAATGCTTTTGTGAATATGTCAATAAGCTAACTGTCCATCCCTACATGTTCAAGACTTATTATCTTTCTCTTAACCAAGTCTCGGATGAAGTGATACCTGATGTCAATGTGTTTTATACGAGAGTGGTGAACTGGATTTTTTAAAATGTCAATTGCGCTCGTATTATCACAGAGTACGGTCAAAATACTGCTATGGAGACCGTAGTCCTTAATCATCTTGTTCATCCAAAGAAGCTGCGTACACGAAATTCCAGCAGCAATGTATTCGGCTTCGGCTATAGACAAGGAAATACAGTTTTGTTTCTTGCTATACCAAGAGATTAGATTATTCCCTAAAAAGAAACAACCCCCTATAGTGCTTTTCCTATCAACTACGTCCCCAGCCCAATCCGAGTCCGTATAACCTACCAATTCAGTGCACGTTTCTTTAGTATACCATAACCCTAAGTCACTCGTTCCTGCCACATATCGAATTATTCTTTGAACGGCTTTTAAATGTGACTCCTTAGGGTTAGCCTGATATCTCACACACAAGCAAACACTATACATGATGTCGGGCCTCCTGGCTGTTAAATAAATGAGACTACCAATCATGCTCTTATAAAAGGTGTTGTCAACACCAGACCCAACATCATCTCTCGACATTTTCTTATCTTTACCCAGAGGTGTTCTATTAGGTTTCTCACCTTCTAAACCAAACTTTTTGACCAGATTCTTTTCATATTTGGTTTGTGAAAGAAAAATTCCATCATCAAGTTATTTAATTTGTAGGCCAAGAAAATACGAAAGGTCACCTTACATACTCATCTCGAAAGTGTCTGACATTCGAACAACAAAATCCTTCACCATCTGTTCGTTAGTCGAACAAAAAATAATATCATCCACATAAATTTGGACAATAAGAATGTGTTTGTGGGATTTGAGCAGAAAAAAGGTCTTGTCAACCTCACCTCGTCTAAAATTTGAAAACAATAGATGTTGAGTTAGCCTCTCATACCAAGCCCTTGGAGCTTGCTTTAAATCGTACAAGGCCTTTTTAAATTTTAAAATAAAATTCGGTTTGTGACGATCCACAAACCCTTTGGGTTATTCAACATATACTTCCTCGCTCAAAACACCATTCAAAAAGGCACTCTTAATGTCCATTTGATGTAGTGAAGTTTTTAAATGACAAGAAATTGCAAGAAGTATTCTTACCGATTCTATACGTGCAACCGGTGCAAATGTCTCGTCAAAGTCGATACCCTCAATTTGAGTGTATCCTTGCGCTACCAACCTTGCTTTGTTTCGAACGATGTTCCCAGTTTCATCCGTCTTATTTTTGAATATCCACTTCGTTCCTATGACATGTGTATTCTCCGGGCGAGGAACTAGATCCCACACATCATTCTTTGCAAATTGGTCCAGCTCCTCTTGCATTGCTTTAATCCAAAATTCATTCTTCAATGCATCCTCCACTCGTTTCGGCTCTGTCTCAGCAAGAAACAAGGTTTCTCGAATTTGAGAACAATTAGCGGATAAACAGACAAATCTTACCATCTCCTTGAAGTTTATCTGTCTTTTCCTCGTACTTCTCTGATCAAGATCACCAATAATCTGCCCAGTTGGATGATTCTTTTGAATTCTTGAGGGAATGTCTCTTTGGTAAAGATCAATTTGATTTCCAGGGTCCTCATCCTCTGAATCTGAATCAGACTCAGGAATCACCGGGGAAGGGGTTGAAACTGGGGTCAGCTCTCCAGATTTATTGTTGCCAGTTTCTTCCTGAGGCAGTGTTGGGTTCGGTGACATTTCACCAGACCCGTCATCACATGCAACAGCAGCTTCTGTACCTGCATCAACATCTAAGCCGTCCACAGCAAATTGAGGTCTCTGATCATAAATCAGGTCATTGTCCTCCGCAGGTTTTACTCCACTAACTGTATCATCTAATTTCACATTGACCGACTCCATCATGCAACGTGTCCTAAGATTAAAAACTTGATATGCATGACTATTTTGAGAATAACCCAGAAAAATACATTTATCACTTTTAGAATCAAGCTTTGAGAGATAACCCCTATCATTCAAGACATAACAAACACATCCAAAAATATGAAAGTAGCTTAAGTTAGGTCTCTTGCCAAACAACAGTTCATAGGGGGTGACATGTGATCCTGGTCTAAAATAAACTCTATTAATGGTGTGACACGCTGTGTTCATGGCTTCTGCCCAAAACCATTTTGCAATACCATTAGAAATTAGCATGGTTCTAGTCATCTCCACAAGAGATCTATTTTTTCGTTCAACTATACCATTTTGCTGAGGGGTAATGGGGGAAGAAAACTCATGAGTAATTCCCTTTTTAGAGCAAAGATTTGAAAATGACTCATTCTCGATTTCTTTTCCATGATCGGTCCTGATTCTTCCTATACTCACTCCAAAACGCACACACAATTTCTTGGCAAGTTTTTTTAAGAAGCACAAGTGTTTTTGATTTTTCTTTCAAAATTTCAATCCATGTATATCTAGAAAAATCATCCACGATAACTAAAACATACCTTTTACCTCCGAGACTCTCCACTTCAAGTGGTCCCATGAGGTCCATATGCATGTGTTCAAAGCAGTTGGATGTGGTAAGGCCCTGGACATATGGGTGTGGTACTTTAATTTTCTTCCCTTTTTGACATGCTTCACAGACAGGGATGATCTTCGTGTTGAGTTTTGGCAATCCGTTCACTGCGTCTTTCCTTACAAGCCTTTCCAACATTTTGTAGTTAACGTATCCGAGTTTTTGATGCCACACCTCGGCATCACTCAGCTGGGACAACTTACAAAACACGTCTCCATTTATTTGATAGCAGTTGTCGGACGTTCTTTGTCCAGTTAGAATGCAGGCACTTTCTACATCGTAGAACTCGCATTTTTATCGTGTAAATTTAACGCTAAAGCCTCCATCACATAACTGACTAATGCTTATCAAATTAGCAGTCAGCCCTTCAACAAGTAGCATATTTTCCAGCTTGGCAATGCCTGGAACATGAAGTGTTCCTTGCCCAATAATTTGTCCATTTGCGCCTCCACCATATTTGACCTTTCCTCATTTGAATTTTATAATGTTCGACAAGAGTTCTTCAGATTCGGTCATGTGTTTGGAGCATCCACTATCAAAGTACCATGCTCCAGGAATGAAAGATTTTAGAGAGGTGTAGATCATGTTACACTTGACCTCCCCCTTCCTTACCCAGACTCGTTTTAACTTGGTGTTGCCTTTGGTGTTGACAACTTGAGTCACATCACGAGTCCCAACATCTTGATTAATCCTCTGAAAAGGACTCTTCTTCCCAGTTCTCTTCCAGCAGAAGGGGCGAATGTGGCCATGATCTCCACAGTGATGGCAGACATACTGCTTTCTTCTCTTCTTATGGCGGTTGATAGACTCTTGGTTGTGGCTGACTTGAAGTGATTGTTGCTCCGGTTTGTAACCAATTCCATGCCTTGAATTTTCTGGGTACGACATCTCCAGAATTTCATCTAGCTTCGCTTTTCCCTTGTTAAGGTTTGAAATGGTATCTTGAACCTTTTTTAGCTCAGCCCTTACTCGTTTTAATTCTGAATCCTTTCTTTTAAGAGAGGTCTCCAACCGGGTAATGATCTTCACTTGATCATCTATCTCATGAGTAAGCTTTTCAACTTTGATCGTAAGGGTTTTCACTTTCAAAACCTGATTTCCCCACTTGGAAAATAGTTCAACATACTCCACGCACAACTTTTTATATTTGTCGTGAGAATCTTCAACCTCAGCATTTAGGCACAGGGTGTTAGAATTGATGTTGTGAACTCGAAAGTCGTCATCCCAGGCAACATGAGCAAAAAGAGCAGGTACTGACTCAGGTGAGTCAGAGTCGCTTCCATCTTCATCAAACTCCTTTGAAATAAGACTCTTCTTCCTTAATGTATTTGCACATTCATTTTTGTAGTGCCCCCAACCTTTGCACTCATGGCATTGGACTTCGCTGAGTGGCTTGGGAGAAGTTCCAGTCTTTGATTCAGAAGACGAGGGCTGGAAGTTGGATTACTTTCTTCCAGAAGACTTTGGAGGTGGTGTCTCCATCATGGAATTTGATGCTTTCCCTCCAATATTGTTCTCTCTCCTCAAGTAGAAGTTGAATTTCTGAGTAATGAGCGACACTTCTTCCTCTCCAAGTGTGGTTCTTTCAAATTTGTCGAAAAGCTCTCTCCAGTCAGTAACTTCATCTTCATCTTCATCTTTTGAGTTAACATCGGAGGTGAGAGCGACATTCTTCTCCTTCGAGTGATAGTCTAGATGCTCCATCTCATATGTTTTGAGCGATCCGAACAACTCATCATAGACCAGTCCGTCAGTATCCTTGGATTCCTCAATGGCAGCCACTTTCACCTTGAACTTCTTCAAAATGGATCTGAGAGGTTTTCCAATAAGGGTTCATTGGACATGGGCTCACCAAGGTTTCCAATCTCATTCGATATGTCAGAGAGTCTCATGGCATACTCCACAACAGACTCTTTATCATCCATTCTCATGGACTCGAACGTTGTGGTGAGTATTCTCAGGCGAGATTTCTTTACACTTGGAGTCCCTTCGCATACCCTTTGAAGGGCGTCCCGTGCTTCTTTTGCAGACTCGCAATTCTTGATCACTTTGTAATAATTCGTATCGACATAGCTGCACAAGGTATTAATGGTTTTAGAATTCCAGTTTGATATGGCTACTTCATTGTCCATCCAGTCTTCTTCTCTTTTGTATACGGAATCACCATCGCCATCAGCATTGACACGAGGTTTCTCCCATCCAACAAGAATGGATCTCCAAGCTCGTTCGTCGATGTTTTTGATGTGCCACCGCATCCTCTGTTTCTAGAGGGAATAGTTCTCTCCATTTAGGATTGGGGGTCTTGGGTTCCCTTGAGCGTCCATTATATCAAATCTACAAAACAAGGATCGAAATACTTAAAGTTAAGTACCCTACTCTGGTGCCAATTGTAGTTTTGTAGAAATGCAACTTAAAGAAATGATGTTAGGTATCATGATAGACGTCACCAGACCTAACATCAATTGAATCTCAGATAGCAGCAGAATTGAAAAAACACAATAAATTAATTTCAGTTCGTAAGTAATCGTACTTACGAACTTGGGTGTACAAACCCGAAAACTATATTACTTTTCAACGTTTAAGATCAATACACAATAATAAAAAGTAATATATGAAAAAAATAAAACAAATTATATCAAACTCTTGATACACAAAATACTCGTCGCTTCTTCTTGAGATGAATTCTTCAGTTGGTTACGCAACCTAGAAATCCCCTTAGTTTAGCAACATAGCTCCGAGTATCCCTTTGTGTGTTCTGCTTCAAGGATGTGTGCGTCATGTGTATCTTTCTTTCTTGCGTCTTCTCCCTTTTATAAAACAAGGCTAGTCTTGTTAAACAAGTTAGATAAGTATTTAGGAAACTAAATAAAGTCCTAGACTCTAACTAAGAAAGAAATCTAGAGTCCTAAAATACTTTGTGTCCTAAGAAAGGCAAACTACAAATAAGGAATAATATTGTTGAAAATAATATTCCCAACAAGCAAGTAACAACAACGAATCTAAGAGCATCACTACTACAGAATAGGGATTTCACGTCGGCTGTTTAACGTCGGTTATTTAAAAACCGACGTAAAATGTCTTTCACGTCCGTTTCAAAATAAACCGACGTGATATGTGAGATATTTACGTCGATTAATTAAAAACCGACATGACTTATAATATTTCACGTCCGTTTTTAAATAACCGACGTGAAAAGTTATATTAAAAAATGTTTAATACAATAAATAAAATAAATAATAAAACCGGACGATCCCATTTTATCTCTCAGCCCCGCCTGTTTGCTTTCAACCCACTGCCGTTCTCAGCCCCGACGATCTCCGAAAATTCCCGTCCGCCCTATAACATCCAACATCAACCCCTCACCTCTCGATTTAATCCAACAACTTATAATTATAAAACCCTAGTTCTGGTCAATGTACACAAACAACTGAATTAGGCAAAATCGGAGGGGCCCACTTCGTCTCCACTTCTTCGTGCAACGCTGCTGTTCAAATCATTGAATTGGTACGTACGATTAATTGTAATAATTTTATGTGAAAGCTTTAAGATTCGCTTAAATTGTTGATCTGGATCTGATTGATGGTGAGTTTCCCGGATTTGATTTCTGTTTGACTTGTGAAATTGGAGGGCCCTGCTTCGTCTCCCCTTTCATTTGTACGATTGTGTGTGCTTGTTTAATTTACAAGTTAATTTAAGTCTAAATCTAAAATCTCTTGTCATCGTGTGCTTTGAGCCACTGGGGATATTAGAAACAGAGCGATATTTGCGATTTGTTGCCTCACCATCCCTTGGAAGCTCCGGGATAAATCCTTTGTGCTCAGTAGTTTCCTGGTAATTTAACTCTAATAATTTTTTATTTTAGGCTTCGAAATCTGTGTTTGCAGTAGCATTAATAAGTTTCATTTGAATATGTGAATTAATCCTACTATATATATATTGATATATATTGTAATGATCATTTTTTGCAGTGTGAGAGGGATATTCTGTATTCAACGGAGGATGTGCGTCAAATGGAGTTAGCGATCTGCAGAGGCTTGGAATGGCGGATGCGAACTGTGACACCATTTCTCTTTGTTGGATTTTTCATTCCGTTCCTCGAGCTGCCATTAGCTCGCTCTAGTGTTCATGATTTGATCTACAAATCCCAAAGAGGTACTTAATTAGACTTCTGCATTAAGTTATGGATCTTTTAACAGTTTAATTAATTTTGCTCCCAATAATGTTTCTCTTAATTTTAATCTGTTTTTTATTTGGCTGGGTTAAAAGGTCATTTTTCTACAGAATATTTTTGTTAATTTAATTCGTTTCCTTTTCATTTGTTGTACAATGCCTAGACATAACATTTATCCAATATCGGCTGTCGGTCATTGCGGCGTCCGCCATGCTAACTGTTTCCTCTGTGTCTTGTTGCATTCACATTGTTTAGTTGAAATCCCATTGAATTCATTGCTCGTTGCCTCGTTGTGTGATAACCCGGATCCCATAACGTAGATATTAGAATAAGTGAGAAAATTAAAAAAAAAATTGAACTCTGTTCTATTGTGTTCCTGACTCTAAATGCTTCAGTTTATATACTGTGTTGCTGTGTTGGAATGTTTACTTTCGGCTAGTGTGTGAGAAAAGAACCAAATTCCCTGTTCGATTTTTACGTAGTTCGCGGTCTGGAAAAGGGTTTATATTATGCTTTTTTTTCTTTTTTTTTTTTGTAATTATTATTATTATCTTTGGGAATCTGATGCAATGGAGTGATAGGTTTAGCATATTATGGGAATCAGATACAGTTTCTTATTCCTTCGCACTTTTCATAAAACATAGTAAACTATTATAGCTAAATCGAACCAAATCGGAAATGATAAAATGTGTTCTTGGAGCATAATTCTCTTTTTTTTAGAAAATCATATCCATAAAAAGAGTGAAAATGAAATCACCTTTGTCTGAATATGTCATTCTTGCACAATTGGAATGTGTCTTGTGAACTTGTGATATATTCCATTTTGTGCATGAAAATGAAACTTAGTTTCTTTCATCATTTCTTATGTTTGTGTTACTATTCCTTATTAACTCAGAAAAGGTTTTAGTCGTGTTGTCAATTCAGTTCATAAATCTGTACCATTTCAACAATACAAGCAAACCTTTCATTTTCAATCACAAGGAAGCAAATTTATTTTATTTTATTTTTGGAAACCAAATACTGTAACAAACAATTCAGAATTGAACAATTCAGCAAATAAAAATACTGTTACAAACAATTCAGAATTGATCATCAGCAAATAAAAATACTGTTACAAACAATTCAGAATTGATCATCAGCAAATAAAAATACTGTTACAAACAATTCAGAATTGATCACAAACCTTTTATTTTATTTCAATCACAAGGAATATGTCACATAAATGATCACATAAATTTATTTTATTTTATTTTTGCATGTCCCATGTTTGCAGCTGTTGCAGAACTGCTTGATAATTCTGTTGACGAGGAAATCTTCTGTGAGGTTCAATATTTCCTTATTCTTTTTTCATATATATGTAATTTAAATTAGTTTTTTAGGCCCTGGGGTGTATTATACCATCGTCTGGTTCGTCTTTATCCGCGTCTGATTAGATTGATGAACATAATCTTGATTGGTGCTAATTTATTGTTCACTGGGATTAATTACCTACATATTAAGGTAGACCATATGCAAACAACAACAACAACAACAACAACAACAACAATAATAATAATAATAATAATAATAATAATAATAATAATAATAATAATAATAATAATAATAATAATAATAATAATAATAATAATAATAATAATAATAATAATAATAATAATAATAATAATAATAATAATAATAATAATAATAATAATAATAATAATAATAATAATGTCTTGAAACCTATTTTCTTAATAGTGCCTATTGGATTCATTTTGATTTTAATGTTTATTATTACATTTCTCATTTGTTGGTAGATACAAAACGGGGCAATGTTTGTAATTGTAGATAAAACCTCAAATCCCAGGGATGGAGCTCCAGCATTGTTAATTCAAGGTATATATATTTTTTTCCTTTCAAACTCACAGTTAATGTACTGCAGTTTGTAGCAGCTCAACAATGATTCGTTGATAACATTCTGTACTTGCTAAATTGAAAGATACATAATTGTAATTGTTATTCTTTTATTAGATGATGGTGGTGGAATGGACCCTGAAGCAATGAGGCGTTGCATTAGTTTTGGGTTTTCAGATAAGAAGTCGCAAAATGCTATTAGAAAGTGTGAGTATGAAAATGGTATTTTTATTTTTATATCCTTATTATCCAAATCCCTTTTCTCCTTTTTCAATGAAGTTGAGTTTGCAGATATGACTAGGTCCTAAAATTCATTGTTTCTAATCTCAAGTAGTCTCTTTCTTGCTTTGACCAGGAGATTGACTCAAAGTGTAGGTCAGCTATCTTATACATTCTTAATGCGAATGGGGCAAGATAAAATTGTGGTTCCAATTGTGAGTTGTGTGTGCATCTGTGTGTTTCTCTTTTATTTTTTGGTCTAAGGGTGTACTTTGATCTAGTTGATTACCGTGGCTGGTTGTTTACGTGATAGGGTGAAAGAAATAAACATTAGGAGTTATTACAATATTGTTGACTAGTTTATTACAATAAACTAGATAACTAGTGAAACAGACCTAACTTGATTATTTTTTACTAAACTAATAAAAACTGAAAAAATCACCTGTAAATTTATTGTCTTCTTATAGTTTCAATGTTACTCTTGCTATCCATGATAGGTCCATCTAAAACAAACATTCATTAATGTTGGTGAAGATGTGTAAGGTCTATAACATGCATTATTTGGTTTCTGATTGCATTGAATGTATGCAGGTTGACTATCAGTTTGACAGTCATAGTGGCACGTGGAAAGCATTGCACGATGAACAACACCTCAAGAATAATCTTTCTATCTTGTTGCAGTGGTCTCCATTTTCCACAGAAGCTGAACTTCTGAAACAAGTAAACCTTGTTGTCATCCGAGTTTCGTGATTTTTGTTTATCGGCCTTCATCAGCCTTCCCGTAACCTCGAACTCACTCGTTTCCTTAGGGTTCCAATGGATATGCGAATAGTTCAAGCAAGCCAGTTTTTTTTCTTTTTTTTTTAAATTTATTTAACAATTATTATTTGTTTATTTATTTAGTTCAAGCAAGCCAGTTTCTTTCTTTATTTTCTTTTCTTTTCTTTTCTTTTTTTTACATGGTACTTCGAGGTTTTGTTTTTATGGAACGTGCAAATTTTTGGGACCCTCACTGTTGAGATTTAAAGTCGGTTAGTATCTCCAGTTTTATATGCATGCTAATTCTCTTAGTGGTGATTGCAGCATACTGTGATACCTCTCCAGCATCTTGTGAGCTTTTCATTGAACATCGTAAGCAGTGCCTTTGAATTCAAGGTAGACTGCATTGATCGTGCAAAACTCGTGTTTCATCATTTTGCTGTTTTGAGTCTGATATCTTGTTTCTCTTAACAGGCTGACGCTTTTGCCAAAAAGCTTGGTTATGCTGCACCTCTCCAAGCTAGGATTATGAAGCTGCAGGTGATGTGTCCTTTTTTAATTAGTTTCTCTTGTGAATTTCATAATAAGTTCTGGAATGGTCAATATTATCACCAAATTATCATTGAGGTTAAATGCGTCCAATATATTTCAGAATTAGAAATAACCCCTTAAATATACTCGCCTCTTGATGGAGAAATTCATGAAATAGAAACAAATTTTAAGTGTAGTATGTTACTGTTTCCGTCCCAAAAAGATATTCTTACAGTTATTTGAACTTTTTTAGTATTCTAATCTTTTTGTTATTTTTTATTTATGATTTTAAACTGCAGCACCATTCTGATTAATTATTTAAGGAGGTCAATTGCTGAAAAACCGAGATGATGATTTTCCTTTCTTTCTACTTATTGGCAAATAGACTTGGTTTAATTATTTTTTGATATGTTAAAAATTTTATATAATTATTTGCAGATATTTGGTAATAGCGAATCATTTCCTGAAGAGAGTATCGAAGAAGTTCAAGCTCAGTGGTCGAGTTATCTTCTTGAAATTAAAGAAAAATGAATCTTTTGTTAGGTTTTAATTATACTCATGTTTGTTTGATCAGTAGAGTAGAATGTGTAATTAGCTCACTTTGATTTGGTGTTGGGAATTCGAACAATGGATTAGACTCTATAGATTGTGTTGTTGTATTCGACTTTTAGAACATTTATGTTGGTCGTTTGATGTATTTGATTTTAAGACAATGGTTGTTCAATGTGAATCTGGGATTTATTTAATTTATTCTCAGATTTTAGAATTTAGTTTTAAATAAACGGGGACCACACCAAAAAAACTGATGTTAAACAACATCGGTTTTGACATATTGACATCGGTTTTCTAACCGATGTTAGACATTTTCACGTCGGTGTTTTTTGGCATTCAACGTCGGTTTTGCAACCGACGTTTAAACCACCGATGTGGAAAGTCAAGTCGGTTTCTGGAAAACCGACGTGGAAAATCCACGTCGGTGGTTTAGACGTCGGTTTCAAAACCGACGTTAAATGGCGAAAAAAACTGACGTGGAAAGGGCAGTTTGTAGTAGTGCATGAATATAAGAAACTACCATGAAGCAATTGTATCATAAGAATACAAAAACGGGAAATTAAACATGAACCAAATTGCATTAATAAACTAGATGAATCCAATATATCTAAAGTTTCAAGCATAAAATAAACCGAAACTAATTTTCTAGTTCTAGAATTAACTAAGAAATTAACTAAGGAATTAACTATGAATTTAACTAAGAGTTTAGGAAACTTATTGGAACTAGTAAAAGCGGTAAAAATCTCCAGCAAATCCGGAGTTGGGAATGAAATCTCGACTTGAAGTGATTCTTGAGCGTAAGGATCTTGAATCTTAAATCTTGATTTTTGTCGACGTAACGGAGTGTGTAAATGCGTTGTTCCTGTGCTCTCTAACCCTAAGTAGTCGTCTCTCTCTTTAAAACCGAAATATGAAGGGTATTTATAGATATAGCATGTATTAACGCACAAGAAACCCTAAAAATGCATTTATGGGCACCCACGTCGACTTCGCGTCAACCGACGCGTGCTGAAGCTCGCGTCAATGCTGCCTGTGCACTCATATCGACTGGGCGGAGGCGTCGACTGACACGGTCATGGATCGACGCAAAAGCAAGTTGCGTCGGCTTGGCGTCGATAGACGCATTCTTGGATCGACGCTTCAGAGAGGTGCGTCGGCTTGGCGTCGACTGAGTGTTAGCCGTCGGGGCAGGATCCACGTTGACGTAGCGTTGACGCTCGCGTCGACCGACGCAACTGAAAGTACGTCTCATTTTCTCGATCTTTCTGCTACTCGTTCACCGAAAAGCTCGTTCTCCACTTTTGAACATCGAACTTCATCTATTTATGCGCTGAACTCTTCCGGTTACTTATCTGTAAGGTGAAAAACAACGAATAATCACCTATTATCATCAATTATGATAAGAATACAGTAAAATAAGCTGGTAATATAAAAATACGGAATTAGGCTTAAAATCATCCAACTTATACCAAAAATAAATAGAAAAAAGAACTAAAATACTAATAAAAATAAGGACAAATCTGCGCTAATCAGTAATATGCTGTTTTAAATTTTTTATTGCTTATCTACTCTTTTGAGGTTTGTTGATCCTTTTTTTTTTGGTTTTATAGGAGTAGAGTTCAACAAATTGCAGGTGCTACAAACAATGTTTTAAAGCGATCTGGAAATATGTTGACTCCTCCTGTTGATGATATCTGCAATGCTAGCAGTACTTTTAGTGATAAACCTATCATAAGAAGTGGGCAGTACTTTTTTTTGGTTTTTTTTTTTAATTTCATATAGTTAAATAAAAAATTATTATTGTATTAATATTAGTTTTAGTTTGCTGTGTCTTAGATTTTATTGAATTCCGGTGTATTTTTTTGGTGATATTATTAATATAATCACAATATTTATTATTAGTGATTTTGGTGTCTTCCTGCTTTCATTTCATTTTTTAAATTTTTTTTTAACTTTCTAGAAGGTAAATTTTGTAAAACCGTTCTAGGAAATAGACTTTTCAGAACGGATTTTTGAAGAATCGTTCTAGAAAATGGACTTTTTATAACGTATTTTTTAAAATTCTTTCTAGAAAATGGACTTTTCTAGAACGTCTTTTCTAAATACTATTCTGGAATGTGATACTTTCCAGAACTTTTCTGATAACCGTTCTGGAAAGTATAACTTTCCAGATCGTTATTTTATAAAATACTGTTCTGGAAAGTATCACTTTCCAAAACGTCATTTTGAAAAACCGATCTGGAAAGAATAACTTTCCAGAACGGTAATTTCGAAAAACCGTTCTGGAAAGTGGCGGATCAACATGGGATGGTACCGTTCTAGAACATAAAATTTATTTTCTAAAACGCCTTTTTTCCCCTTCTAGAAAGTCAGCCAATTCGGAAAGGTAAAAAAAGGCGTTCCGGAAAGTACAAACTTTCTAAAACTATGTCACTACAAAAGGCACAAAAAGGTATTCTAGATAGGCAGAATTACCCTTCTGGATATGTAGTTTCTGCACTGGTGAATCCAAGTTTAATTGTGAAATGTTTTCATAGATATTTCCATTAATGTGATTATCCTCGTTTAACAATTATCTAATGTTCATACTATCTTAACGAGCTGGTCAGCGTGCATATTTTTCACCCGAGCTAAATGCTCTAAGAAAAAACTATCAAGTTACGCATTCATCTTCCTAACTATATTAAGGTATTGTTGCATCATGATACAACATCATATCTTCATGTAGGCATGCACATCGAGTTAGGTCGGTCGAATAGGGGAAGCGACCTCTTTACTGGGATTACTGTGATCTTATGAGAATCCGGAATAGTAATAATGTTCTCAAATTAGGTCGGGTAAGAGAGATGGGCTTTATATGCTCATAAGTTGATATGATTATGGTATGGGCCCCAACGGGCTAGTATGATATAATACAGTATGGTATGAGCCTCGGCGGGCTAAAGGTATAGGGATGGTTTTATAGCCCATGCTTGTTATGGTAACTTAATAAAATACGAAAATCCTAACAATTCTGGTAACTTAGCATAAAAAAAAGTCCAAATTATAAGTGGGTGGGTTTATTAAGGAATTATTAGGTGAATAGAAGATGGAAACCCTAGATTGGGAACACGTCTCTTGTTTATATAAAGAGGACACATGACTCAATTATATTCTTAGTTGATTATTCCTTCTTTCATTGATCTATTGTTTATACGAATACTGACAAGTGTCATAGGGCCTACACCAGGGTTGTCCGACTTGGGCTTAGTTTTGTAGGTCGCTCTAGTTGGAGAAGGCGGTTCGGAGAGCAACGACCTCTTTCATGGTGAACCAAACTTTTTGGTCGCATCAAGTGGTGCCTTCATGAGAATTTGAGGGACATTGAATCCTTGAGCGAAAGACATGAGAATCATCCAAAAAAATGATGAAGGGATGAAACATAACACCAAGAGTTCTGAATTTCACGAAAATAGGCCAGCGCAAGAAACAAGGGAAAACGACACGACCTAAAGGCAGAAAAACACCGCCAAGGGATGAAGAAGTAGAAGCATCTATGGAGACACAACAACTAGAACCAAGGGAGGAGAAAAGCAGGGAAAAAAGAAGAAAGAGTTACCCCGCGAAGACGGCAGGGCAGAAAAAGATAAATTTAGGCACTAAGGAATGGGAGGAATTACAAAAGCAGTATGCCTGCAACATTGATAAGGGATTGCCCCATAGATTATTCAACGCGATACCAATCAACAAGATTGAGAAAAATCATGACAACAAGATATGTCCACGAGGACGAGAAGGAATTTACACCTGGTGGTGATAGAGATGAGGAATATAGGCCAGAACAATCATGCCAGGCCAAAGAAGGAGCAGGGAGAAGGAACCATGGATGTTTGATCCGAAGTTAGTGCGAGCATCAAAGAGGAAACGACCTCATAAGAACAACTCGTCATTCGATGAGGATCGGGAGTACGAGATGTGATGGGGGTTTTGGGAAGAGTAAGGAAGGAGATATCAACATAATAACATATGATGGATCAGGATGAGGATGACATGTTGACATCCCAGGCAATGAGAGATATGTAGGAGACCTTGCGAGCATTATAGAGACAGGTCGTGGGTACAGGCCATCAGGAAGCGAGAGGCCACCCATTTTCTGAGGAGATATTGCGAGTAGCTTTGCCTCGGGGATACAAGGGGTTAGAATTTTATTATGATGGATTGTCGGATCCCACTTGACATGTTTAGAGTTTCTAAAATGAGGTAACATTGCAGCAGTACATTAATGTTGTGGCATGTAGGGTATTTCTGTCTACCCTACGAGGTCTAGCATAAGATTGGTTTCATCAGATCGTCCTGGGGAGGATCACAATCTTTTGGGTTTTAAGGTCATATTTCCAAACACATTTTGCTAGCACAAAGACTCACACAAAGACGCTTATGTCGCTCTTTTAAGTAGTGTAGCGACCTGAGGAAACTTTGAAGGAGTATGTAGTAAAATTCGCTTATGCTGCCTTGGAGGTACCCACAGATCCGACGATATAAAAGCTGGAGTGCTTAATTAGAGGTTAAGGGTTGTTGGATAAGCGATCTACATGTACTTTTGAGCAGGTTCTAAATCGATTTATTAAATACATTCATGTAGAAGAAGTGGAGGAGGAAGATCGTATGCTTTTCGGATGGGAGGTTGAGGACCTGGAGAGACCACCAACAAAGAGACCTGAACCTAGGAGAGATTTACGATGACCAGTAAGGGCGATTATGGCACCAGGCATAGAAGGGAGATTAGAAGCAAGGAATGATAGAAGAAACTGGAAGGAGGAGCTGGACAACTTCACACCTATGACGATGCCACAGGCTGGGGTGTTCACGATTATGGATAAACAGGTTTCCAATGCCATTAGGTGGCTGAAAGATTACATGGAAATACCCACCAACCTAATATCTTAGTTCTTTTCCAGGTTCCATAATAGTTACGGACATTCTACGGAGAAGTGTGATTAACGCATATTTGTCCTTATTTTTATTAGTATTTTAGTTAGTTTTTCATATTGTTTTTGGTATAAGTTGGGTAGATTAAGCTTAATTTCATAATTTTATACTTCCAGCTTATTTTACCATATTGTGATCTAAATTGATGCAAATAGGTAATTATTATCTTTTTTTTACCTTATAGCTAAGTAACCAAAAGAATTCAGCGCATAAGAGACGAAGTTCAATGATTAAGAGATGAGAATCGAGCTTTCCGGCGAAGAAGTAGAAGAAATTGAGATTAGCGGTAACCCTCACCGCTACTCCTTACCGTTACCTTACCGCTGAAGGTGGACAAAGTGCTCCCAGACCAAACTAACGGTAACCTTAGCGGTATATTTATACCGTTAGTAAACGACAGGGAGGTTTAGCGGTATACTTAACGATTACTTTCTTACCGCTACCACACCGCTACGGACGGACAGAGACTACTCAGAGAGGGTTAACGATATAGTTATCGGTAACTCATATCACTAAGTCTTACCGTTACCGGCCCAGAAACGCATTTTTTCCCTAACTTGTGCTCCCAGACATGGGAAAACTATATAAACCCCTCCTTAAATCCGTCCCAAAGAGACATATCACCACTACAACCCTATTTTCGGTCCTCAGACACCAAAGCATCATACTTTTACATCCCATATCATAATACAAGATCGAGATCAAAGATTCAAGAGTCACAAGTTCCAAGCTCCGTTCTTTAGTTCGTGATTCGATTTTTGACCAAGATCTACGCGTTTTCTTCGGACTAGCTGGAGAATTTACTGCACCTCTTATTTCCAATAAGTATTCTAAACTTTTTATTGCTTTCTTAGTTTTATTTTCATTAATTCATGCTTTTATGTTATTATTCTTATTTATTGTTCTTGAGTTATTTTAGGCTTGAAACTTCGTTTACTTTGGATAATTGGATTCGTAATCTTTCATCTTAATTTAGTTTATTTAATTCATGCTTAGTTGTTGAGATTTATTTTTATGATTATTGATTTTGTTTACGTTTTGTTCATAATATTTTCTTTTTGTTTATGCTAGTTATTTTCGTTTGAGTTTATGCTTTTGAATTCGTTATTGCTATTTAGACTCGTACATGTTTTTTACATTGATTTCTTCAAAGTTAATTCATGATATTAATTTCTAGTTGGTTAATTAGTTCAAGTTACTTAATTTTCATTAATTTTTTTGTGTTTTAAATATTTAGATAATCAACGCAAACAAAACCCCCAAATTGTACAAGTCTTTGTTTTAATTCGTGATTAAACAAACGTTTGAGATTCCTATTGTTTGTTCCTTGATATCGAATCGGTTTAACTTACCAACCTAGATGCGAACTCGTACTCTTGCGAGCGAGCTTTTGAATAATTGACAAATATTTATAAAGTAGGCACACAAAAGCTTGAATCAAAGTGCTGACATCTGAAGAAGGAGATCGAAATATTAATCAATGCCGGACATTTGAAGGAGGTCGTCTATTGAGATAGGGTACCTCAGGAGAAGAGGCAAACACTGCTTAGACCTCCTCCCGGAGGTCCTCAAGAGGCATAAAGGGAGGGACAAAGAGGACAGAAGGAGCAAAGGAGGCTGGGGCAAGGTGGGTGCGCTGGAAATAATAAGAGGTGGATAGACATAATTTTAGGTGGTCCAACAGATGAGGATCCAAATAATGAAAGGAAGTAACATGCTAAGGCATCCTGACCTGGACCTTTTGAGGTCACTGTCATAAATAAGAGACCCCCTCCTGCTGGACCAATTATTTGTTTTGATCCAACAGAAAGGCGAGGAATGTAGGTCGACCACAATGACATACTGTGATCCGAGTGGAGGTGGACGATTATGATGTAGAAAGAGTGTTTATGGATAATGGGAGACTGGTCAACATTTTATACCACGACTTCTTGGAGAAAATGGATCTTGAGGTGAAGACAAAACCGGTACAAACTTTGGTGTATGATTTTAATAGAACGCAATTCATTACATAAGGTGAGGTAGTCTTTCCAGGTGCTAGGGGGGTTGTCGAGCTATGGGTAGAGAAAAAGATATGGTTCTTGATCATCAAAGCCATCTTGGCTTACAAGATTATACTAGGGCGACCTGCCCACAATGAGTTCAAGGAATTTATGTCTACCTACCACATGAGCATAAACTACCCGGAGATAAGCTAAGAGAAATAATATCAAATCAGCAAGTCGCGCGATCTTGCTATCAGATGATGGTAAGAAAGGAAATGAATGAGGAAAAGAAGTAGGGAGATACAGGAAGGGATAATAAGTTCCAGAAAACAAAGGGAGGAAAATAAATCTGCCTGATCTCATAAAGAACTTATGGAGATTGAACAGGAGGATGATAGGCAGGAGTGTGTGACAAGGATAGGCAGCGAGCTGCTAGATGACATAAAGAAGGAGCTCGTCGCCCTGCTAAAAAAATTTCATGACATATTTTCTTCAGAGATGATGAGTTATTAGGGGTGACTCCTGAGGTCGTGTAACATCATTTAAACAAGGATTTGGAGGTGAGGCTAGTAAGATATAAAATGAGGTATTTCGGTGCAGAGCTAGATAAGGTGATAGAGGGGGAAGTGCAGAAGCTATTGAAAGTAGGTCATATCCAGGGAATCTAATTCTCGGAGTACCTATCTAATGTGCTTATGGTTATAAAGCCTGAAGACAAATAGAGGATGTGCGTCGATTTTTCAAGAAGCTAAATAAGGCTTATCCTAAGGATCACAGCCCATTACCATGCATTGATCAATTGGTGGACTCTACCTTGGATGGAAGCTATTGATCATGATGGATGCATCTCAGGGATACCATAAAATACTATTGGCAAAAGAGGATCAACCTAAGGTGATTCTCATCACCTCGACTGGTACATATTATTAAATTTCTATGTCATTTAGGTTAAAAAATACAGGTCGACCTACCAAAGGTTGGTAGATAAGATGTTCAAAGATCTATTGGGGTCAATTATGGAGGTTTATGTGGACAACATAGTATTGAAGAGTAAGAAAGCAGAGTCTCGTGTGGAGGATTTGAAGAAAGCTTTTACAATCCTGATACAGTATGGGATGACGTTGAACCCCAAGAGGTGCTCCTTGGGGGTTAGATCGGGCAAGCTCTTAGGATACATCAAAGCAAGGTATTGAAGTAAATCCAGAGAAGGTTTAAGCCGTGATGGAGATGACCCACCCCCAAACTGTGAGGGATGTTCATGTACTAATAGTCACATAACAGGTCTCAGCCGATTCATTTTTAGGTCGGTAGAGAAAGGTTTCCCTTTTTCCAAAACTCTAAGAAAGGGATCAAAATTTTAATGGACAAAGGAAGTAGGAGAGGATTTTGAGAAGCTAAAGGCCGAGATCCAACTGTTAACAAAACCTATGCTGGGAGAAGACCTTATTTTTTACATATCGATAGGGGAGGTCACGGTGAGTTCGATGTTGATTCAAGAGGAGTCCAAGAGTCAAAAACCTATTTATTACATAATTAGGATGATGTGAGGAGACAATTAGAATCATTCGGAGTTGGGAAAAGGAGGATTTACACTGATCTATACAGCAAAGAAGTTGTGACCTTATTTTATATGACGTCAGATTAATGTAAGAACTAACTTGGCTCTGAAACAGGTGTTAGGCAAGCCTAATATATCTAGAAGACTATTGAAGTGGGTTGGAGCTTAGTGAATATGAGGCGGTATACATGACAAGGACATCGATTAAAGCAAAAGTATTAGCTTACTTCTTGGAGGAAATGGCACGCCCGGAAGAGGATGAGGTTGAGCAGAGGGCATGGTTATTGCATGTGGATGGATCAACCATGGAAAGTGAAGTAGTGTTGGGAATTGTTCTAACCATCCCAGAAGGGGAGAACTTGAATTTTTCGGTGAAGTTAGGATTCATAGCCTCAAAAACTGAGGCCGCATATAAAGCATTGATGCATGGAATAAAGATGGAAAATGACCTGAAAGTAAGTCGACTAAAGGGTTATACACATTCTCAATTGGTCGCTTGTCAATACAATAAGTCTTTTAAGGCAAAAGAAGAACATATGCGGGAATATCTATCAAACATTAAATTAGGGATAGCTCAGTTCGAGGAGTTCAACGTAGAGCATTTATTACGAGAAAAAAACGTGAGGGCAGATCAGCTTACCGAGATGGTGGAGCTTTGGGGGACTGTAGCACAAGGACGGTTACCTTAATGGAGTTACCTACTAGTAGCTGGAGCAAGGAGATAAGGTAATGGAGATCAGCGTTGTAGAAGATTGGCGAACACCAATCCAGAAGGTTTGTAACAAATATGCAGAAAATAATGTGAAACTATCAACTAAAAAGGCCATAACAGCAGCCCATTTAGCTTGATAGATGGGCATTTATACAAAGAGTCACACTTTAGGCCCTAACTGAAGTGTCTATTGATCCAAACTTTTGTGCACCTCTTTTAAGATATTTAATTTAAAAATACATAAGTTTGCTCGCATGAGTACGAGGAACTTGTAGGGTGGTGAGTTTGACTCAATTCGACTCTCTCGAGGACAACTGTTCGGTATCTTGGACATTTTTCTCAATTAGATATAAAATACATGTACATCGGGGTTTTTTTGAAGAATTGATTTGATCATTAAAACTAAAGCAATATTGAATTTAAAACTAATTGAACTAAWTATCTTAAACTAGAMTACCAACTAAGAGCATTAATTAAACTACTCGAACTCAAGAACTAYGAATTACTAGCAACGAATCTAAAAGCATGAATATAATAAACTACCATGACGCAATTGTATCATACGAATCTAAAAATGGAGAATTAAGCATAAATCAAATCGCATAAATAAACTAGATAAATCTAATATCCAGGCATGAAACAATTAAACTAATTAAACTAATTCTAGAATTAACTAAGAATTTAACTAAGAAATTAACTACGAATTCTTGAACGATTAAACTAATTAAACTAATTCTTGAACGATTATGCGGTGGCTTCGTCTCTTCTCTTGGATCAAACTTTGAACGATCTCGTTGTGGTCTCAACTCCACCTTTGGCCCGTATTTAGGCACGTAAAAATTCATGGGCAATCCATCATCAAATGCCTCTACATTATCACATAGCTCAATTCCCAAAGAACCCATCAAATGCTCCCCGCTCAAGTGTTTCTTGCTATCCTAATTATCAAACTCTTTGATCGTGCTGATGCTCAGGAGTTCATTCACGCAAGAATATACTAAATTAATAGTAGAACATTTGTCCTTTATAAATGGTGCAGGAATCTTATGAATATCTTGAAGTGTAAACGTTGTCGTTTCGTCTTAGACGGACATAGTCATCCTCCCTTTATTTATGTCGATCACCGTGCACGTTGTAGACATGAATGGATGTCCTAACAAAATGGTGTGTTCTCGATTCTCGCTTTGTACATCTCCAACGTCCATAATGATAAAATCCACCGGCACAACTAGCTTGTCTACTTGTACTAAGACATCCTCCACAATCCCCAAGGGTAGCCTTATCGTTCTATCCGCCAATTGTAACCTCATCGTGGTCGGTTTCAGCGGTCCTAGGTCAAACTCCTTGTAAATTGAGTGGGGCATCAAATTTATGCTAGTGCCAAGATCGAGCATCCCCTTAGCCGTTTGTACATTCCCGAGAGAAATAGTTATACAAAAACTCCCGGGATCCTTCTCTTTGGGTGGCAATGGTTTCTTAAATATATCACTGACCTCTCTTATCAGATCCACGTGTTGATTTGCATCCAAACACCTTTCCTTTGATTCCATCTCCTTAAAAAACTTCATAAACGTTGGCATTGTCTTTATCACCTCTAGCAGGGGGAGGTTAATATTATCATTCTTCAATAAATTGTATAGCTCCATGAATTTTTTATTTTCCTTAGTCGGGCATAGGCAACTTGGAAAGGGAACATGATCATAAATAGTCAACTTCTTCGGTGGTGCATTTAAGGAATCGATGGGGTCTTCAGTTGCTGTCGAATTCTTACTCTTCAACGGCCCCTAAATATTTGGATTTGAAGATTTATGCATTAGATCGGCCGACTTGGTTATATCTACTTGTGGTTGGGTCTCGGCTTCTTCCTTGTCTTCCTCCTTTTCTAGCTCGATGTCGTTATCTACCTCTTTTCCGCTTCTCAGCATATGAATAGCCAAGGCGTGTTCTGTTTGGCTTGGAAAAGTATTTTTATCCTTCTTCAATGACGCCATGTTAGTTGTCAATTGTCCTACCATTATCTCCAATCTTCTTAGTCCTGATGAATTTTCAAGAGTGCTTTTGGCCATTTCAGTCATCATTTTTCTCAATTCTTTCATATCATCTCGAACTTCTTTCATTTCCCCTCGAACTCCCTTCATATCCTCATAAACATGTGTGAGGCTGTCTCGGTTCCAAATAGTTTCGGCGACTTGGTTTTGCTGCCAGACTAAAAGTTGATCAGTTGACTGAACTGTAGTAGGCGTTTGCCCTTGCACATGAAAACTATTCGGGGGTGGTGGTAGTGGTGCTTGCGTATGTGGTAGTCTCTGCCCTGAATGTTGTTGGTTCAAATAATACTAGATGGCGTTGACGTCCCCTCGTTGTTCGTTGTTGAACGGGCATATATCGGCCAAATGTTTGGGGGGTCCGCATTGGTGAAACGTCGCGACAATCTTCCTTGAAGAGGCCTTGCTTGCCCGTTCGGCTTTCCAAGCTGCCGATTTCTCATCAAATATCTCCTCGCACTTTGCTTTGAATAATTTACCATCATCTCCAATACTCGTTGTGCCTCGCGGGCTGTTAAATCTCCAAAATCTCCTCCTGCTGCTATTTCAACTTGACTTTTCCCCATGGGCGACAAACCATCAAAGAAAAACTGATTAATTATCTCGGGGGAGTAGCTATGATGGGGGAACGCTTGTAAAAGTGTTTTGTATCGCTTCCATGTTTCATGAAATAATTCTCCTCCACTTGTTCGAAGTTATCAATCTGCCTCCGAAGATGCCCCGTTGTTTGTGATGAATAGTATTGATTGAGGAAATTCTCGCTTATCATCTCCCAATCAGTTAATGATCTTGGTTCTAAGGATAGTAACCATGTCTTCGCCTTGTCTTTCATGCTATAGGGGAAGCAAATCATTTGCATCTCCTCCCGATTAAGGCCATTACCTACAAATCTGCCCACTTCATCGATAAAATAGTTTAAAAATGCTAAAGGGTCTTCATGGGTATTTCCGTGAAAAGTCGGAAGTAAATTGAGTTGATGCGGTTTAATATCTACTTCCCTTGTAGTCGGTCCAAGAACAATATCAAACCCATAAGGCACAACCTTCGGGTGTGCCAAATCTCGTTGTCGAGGTGCTATGGGGTGTCTCGGTGCTCTCTCTCTCTATGATAGGCAGCTTCATAATCTCCTTCGTAATCTTGGTCATTGAACCATTCATCTAAAAACTCTCGTAGAGGGATTGGTCTGTCAGGATAATCGTCATACACTTCCTCATTATGTTGAGCGTTCCTTCCTCTATTTCCTTGTCTTAGTTGTAACGGGGCCCGATTGTTTGGCGGTTGATTGTGACCTCCAAAGTATCGCGGTTTGCTTCCATACTCTCCCCCACGTCTTCGTGGAGGTTGTAAAGGTAACTCATTGTTTAATTCATCGAACAACTCATTGTGATCGTCCTCATGATTCGCTCTTCTAGCCATATTTCCGGGAATTTCATCGCACACGATATTAGTAGCTATCGAAGAAACGCTTTCGGGAACGGGTCTTGGTCTTGCTGGATTCGCACAATGGATGTCATCAAAGAATGGTGCAAGATCGCATTGAAGTGATCGTCTACCTTTCATAAACTCGACAACAAATCAACGTACCAAATGGTAGAAATCCAAACCCAGTGAAATTATACAAATAATGACTAAATAGAAAATAAAACGAAAATCATCCTTGAATACTACTTGTTGTCCTCGGCAACGGTGCCAAAGTTTTGATCCAAACTTTTGTGCACCCCTTTGAAAATATTTAATTTAAAAACACGTAAGTTTGCTTGCAAGAGTACGAGGAACTTGTAGGGTGGTGAGTTTGACTCAAGTCGATTCTCTTGAGGACAACTGTTCGGTATCTTGGACATTTTTCTCAATTAGATATAAAATACATGTACATCGGGGTTTTTTTGAAGAATTGATTTGATCATTAAAACTAAAGCAATATTGAATTTAAAACTAATTGAACTAAATATCTTAAACTAGATTACCAACTAAGAGCAACTAATTAAACTACTCGAACTTAAGAACTAGGAATTAATAGCAACGAATCTAAAAGCATGAATATAAGAAACTACCATGAAGCAATTGTATCATACGAATCTAAAAACGGAGAATTAAGCATAAATCAAATCGCATAAATAAACTAGATAAATCCAATATCCAAGCATGAATAATTAAACTAATTAACTAATTCTATAATTAACTAAGAATTTAACTAAGCAATTAACTAGGAAATTAACTGCGAAATTAACTAAGAGTTTAGAATACTTATTGGAACTAGTAAAAGCAATGAAAATCTCCAGCTATTCCGGAGTTGAACGTTGATCTTGGGCGAAGATTGAATCCCGAATGTGAAATCGAAGCCTCGGACTCGTCGTTCTTCGATCCTTGATCTTGGGTCTTCAAATCTTGTTATAAGATGTGTAAATATGTTTATTCTAAGCCCAAATACCCTAGGTAGTCGTGTGTCCTCTTAAAAATCCGAAATATGAAGGGTATTTATAGATATATCATGTCTTGGCGCACAAGAAACCGTAAAAATGCATTTCTGGGCAGCCACGTCGATGTTGCGTCGACCGACGCGAACTGGCTCTCGACATCGACGCTGCCTGTGTGCTCGCGTCGACTGGGCGGGGGCGTCAACTGACGCGGTCATGGATCGACGCAACTGCAAGTTGCGTCAACTTGGCATCGACAGACGGACTCTTGGATCGACGCAACTACAAGTTGCGTCGGCTTGGCGTCGACTGACGCGTGCAGGATCCACGTCGACGTAGCGTCGACGCTTGCGTCGATCGACGCTACTGAGAGTACGTCTCTATTTTCTTGATTTTTCTGCTACTCATTCACCGGAAATCTCGTTCTCCACTTTTGAACATCGAACTTCATCTATTTACGCGCTGAACTATTCCGGTTACTTAGCTGTAAGGTGAAGAACAACGAATAATCACCTATTCTCATGAATTATGATCAAAATACGGTAAAATAAGCTGGAAATATAAAAATACATAATTAAGCTTAAATCATCCAACTTATACCAAAAACAAATAGAAAGACGAACTAAAAAGCTAATAAAGATAAGGACAAATCTACGCTAATCATCTATCTCTCGAAGAGGGGTTAAGGGTGCTGCGAGAAATACATGAGTTCTATTGTGGGGATCATACAAAAAGTCGAGCATTGGTGGGAATATCTTTGCAAGCTAGTTTCTTTTGTCCATGAATGAAGGGGATGGCAGGCGAGCTAGTGATAACCTATAAAATGTCGGATGCATGTGTTGATAATTTATGTGCCAACCTAAGAGATGATAGTAATTAGCTCATCATGCCTATTTACGCAATGGGAGATTGATATTGTTAAATCATTTCCAAAAATACCATGCAAGAAGTATTTGGTGGCCGCGGTAGATTATTTTACAAAATGGGTGGAGGCCTGGGTTGTGACTAACATAGCCGAGCAAAGGATAATGGACTTTATTTTCGATAATATTTTTTATAGGTGCAGAGTGCCAAGAGTGTTGGTCTGAGACAGTGAAACACAATTCAATGAGCACAGAATGCAGGAGTGGTGCAAGACAATAGGAATGAAATAGAGATTTTCTTCAGTCGCACATCCCCAAGCTAATAGATAGATCAAGTTCACTAACGAAATCATAATGCATGGGATTAAGTTAAGGCTGGAAGAGACAGGTGGGTTATGGAATGAGTAAATATCATTAGTTATATGGGATTTTCAGACGACCACATAAACTACAATGAGAGAATCACCCTTTAGCTTGGTCTATGGCATGAAAGTTTTCATTCCAATAGAGATAGTGGCAGGGTCGCACTGCATAGCTGCTTTTAACCCCTAGGAGAATAAGAGGCTGTCAAGAGGATCTCTAGAGGTAATTGATGAAAAAGGGACAATGCGGTTGCAAAGGTGGAGAAGTACAAGCAGAAAATTCAAGCATCTTATAACCAATAGGTTTAAAAAAGGCGAATTTAGGTCGACGAGCTAGTTTGGAGGTGAGCTGATGCAATATACTCTATTGAGAAGCTGGATCCTAAACAGGTTGGGTTTTTAAATATGATTAAGGTATTAAAGTAAGGGACTTATATGTTGGAGGATGATCAAGGAAAGGTAGTGCCAAGAAGCTGGAACATCTACCATCTGATGAAGTACTATGCCTATCTAGAAGGAGGTATATGATATGGTAGTATTCATTTATGGTTTTAGTCTAGTTTCTTATGTGATTTTGCCCGACGCTTGTTTAGGTTTAAGGAGAATTAGTGGAATGGAACTTATGGTTATGGAGTTGGTCTATGGTCAATTTTATGGTTTTATGGATGGTATGATCTGATGCTTATTTAGTTAGTAGATGGTTTTATGGTTCTATATATGGTATGGCCCATCGCTTGTTTAGGTCGGAGATAGTTTTATGGTTTTATAAATAATATTGGCCCGATTGTTGTTTAGGTTGGAGATGGTTGTATGGCTTTATGGATGGTATGGTTTATGGAAATGATTTTTTAATGTTATAAACCTATGCTTGTTTAAGTCGGAGATAGTTTTATGGTTCTATATATGGTATGGCCCATCGCTTGTTTAGGTCGGAGATAGTTTTATGGTTTTATGTATGGCCCATCGCTTGTTTAGGTCGGAGATTGTTTTATGGTTTTATAAATAATATTGGCCCGATGGTTGTTTAGGTTGGAGATGGTTGTATGGCTTTATCGATGGTATGGTTTATGGAAATGATTTTTTAATGTTATAGACCTATGCTTGTTTAAGTCGGAGATAGTTTTATAGTTTTATGATTGGTATGGTTTGTGGATATGGTTTTTTATGGTTATGGATATGGATAGACCTTAACACTTGTTTAGGTTATGGATGGATTTTTATGGTTATATGGGTGATATGACCCAATGCTTGTTTAGATCAGAGATGGTTTTATAGCATTATGGATGGTATGGTTTGAGGATATGGTTTTTATTGTTATGGATATGGTTATGCCAGACGCTTGTTAGGTTAGATATAGTTTCATGGTTTATGGATATGGTTATGCCCCGACGCTCGTTTAGATCGGATGTGATTTTTATGTCTTATAGCCACGGTTGGGCCCGACGTTTATTGAGGTCGAAGATGACCTAGTGAAATTAGTGATTTGTGAAAGGTTGCATTTTCATATTGTAATTATTTTGTGCCTAATGCCTAGTGTGAAATAATCTAATATGGCTCAAAATGGTTTTTAGGTTCTTATATATATTATCAGTGGATCGACCTATTTTTTGGTGTATTAGTTATACGAACACATGGTCTAGGGTCATTATTTGAATTAGGGGAGGCACTGACCTATCTAGGTCGATTAGAGGTTACATGGTCTCAATAATTAATAAGTGATTTATGGGTCATGGTTAGGGTTATAGTATTTACTTATCCCATTGCAGGGCAAAATAAAAGGATTTCAAGGATATTTGGGAGCAATAAAAGTAACATAAATTCAACACATCTCATAAATATAATTCAAAAAAATAAAGGGTTACAATGTTTAACGATTACATCAAGGAGCAGCTAGAGGAACTTGAGGAACAAACTCGTCTAGGGGTACGTCTTGCTCGGAGCCTAGGTCGCTGAAATAATTGTCTGGGCCACACATTGGTCCCCCTAGATCGCGTTAGGTTCCTAGTCGAGGTCATCCTTCCATAAATCAAAATGAGGAGAACTTTCTCGAGCCTTATTAAGATCCACCTAGAAATTTAGGCCCGATGCCTGAATTTGTTGGTTAGCTCTCTTGGTGACTTTCTTGAAATACAACTTGGCTCATTTACTTACTTTTTGAAAGGAAAACAGTGGTGTAAAGGTAGGTCGATGTCAAACTAACTTGGTATGCTTCAAGGAATCTTCGACCAACTGTAATCCGTAAGAAGGTGCGACGACCTTCTTCAGCCCCACGGTCATGACCCTCTTAGAACAGTCAATCTAGAACGCCTCAGAAAAAGATGTTCTAGAATATAAGCCGGTGACATTTTCATAATAAAAGTGTCATATACCAGAATGCCTTTTTTAATGGCGTTCTGGTATATCAATATACCAGAACGCTGTTAAAAAAGGCGTTCTGGTATATTGATATACCAGAACGTCATTAAAAAAGGCGTTCTGGTATATCGATAAAGACGTTCTAGAAATTTTATTTTCTAGAACGTCTTTCTCGATGGCGTTCTAGAAAATTTATATTCTAGAACGTCTTTTCTGGAATTGTTCTAGAATGTTATTTTCTAGAAAAGATTAATCGGGAAAAACTGTTTTCTAGAAAGGGTAAATTGTTTTTCTAGAACGCCTCTGATAACCGTTATAGAATGTCAGATATTCTAGAACGCCTCAGAAAGCTGTTCTTGAAAATCAGATATTCTAGAACAGCTCTAGTCAGAACGTCTGGGCAGGGCGTTCTAGAATAACTGAAACAGGGCGTTCTAGAAAATTGTTTCTGCACTAGTGTCGGCCTCTGTTAGAATCATCTCTGACTGCACTGCTTCTAGTTCTTCCTCCTGGACCTTCAGCAAACGCCGAGCATTGTCGAGCTCGTCCTAGGTCAGTGAGAGCTGCTCCGTGTGCTTGCTCACCTACTACACTAACTCCTCAACCACCTTTTTCCATTTGGCGAGTGAGGTCTCCTGATGTTCTGTATCTAGTAAGTGTCTGGATAGAGAAGCAAAGAGAGGTTCTAAATGCATTAAGGAAAAAGCGCAAGGCAAAGTAATAAGAGATGTAAGAATATCCAGAAGGGTATATTAAAAGGAAATTTACTAGTGTGAAGTGTTGTGACACCATGGCCACCTGGTCGGGGATGCCTAGGGTCGCTAAAAACTTCTTATCAGGCGTTAATATATGGCTCTACGGGAATGGTTGGAACTGAGAAATATCTTCATAGTTTAGTAAACCGGTGGATGAAGGCGGAAAGCCTGATGAATGAACGGGGTAAGACTACAGGATGAAGGCAATGGTTCTTAGGCGCCGTGATGCTTAGGTGGAGGAGAAGATGCAGGTCGGGGATTAAGGATTGCAACATCTTGTTTGAAGGCGGTAGAGGATGGTTGAGGTTGGGAACGGCCACGTGCTTTCTTTCTTTTCTTGCCCTCACCCACGGAGACCTGTTTGGGCATTTATTCGTCTTTCAGTGCGATGACCTCTACCTCAACCTCTAGCTCAGCCACTTGGTCCATAGGTGCTTTCTTCAGCTAAAGGAAGATTTTGTTGGAGGTTGGCCGATGTGTCCTCCGAATCTGAGGAGCAATTGAAAACAAAATTTCTGCAGAACAAGAGTGATTGGTTAGGTATGAACACAATGTGTATAATAATATTGAAGACGTAAGAAGTATCAGCATACCAAACTCTGACTCTGACATTGGAGAAAGAGGTCGGTGGCTGAGACCCAGGAAGGTGTATACCCTTTCGGACATGGTGAGATTTACCACTTCTAAGGATGTTTGTTCCACAGGGTGACATGATCCATGTACTTCTGATGGGTCGCAGATGGAAGTTTTCCTATGGTTATTGGGACTTGGGGAGGAGTTACCTCTTGCCATTGAGTAGGAAAAGGCTAGGTTTTAGAGGAGCGAAGGAAGAAAAATTTAGCTCGCCATTCAAGAACCTTGAAAGAAGGTTCGACTAGGAAGTGTGCCTTGAGTACGAGATGAGAGGTAGAATGACCCTTTCTTTTTCTTAAGTTGGTAAAAAAAGTATAAGAAGTCTATATCAGGTTTTAGTTTATAATACTAGCATAAGATCAGGTAGTCGATAATGAAGCGGATGGCATTGGGAGTCATTTGAAGCAAGGAGACCTTAAACTTCACTACTAGAACCACCATAAAATGGTGCATGAGAAACCTAATCCCAACCTTGATATAGTATTTGAAGATGGTGATATGCCCGGCTGGTGGATTATCAGCATCATTCTTGTTAGCCTCGGGAAGAACTAGAATCCTATGGTCGAGGAGATTGAGGTTTTTTATGAAGGTGAGAGGTAGCTCAGGATTATGAAAGAGCCATGGGTTTTCCATGGTAATTCTTTTACCGTGTTGCGGAGGAGGTAGGTGAGCGTGCAAGTAAGAGGGAACTATAGTTAAGGGATTGGGATGGTAGCAATCGAGGTCGCAAAGAGGATTTGGGGTTTGGGATTCGGTAAGGGGAATAGCTACTGGGATTTCTCCTGTCAACATTGCAGTATGGTTTTTTAACTCAGTCCTGGTCGAACTTCCGGAAGGCTCATCTACTAGGCTGATTCTTGGTCGATTGATATTTTTCCTATCTAAAAAGATTTATATGGATTCAGTTTCAGAAAGAAGATCAAAATTAGGGGCGAGATCCATAGGGGAGTTAGTGTCGGGGTTTTGGGAATCAGAATCTTTGAAATTGAGAGATGCTATAATAAAAAAAGGGAGGGAGAGAGAAGAGAAGAAAGAGGGTGCATATTCAAAAATAATGGAAAGTCATAATAAATAAAATCAAAATAGGTAAGTTTAATTAAATTATGAATAGGGGACTTACCCTTGGTAGTATAGATCTGTGAAGGTACCAAGCTGGTTTATCAAGCTAATTGAGGATGACGCATTCGCAGGGAACTTGAGGGGATTGTCAATGACAGACGATAGACAAGTCTTTTCAAAAAAAATATGCAAAGGGTACGGAGGGTAAAGTGACGGTGACGGTGACTTATATATGTGAGGGTAATTGTGGGTCTTTCATTTCTAGGCCCACTGAGTTATTTTATGCCAGAAAAATGGGGGATGGACATTTAACCTGATATTTGTCCTTTTCGACACAACAGTAGGAATGCATTTAATGCAGCAACATTTAAGATGTTTTTTGACGGATGTGATTTTCCCAAGAATTTCTCACAGGTTAGTAAATTTCAAGACTTTGGCTTTATATTCTATCTGATTCCCTAACTCAATAAGGTAGAATATGGGGGACTAGCTTATACGACATTAGATCTTTAGGTTGGCATGCATGTCAATTTAGGTTGGTCGAATAAGGGGAGTGAACTCTTTATAGGGATTACTGAGCTCTTATGAGAATCTGAAATGGTCGTAATGTTCTTAAATCAAGTCACATAAAAGATTTGGTCTTTATATGTTCATAAGTTGATATTTTATGGTATGGGCCCCAACGGGCTGGTATGAAACATGGTATGGTATGAGCTCCGGCGGGCTAGAAGTATAGGGATAGTTTTATGGCCCATGGTTGTTGCGGTAACTTAACAAAATACGAGAGTTCTAATAGTTATGGTAACTTAACATAAAGGAGAAATTCAAATTTTAAGTCAGAGGGTTTATTAAGGAATTATTGGGTGAATTGGAGACGAAAACCCTATATTGGGAATACATCTCTTATCCATATAAAGAGTACACATGCCTCAATTCTATTCTAGATTAATTATTCCTAATTTCATTTAGCTCTTGTTTATCACTATATACGGATACTGGCTTAAGCATCGAAGGGCCTACGCCGGGGCTGTCCGGCTTGGGTTTTTTTGTAAGTTGCTCAAGTTGGGGAAGGTATTTCAAAGAGCAGTGACCTCTTTCTTGGTGAGCCAAACTTTTTGGTCGCATCACATAATATATTCTCAAGCGTCGAAAGAACCCTCGAACTAACACTTGACCAACTAGAAGTCAGAAAATGCAGATAGATGTCGCGCCCCTAATTCTTGGGCCATCTTTAACCCCTGGATTAGTGTCTCATATTTAGCTTCATTGTTTGATACTTTGAAATTAGACTGGATAGCATAATCCAAATAATTCTCCGCTAGTGCAGTGAGAATAACCCCCACACTGGCTCCACTAACCATCGTCAAGCCGTACACATGTACAATCCACTTACTTTCCTTGAGCTCCGAAGTTTGCATCATCTCTTGTATTAAGTGTGCCAAAACCTGAGCTTTTATTTGTTGTCCTCGCCTCATACACAATATCATAATTTTTGATCCTATCACCTATTTTACCGAATGGCCAGACATATTAAGCTTTCAAAATACTTGATTCAATGTAGTGTTTTGTTATTTTTTTTTTGTGATTTTTCTGTATTTTTTGTATATTTTTCTGGGTATTTTGCACTTAAAGATGTAAAGATACTTGAGGGAAAAGCAAGGGAGGAGAAAGGACGAGAGAGAGAGAGAGAAATTGATGCCAGAATTGTGCTTGTAAAAACTAATTCTCCATAGTACTATTCCCTCTCTGATTAATACTATGTGTCATAAGGACCACTTAATTTAATCTACTAAAATGCCCTTCAACATACTGGGCTTTAAACACAAGGCTTTTAAGTAAAAATAATTGTAATGCTTTTTCGGCCCAACAGCAATGTCTTTACCCTAGCCCAGCTCCCATGGGTTTGATTTCTTGCAGTTCCTGGCCCATCTGCTCTTTAGAATCCAAACCCGACCCGTCATACTCTTCAACTATAGGATTTGGCCCGATCAACCCAAATCCCCCTCTTTCACTTTCGATCTGCTCAAAATTAGGGTTCGCCTTGCCTTCTCCTTCTTCTCCCTCTGCCTGTAACCCTAATCCCATGATAATACTCCCCCGATCGAAAGATCCTTGACCCCAAGGATCAGAAGTAGAAAACTTTTTCTGAAAAAACTTAAGATCTTCCCAAGTTGCTTTCTGTGGTGTCGAATTGGTCCACTCAATCAAAATTTGGTAGGTTGAAACGGTCCTCGTGTCTAACACCCCAGCTGGTGCGATGGCGAATTCCCCCTTCGAAGTGGTGAGCGGAAGGTCCATGGTGACTGCATGACTGGGTCCCAGCTTGGGTTTGAGGAGAGAGAAATGGAACACCGGATGTATGCGCGAGCTCTCCGACAAGTCAAGAAGGTACGCTACTTTTCCCACTTTCTCTAAAACTATGTAAGGGTCGTAGTATTTAGAAGACAATTTTAGGTTCTTTCTGAGTGAAAATGAATTATGTATAAAAGGCTATAATTTCAGAAAGACTTGACCCCCAACCTCAAAATTGCACGTCTGTCTGTTTTTATCTGCATTCACCTTCATCTTTTGTTGGGCTTGCAACAAATTTTCCTTGATAACCCTTTTAGCCTCTTCCCTTTGAAGTATAACCTATCTTGCATCATTATTTTGGGTTCCTAAATACTGTCCCACTGTAGCAAGTGGTGGTTCATAGCCATATAATGCCTCAAATGGAGTTGATTTCAAACTGCAATGGTAGTTAGTGTTATACCAAAACTCAGCCAATGTTAACCACTTTACCCATCCCTTAGGATTGTGATGCACCATGCATCTCAAATAATTTTCCAGGCATTGGTTGACCTTCTCTATTTGACCATCTGTTTGAGGATGGTAGGCAATGGACATGTTTAGTTGCACCCCCATCAGCCTAAATAACTCCTTCCGAAAATGGCTAGTGAAAACCTTGTCTCTATCAGAGACAATGTGCAGGGGCAATCCATGTAATTTATATATATTGTCCAGGAAATGGGTAGCCACTATTAGAGCAGTGCAGGGGTGTGATAGGGCTGAAAAGTGAGCAAACTTGGTAAGTCTATCAACCACTACCAGGATAACACTCTTTCCTTGTGCTTTGGGTAATCCTTCAATGAAGTCCATTGAAATGTGACTCCAGGCCTGTTCTGGGATTGCCAAAGGCTGCAATAAGCCGGGATAAGCCCCTGTGTCATGTTTGTTCCTTTGACATACCTCACACTCCTTCACCCATTGAGTGACATCAGCCTTCATCCTAGGCCGATAAAAATTCTTCTTGACCCTCATATATGTACCCTGTATGCCTGAGTGACCTCCATATGCTGAATTGTGCATGGATGTTAATATCATATCCCTTAATTTCTCCCCTTTCCCTACACATAGCCTGCCCTTGTACCTGATAAGATCCCCAATAATAGAATAGTCATGGTAAGCAGCAGGATCAATAGTGTTGGTTGTTAAGATGTTCTGGAATGTGTCCTCATTGGTGTAGCTGTGTGCCACCTCTCTCATCCAATAAGGAGTAATGGTAATGATGGCTAGGCAGTCCTTTTCCTCTGTTCCTCTCCTGGATATTGCATCAGTTGCTCTATTCTCTTGCCCCTTTTTATACTGAATCTCATAGTCTAATCCCAAAAGCTTAGTGATCTATTTTTGTTGTACTGATGTCATCACCTTCTGGTCCAACAAATACTTAAAGGCCTGCTGATCAGTCTTAATCATAAATCTATGCACATGCAAATAATGTTTCCACCTTTGCACTTCCATGAGTGCTGCTAAGAACTCCCTCTCATAGACTGATAGGGACTGGTTCTTGATGCACAATATTTTACTCATAAATGCCAGGGGCCTTCCTTCTTCCATCAACACTGCCCCTACCCCTTTTCCACTAGCATCAGTTTCCAGTACAAATGGTTTAGAGAAATCTGGTAGTGCTAACATTGGTGCTGTGATCATTGCCTTTTTAAGTGAGTCAAATGTTGTTTGAGCTTCATTGTCCCAACTGAACTTTCCTTTCTTCAGGAGATTGGTTAGTGGCCTGCAAATAACACTATACCCTTTAATGAACTTCCTGTAATATCCAGTTAATCCGAGAAATCTCTCAGTTGATTTGTGGTTGTAGGTATTGGCCAAGAGATCATGCTAGTGAATTTTTTAGGATCAGTAGACACCCCTGAATGGAATATGATGTGCCCCAGATACTCAACCTCCTTTTTCCCAAAACTGCATTTACTAATTTTGGCATATAGCTGGTTGTTCCTCAATATCAATAGAACCTCCTCGAGATGCCCCATATGTTCCTCCAATGTCCTACTATACACAAATATGTCATCAAAGAACACTAAAACACTCTTCCTAAGTTGATCTCTGAAAATTTGATTCATTAGGGACTGGAAAGTAGCAGGAGCATTACAAAGGCCAAAGGGCATAACCAAAAATTCTTAATGGCCATTGTGAGTGCTGAAAGCTGTCAAAAATCTGTGTTCAGGCTTCATTAGGATTTGGAAATATCCACTCCTTAAGTCAATTTTTGAGAAATACCTTGACCCATGGAGTTCATCCAGCAGCTCATCAATCACAGGGATAGGGTAATCATGCTTTACAGTCAGCCCATTCAGATATCTATAGTCAACACATAGCCTCCAAGTAGCATCCTTCTTCTTTACCAAAATTACAGGAGAAGCAAAAGGGCTCTGGCTGTCCTGTATTATCCCAGCTTCTAACATATCCTTGACTAGCCTCTCAATCTCTTCCTTATGGCTGTGTGTGGTTCTGTATGGGTACTGGTGTTTAGGAACACTGTCTAGTTTCAAAACAATTTGATGTTCAATGCCTCTGGTTGGTGGTAACACTGTAGGTTCCTTGAACATATCTTGATACTTTTCTAATAATGTTGTTAACTCAGGGTTAGGGTCTTGATCTTGCTTGTCCATGGTCATCTAGTAGAGTTCTTCAATTTGAGCACACTTCTCCTCATGCACTAACTTGTGGAGTGAATGTCCTGAGATTAGTTTACATTTTGCAGTAGATGTGATAGCTTGAATTCTCACCCTTTTCCCCCAAAGGCTAACTGTGACAGTCATCTTGGCATAATCCATCTTGGCAACAACCTGAGTGAGTATTGGAAGGGTTTTCCCTGCATTTCCCATTCAAATCCTTCTACCCCCTGTGTACTCACCATCTTCTGACCATTGACCACCCTCACAAGAATAGGTTTAATTTGGCTCAGCTTGCATCCTAATTTCCTTGCAGTATTTTCTCGTATGAAACTCATGGTACTACATGAATCAATCAATATATGCAGCTTGTGTTCCCCTTTTTGGCCAAATACCCTCATAATTGTGATGCCCTCCTCCCCTGTAATGGCATTAATTGACATTTGTACTTCCTCCATAAGCTCAAGTTGATCAGGTTCCATTTTCTCTTCAGTTTTTAAGCAAGAAAGCTCCTCTTCCTCTGCCATCATCCATTAATTAAACTTGTGAACCTGTCATCACAATTATAACAAAACCCCTTCTCCCTTCTGGCTGCCATCTCACTAGATGTTAGAAGCTTGGTAGGGGCTCTCTGAAACTGCTTGTTTTTTGCTCTTGGTACTCCAGCTGCAAGGGCATCATTGTTCTTGGGGAATGAGTAATTAGTGTTTCTAGTGTTTCCCTTCAGCCTTTTTGTGATAGCCTCCAATGTGATCAACTGATTTTTGCCCAACTCTATGACCTGTTGTAGTGTATGTGGTTCAAACATGGTAATAAAAGCCTGCAGATCTTCTGATAGACCACTGACAAAACTGGCTATGAAGTACTACTCAGAGTACCCTTGATTTAGGGTTAGCATACAAGCCCTCAACTCTTCAAATTTCTCCACATAATCACTGTATAAACCTATGTGTTTAAGCTTATTAAATTCTGCAATGATCTTAGTTTCCTTTAACTGCTCAAACCTAGCAGATATGATATCCAGAAATTGAACCCATGATAAGCCAGTCTGATTGTTATTGAAATTTTGGTACCATTGTGCTGCTTTCCCTTCAAAGTTCATAGTAGCTAGGGTTATTTTCTGGGTGTCAGATGTGAATGGCACTAGCTTGAAGTACCCATTGCATTTCAACATCCAGGATCTGGGTTGTGTCCCATCAAAACGGGGGAAATCAATTTTGGGCAGTGGGTTTGTTGTGTGGTTACCTGTATGCTCTATTTGTGGTTTGGTTCTGTTGTTTGTGTTTGATCTGGATCCTAGTTCATTTGCAGGTGTGGAAAATGGCCTCCCCAAGATGGATTTTCCTGCTGTGTGTACCCCTTCCTCTCTCTGGATTTAACAGCTGCATCTGGATAGCAGCTAGAGTAGCAGTGAGGTGTTCTAACTTACCATTTAAATTCTGGGTTTGTGTTTGAATATCTGCTCTTATGTGTGATATTTGGGACTGTGTTTCTGAGTTGATGTCTGAAATTTGTTCTTACGTTTTTAGTTCTGCAGCTTCTCTTTTTTGGGCTTCTTATTGCAGCACCTGATCGAGGCATTTTTGAGCCTCCTGTAGGTCCTTAAACCGGGTGATCTCAGCCATGTCCAAGGATCGACTGCTCTGGTGCCAATTGTAGTGTTTTGTTAGTTTTTTGTGAATTTTCTTTTTTGTATATTTTTCTGGGTATTTTGCACTTGAAGATGAAAAGATACTTGAGGGAAAAGCAAGAGAGGAGAAAGGACGAGATTGAGAGAAATTGATGCCAGAATTATGCTTGTAAAAATTAATTCTCCACAGTACTGTTCCCTCCCTGATTAATACTATGTGTCATAAGGACCACTTAATTGAATCTACTAAAATGCCCTTCAACATAATGGGCTTTAAACACAAGGATATTAAATAAAAATAATTGTAATGCTTTTTTGCCCCAACAGCAATGTCTTTACCCTGGCCCAGCTCCCTTGGGTTTGATTTCTTGCAGTTCCTGGCCCGTATCCTCTTTACTATCCAAACCCGACCCGTCATACTCTTCAACTATAGGATTTAGCCCGATCAACCTCAATTCCCCACTTTCACTTTCGATCTGCTTGAAATTAAGGTTCGCCTTGCCTTCTCCTTCCTCTCTCCCTGCCTGTAACCCTAATCCCATGACATTCAAATCCAAGTTAGCCTGCACTACAACCATGTGCTCCAGAAAGTAGGGCCTTAGTTTTCTCGAAGTATAGACCAAAATTAATACACATTCTCCAGCTCCGATTATTATAGTTTAGCCTTCTCGGATCATCCGACTAACATAATAAATATGCTTCTATTTTCAGGTTTCTTCCTTAATTAATATCGAGCCGATTGCCATCTCCCCTTGCGAAATATATAAAGTCAGATCCTCCCCTTGCAAGGGCTTTGTCAATAGAGTTATCTCAGATAATATTTATTTAGTTCCTCAAATGCCCTCACCAATTCTGGTGTCCACTTAAATCGATCTCCCTTCTATAAAGTTTTAAAAAATAGGAACCCTCTTTGTATTGACCTAGAAATGAATATGTTTAAACCTGTGATACGCCCTATCAACACATATACGTCCCAAACTATTTTTGGCTTTGGCATCACCAACACAGCACATACCTTTTCTGGATAACCTTAATACCTTGTTCCGTAACCATGTATCCCAAAAACATCCCTGATTTTACACTAAACAAGCACTTTTTTAGATTTAAACACATATCACCTCCTCAAGGTCATAAAAGCTTCCCAAAGATCATTCACATGACAACCAACTACCTTGCTTTTTACTAGAATATCAGCAACATAGACCTCAATTTTCCTCCCTAACTAATTTTTAAACATCTTATCTACCAGTCTCTAATATGTAGCTCCCGCATTCTTCAAACCAAAAGGCATAAATACGTAACAAGAGGTACCTGTAGAGGTAACAAAACTTATTTTTGGCTGGTCTACCTATTCTAATGGGATCTAATGATATCCATGTGAAGCATTCATCATCCTTAAGAGCTCGCATACTGACAATGAATCAACAAACTGATAAATTTGAGGCAAAGGATATGATCCTTTGGACATGTCTTATTCAGATCCCTAAAGTCAATACACATGCGCCACTTTATTAGAAAGCCACTTCAGGAACTAAATTTCTTAAATATGCTCTGCTCTCAACAACTTATACACCTCTTATTCTATGATTATGTCTAGTTCGATCCTATAATGTCTCCTCTTCTGCTTAGTAGGTTTCAAACCTAGGTCGGCATTTGAATAGTTCTGAGAGACTTTCGAGTTTATACCTATTAGTTCTTCATCTATAAACATAAAAATACCCCTAAACTCTCTTAGCAGTGATATCATCTCTCCTCGTATCGGTTCCTCTAGTTGACTACCAATCTGTGTGACAAAACCTTGTTCGCCCTCACCAAATCATTCTCCATTAGCTCTTCATACAGTCGCATGGTCTTATCTTCGTCCCTCTTAGACTTCTGTTTACTACCACCTTCATCATCCTCATCTCCCATTCGTTCCCTCTTATTATTTTTCACGCCCGTCCGAACTGTCAGTTGATAGCATAACCTGGCCACCTGCTAATCCGCAATTATCTCTCCCACCTTGTCTCCTGCTTGGTACTTAATATCACGTGATAGGTTGAAGTTAATGCCAGAAACTCGTATAAGTCAAGTTGCCCTAGAATAATATTGTATGCTGACTTAGCCTTCATGACCAGAAATTCTAACTTCTTGACCACCCGAACATCCCTTCTCTCAGGGAAATTGGTAACACGGCCTCCCCTTATTTTGTCACCTAAGTCTCATTAAAAGCCAAAAATATCTCTCTTCACTGATTTCGTGTCTACCTGATGTATAGTTTTTTGTGGTTTTTGGAAAATAAGGGTTCATTTGGCTTTATATTATCGGAAATCAATTCAATCGTAAGAATCAAAGTGCTTGTAGCTTGAAGGAATAAAAGAAAAATAAAAATAAAGCAATTAGACTAACTAAACTACACTAGGAAATGAAATTGCAAGTTGGTAGGATACCTCGTCGTATGCCTCAAATAGAAATTGCAAGTGGAAAATGAAAATAAGCAAGAACAAGCAATGTTTAATTAAGTACAACTAGACTAGCTTAGAGTACAACCATGTTTGCATGAACATGAAATATCAAATAATGCAAATTAATAAAATCCGAAAGCATCAATAGAAAGAGCAATGAAAACTGATGTCAAAGTTTAAAACTTTACGGAAAATAACAAGCTACGAAGTGTAGATCAAAGATTCAACCTAAAACTATGCATGGAATAAAAACCAAAATAAAGCATATGAAAGACTTGAAATAAAAATGATCTGAGACTCGATCTATGATCTAGACGTGTCACTCATCTAGATTCCGTGGACGATTCATAAGATCTAACAAGAAATCAAGGAGCTAAGGCAAAAAGCATAAAATTGAAGAACAAAACATGAATATAAAAGAAAGCTTACTTGAATTGAAAAAAAGATCTAAATACTTGAATGAAATTGCAAGGAAAAAAAATCCAAGGGAGTACTTGAATTCTTCTTAGGCTTACAAACCCAAGGAATTGCTTGAAGATTAAAATTTAAGAACTAGAGAGAGAAAATAAATCCAAACTCATGCAAGATTTGGGAGAATGAGAGATCATCTACAAAATGAGAGAAGTCTACTATTTATACTAGGTTTAATTGGTTTAAATGGGCCAAATTAGCCTTAGAGGCTTGAAATACTCGGGTTTAACCAAGATTGACCCGTGTTGACCTTCCTAGCCACTTGGCTAGCCTTTTGGCTCAACTTGGCTCGAGGTGGCTCGGCCATGGCCGAGTCTGGACGCAGCTGGGCGCGCATGGGTGTTGGTGGCCGGCAGGCTTGGGCCTGGGCATGGGAGTGGGCATGGTGTTGGGCGACACTGGGCAAGGTCGGGCGCCTAAACGGGCGAGCAAATGAGCGCCAAAGTGGCGCCGGGCGCGCGCGGTGATTGGCGCAGGTGCGCGCGCTGCGCGTAGGATGGCGGGCACGGGTGGGTGGATGCGCGTGGGCAGGCAGGCACGGGCGCTGCGCGCACTGTGCTACGTCTGTCTCTTATACACATCTTGCGCTGGGCGAGAATCTGGGCAATGCTAGGCGTGGAATTGGGCGAGGCTAGGTGAGGCTAGGCCACCATTCTAGAATGTTAGCCATTTTTGGAGCCTCTTCTTGGCACCGATTTGGGCACGCCTTAGCATGGCTTGGCTTGATCTTTGTCCCTCAATGCCTTTAACAATGGAAATAGAGTTTTGAACACAAAAACCCAAGAATTTCACCAATCCTTAAAATAATTGAACCCATTAAACCATATCAAATATAAAATCAACAAGAAACACGAGAAACAACAAAAACGGGAAACCAACAAAAAACCTAATAAGACTCGACTTGAAACCACTAAAAACAACATAAAACCTTAATTAAAAACACAATAAAAACACCACAATTTCATGCAAAACACTACCTTACATCTATTCTATACAAAAAATGATAATACAATATGTTCACCGAACTCCCATTATCTACGAAAACCAGTCATATATCATAAGTAGCTACCTCAACTAGGATCACCAATGTATCATTATGTTATTCCCATAACCCACTTTTGTTCATGGAACCAAAGCAAATCATCGGCCCCACGAAAGATGGAGGGAGATGTATGTTTATCACTGTTATATAAGAAGCTTGTGGTCTCAGCCTTAACATGAAATCGCCATGCATTATTTCAATATCCATTAGTAGGGCCCCCTAAAACCATTTTAATAAACTTGGCCAAATCCTTTTCATCTCTGCAGCTTCCTTGTACTCCTCTTCGGTTGGGTTGGCTCCCCTCCTGCCGATCCTGTCTCTTTCCTAGAACCCATTCCTGATATACAAATACTTTTTGGTGTGTAACTTGTATTAAGCGCTCTATCTCATCCTTCAGGTTCCTAAAACCTTCTGTGAAATGTCCATAATTGTTGTAGAATATATAAAAGAGCTTAGATCTGGAATCAGTGGGTGTTTTACAATAATCCATCATACACTTCAAGATATTCCCCAATTAGTTCTCTACGACAACAAAAACTTCAGCTTGAGGCACTATGAGAGACGTGTAATCTTACAGGTTATACTCCAAAACTCTTCTATAAATGGTTGCTGCTGAGAACCTCTTATATCATCTAGTTGGGTAGAAGACCTTGGTTGTCGCCACACTTCCCTACGAGACTCAGGTCTTTGTACTTAAGGCCTTTCACTTCACACAGCCTCTCGTCGCTCGCGCTCCATGCCTTCTTCCTCAACTTCTTCCACATGAATGTAATTAATATTATATCCAAGACCTGCTCATAGGTAAATGAAGGTTTATTTGCAATCTATGTGCGTAATCCTCTAGCTCATTAACCCTATATAAGGGCACTAGCCTTAACTGCGTATGTTGTTTATGGAACCTTCAAACACAACCTAGTGAACCTTGACATGTAATTTCTCAAATTCCCCACCACCACCACCCCCAGAAATGGCATGAATGCCTTCTTATGATCCTAGAAACTAGCGAAATGCATCTAAAAAAAAGCTCGTAACACCCTGAAACTTGTAATTGTGCCCGGGGCTATTTTATGAAACCAATCCTACACCGACCCACGTAAAGTAGATAAAAAAAGCCCTGCGTAAAATTGGATTCGAATGCTAGTGTAGCACAGCTGAATTCTCGAAACACTGCATATGCCTTATTGTATAGGTCATTCCCTTATAGTGAAAATTCAACTCCTTGTATCCTCGAGGCAAGTGAGCCTGTAAGAAGCCAAAAAGGGGTGATCTTAGTCCTCCTCTGATTCTCTTGTTGGATCTGATGTTGTAGAGCTCGTAACGTCAACTAAATGTCTTGAACTTCACTGGACATAGTTTAAACCTCCTCTTCCAACTTGTAACCTTCCTCGTCCTCCTAGTAATGCCTGTCAACCACTTCTCGATCCCCACACAATGTCTTATCTCCCCCATGACTTCGTCCCATCACATTTGTATCCATAATATCATCATCATAGAGATACTCCACTTCCTCCTCTCGTCCTCCTTAACGCTTTAGGCTCGCCTCTAGATACATGGACCTATCTCCATTCTAAAAAATAGCCTTGGAACCTTAGCTGAAATGTCGGTCAGCTACCTCTATTTTTTATACCCATCATCTCACCCCACTGAACAAGTGGTTCTTACTTATCGTACCGTTGTTAGGTGGGTCCATGATCAGCTTCTGGTGACTGATCCTCATCCTCATTCACCTCCCTGATTTTTTCAATATCAATGAGCTTCTATAGGACTTGGGAAAAAAAACTTTTGGTCCATTATGTTGTTCACTTTCTAATTTAGGACCAAGATATTATCCACTATCAAAACACATACACGAAGTTGGCAAAATCATCAAATAAAGTACAAAATTATTCAATCTGAGCTTGATGGCTGACGTGGCAGGATCCAATATTTACTTATCAATTTTTATTTAATTTAAATGCAGAAAATTAGAAATTATACCTAAACTACCAAATATACCCCCTTAATCTCTTATCCTTTCTTCCTTTCCCCAAATTCAGAAATTCAAAAATCGGACACCTTGAGATCCCCATTCTCATCGACCAGCAGATTCTCTGGCTTTGATTCAACAACCGGGATGTTGCTATCCGAAACGCTTATCTTCCCGAAAAAATCAGTAGATAATTTCGTCATCGGGTGCTCCATTTCTCGACCCGGCTTCCCTCGGGCATCGTCGGGTTCGGGCGTGGCCCGGAATCCCTACCATCTCAGTTGGGCCTCAAAAGGTTCTTCTATTGCCTGGTTTCTCACAAATTTGACAACAACACTACCGCGAGCAGCGACTTGATTTTGTCTGCCGCCGCGAACAAAGACGGCGCCACCAAATACACCCCGTTTCGAAAAAAAACCTACGTCCTCGAATCCCGCTTTTCAAGACTACTATTACGTCACGCTCCAAAAAATCACAGTCGGCAGGGTCAACGTCAAGGCGCCGTACAAATTCCTGGTTGCTGACGCCGACGGCAATGGCGGCGCGATAGTGGACTCCGGCACCACCTTCACCTTCCTCAAGAAACAGGTGTTTGAATTGGTCGCGCGAGAATTCAAGAAGCAAGTTGGGAGTAATTACAGTAGAGCTCTAGAGGTTGAAAATCAGTCTGGATTAAGGCCGTGTTTTAATGTTTTCAATGAAAATTTAATATCTTTACCACAGTTAACTTTCCATTTTAAAGGAGGGTCGAAAATGATTTTGCCGTTTGAGGATTATTTTTCGTTCTTGGATGATTCAGCTATCTGCATGACTATAGTGACCAATAATGGAACCGGAGAGGAGGTCGGGCCGGGCCCTGCAATTATCTTGGGTAATTATCAGCAGCAAGATTTCTATATGGAGTATGATTTGGAAAATGACTGGCTTGGGTTCCACGAACAATTATGCAAATGAGATTAATAAATTGAGGTTTTATAGTTTGAGTTTTTGATTTTTTTTTTAAATAATATTTTGTCACAATTCTTGAAAAATAAGTACTGAAACGAATGACTTTTAGGTACGAGTGTTGTTTTTATGTTATTTCTGAATTTGGGGGAAGGAAGAAAGGATAAGAATTTAAGGGGGTATATTTGGTAGTTTAGGTATAATTTCTGATTTTTTACATTTAAATTAAATAAAAATTGATAAGTAAATATTGGATCCTACCACATCAGCCATCAAGCCCGGATTGGATAATTTTGTACTTTTTTTTGATGATTTTGCCAATTTCGTGTATGTGTTTTGATAGTGGACAATATCTTGGTCCTAAATTGGAAAGTGGACAACATAATGGATCAAAAAAACAATTTTCCCACAAGACTTCATCTAGGACCTCGTTCATCAAGTTTTCTAGAATACGTTTAAATATACCGAGCTACGAATTGCCTAACATCTAATTTCAGTCTTGTGTTCCGATCCGCACTCTTGCCATCTTAATCGCGGACTGGATCGAAGCGAGTGATCCATGAGGGTTTATCCCATCAGCTCCCTCAATTTCCTCAAGTCGTCGAGACCCAAACCGTGTCTTCTCCACATCACCTTTCTCTATGTGTATACCCTCCCCCTATCCATGGTAGGCATCGTCGCCGAGAGGGTAGACTTGTTCCATCTCAAGAATCTATGCGGTACAAACTCTTCTCTCGTAATATGTTGAGCCTCACGTCCTTGGCTTAATGACTCAATGTCACTCTACTCATAGACGGCGCCACTTGATAAAACTAAAAGTTTAGCTTACCAAGAATCAAGATCAAACCACCTCAAACATCCCTCTCAAACCAGATCAACGTGGAATTGAGATCAAATCGCTTCGAACCTCCCTCTCGAATTGGATCGACCTGCAACAAAACCTAAGTCGGATAGCCCCGGCGTAGGCCCTCCACGATCAAGTCAGAAAAGATATAAACTGATGAAAATGAAACAATAGCAATAAAGTAAGAATAATTAAACTTAGGTTTTTGAATATAGCCTGTGTCCCTTATATATATATAGTGAATTAGAGAAGAGCTGCCGAAAATAGGGTTTACACCTCTTCTGGGCCAGAATTAGAAGACCCAAATCAATCGGATTCTGATTTACTTATTTAGTTATGACTCGAATATCCTCTCATATAAGATATATATTATTGCCAAATTAATCTATTAGGTCTCGCTGGTCTACGAACTTAACCATCTTCTAGGACCAGTGGGCCCCCCAGAACCTTTGAAACCAAAACAATTCTCCGTAAGAGACCCAAACATGTCTTCAAACCATCGAGGGCAAAATACGTGCAAACTGACCACACCGATTTTACCCCAGGATCCTTGAGACCTCAAGGAGATTCATATTTCTTAAACCGAGCTCATTTGACTATCTTAACTCGATTCACCTCCATCTCGACTATACAAAATTCGAACCAAGAATGGATGTTATATCGGAAAAACATCTCCAGGATTTGTGGCTACCTAAAAGAAAATAGATCTTTTTCCCATTTTCTTACTTATATTTCTACCTTCTTGGAGTTTTTTATAAAATATTTATTTTTTCAAACATATTATCTTACATAATCAAATAATGAGGTAATATTGCTTATGTTGAATTCTAGAGATAGAGCAGTGTGAATATAAGTGGTGTGTAACCAGACCTTACAAGTTGGTTTTGTGATATTAACTTCCAAACTCTAAGAGCTAATTCAGTATTAACCATGGCTTATGATACTAATTATATATTTAGTGTAAATTGTGTAATTGCAAGGGATTAGTTATTTTTCTTGCAAGGTCACCTTTTTTCTTGAAACCTCGTGTCAGACAATATATGTACGTACAAATGTGGAATGGACTACTAGTGCTTCATTTTAGCAATCAAGTTATTGTTAATAGCCCCTCCCCAATCAGGCAAATCTATAATAATGTATTTTTTATTTAATAAATAGGATTGTTTAGATATATAAAGTCAGTAGGGGTCAATGCCCCTTATCCTCAATAAACGTACAAAAATAAAACAAATTGCAACTGTGAATGAAAGTAGAATAGGACCCAACTCTAGAAAAAGCAATCAGAACAATAATTAGCAGTAAATAAAAAAGTAATTAAAAGTGGCCCTGGAGATAGTATTACCTAACTCTGATCAAATATAAATAAATGATTAGGTTAAGATTGGTCTGATACATTACAGTCCCCAATGTCTCAAAAAAATAAAAGAAGTCATCTTTATCTTTTGACAAATTCGGGTTTCCAGAATTTTCACGCACTTCAAAGACAGTTAAGTTGATGTGCAATTACGTACGTCTCCAGACTCTCCACCATTTGGAGGGTAGGTGATTGGAAATTGGAAAAAGATTGTATGAACGCTGTGTTTTTTTCCCCACTTTACAGCATATGGAATGAATGGCAGCACATGAATGTTTCTATAATTAAATTGTTTGACTACTACGTTGGATTCGCACACACAATAGTGTGTGTATTTACGCATGATCTCAGAAAGAAAATAATATATAATTCGGGAACTATGAAATTATGAGATGGTGCATGGTTCACTCGATATATCATATAATGTGTATTATATTCTTTCTATGTAATAAATATATATGTTGTATAATAATATATTTATATTTTCTGAGATGATATATGAGTTTTATATATCATGAATATGATTATTGGCAACACAAATCTTTTCGTTGAATTGGTCGTCGAGATCCGGTCGACGAACAAGTGAAAGTGGGCACTGTTGAAGTGGCTTTCGAAATTCGATTGACGAGGTTGTTAGGTGCGTCCCGTCGAAATGAATATGTGTGTTGCGTGCAATAAATATTCAAATTACATATATAATCAATACAAAACATACATATTTACTACATATAACATCCATTGTTTTCACACAAAATACATATATTTATCATATAGAACATCCATATTCATCATACATAAAACACAGTTTTCAATCCTTCTAATATAAAATCAATTTTACAATCATATTTGTACATATAATATTCATATTTTTATCATACAAAATATCCATATACGTACAAAATATATAATCACCGCATGGAATATTAAAGCGAGAACCGGGTGATTGGTATAATTTTTCTGAAAATAGTATTCCCGTATTCTCAAATTAATTATCTTTTTTAGATTTACTTTTTCCAAAATAATTATCCTTTTTAACACAATTTTCACCTTAAAGTTCCAAAAGTACTCTTATTTTTTGTATTAAAGCTATGTTTTATATTTTAAATGAGTGTTGGAAATATAAAATATGTTTAATATTCTTATATTAAATGAGGGTAGATAAGTTATTTTGTAAGAGTTCTTTGTAAGAAATTACAAAAAGCACAAACAGGGAACTGTCTGTAAAATCATTAGAAAGTGGAAAAATTAAACCAGAAAGAAAGTATCAAGTCGAGTCGAGTTAAGAACTCTGTCCGCAAGACAAAATAGCCCCGGTAGTGCCCTTCGATTTTAACTATTCGTCCCCAAAGATGAAACGACTTCGTCTCTAGTATTACAGCACCGTAAATACCAGAGCTCCGGCGAACTGGATAAAAAATGGATTGAACTACGTAAAGAAAACAGAATGCAGAAAACGTATGTTATGTGTTGTAAAAGAGTGTTCTGTGTTCCTTGCTTTTTCCAGGTGATTCAGGTGTGTGTGAAGTATGGGTAGTCCACCCTTATATAGGGGTTCCAGCGGGGAAGGTAACAACATCATAATGACGACCATAAACGCATTATTAATACGTTCAAAACTAACAGCACCTGGCAGCATGAACTTGGACAGAATTAAAGTGTATATGCATTATCATACGTTTTGAAAACGTACCTGAATGGTCAGGAGTTTCATGAATGTACGTTTGAAAACAAGATGTTTCAGGAACCCAAAAGGCACGTGGCTAAAAAGTTAGCCAGGGTTGAACCAGAAGCAGGACACACATGCGGACCACCTCAATCGGACCAATTGGCCAATTGCCCAATACCCAGGACCCAGGTCCGGGACCGGGCTCGGATCCGCTCGGCTCCGCCATCGGCTTTGCCGAAGGCGGACGGGCGAACCCAAGTCCAATAGCCCGCGTGAGCTTTATTCACATAAAGTCCGCAACACCCACTGGCCCACTTGATGTCCACTAATGAAATGTAGTCATTTTTAAACTCCCTTCCACATTGATTAACATTCAATGTGGGATAAACGATAAAGCACAAAAGCAACCATTCAATTTCAAAGCATCATTTCTCACTCACCAATAATTGAATTTGAGAAATTCAAAATGCTACAATTATCTACACGACACCTAGATTGAGCCTAAATAATTTGTTAACACAAATTTTCGCTGTACCATTAAACTGATTAAATATAATTTACAACATTCTTAATATCTGAAATCTTCTAAAATGACAATGAGTTTGGGACAGAGAGATTTGAAACAGTCAACTCTCAGTGATACGCCCAAAATATTTTATTATTAGATAAGTTATTTGATAAGCACTTTTAAGTATATTGACGAAGCATGAAATAAAATTACTATTATAGACGAGGTATTTTTGTAAGTACCTTTGCATGATATGATCTACGTATTTATACGGTGCTGCAACCTAACATAATCTTATCCGATCAAATTCAAACAATAAAGTTCGTCAAGCCATTTGTTCGCGGTATTTTTCACAACAAGTGAACGAGTTTTCTAATAATAGTGACCAACAATGTCATCATCACATTGAAGTTATTTAAACTAATTAACTTAAAATTAACAACTAAATTAATTATCACAATTAGGCAACTAGATATGAAATTGAGATAAATCAAGTTGGGTTAAGAGATTTCAAGACAATGATTTCAATTGGTATCTTTGTTCCACACAAATAAATCTATTGACTTTATATTTTACTACCATGTAAAAAAATCAAATATCAATTATTACTGATCACTAAGTCAAATAATATTGTATATAATAGCCCACAAGTTTGGCGTCGACGCCCAACCTATGAATCCTAACTCCAAATATCACTCAAGATCAAAGTTTTCACAAATCATAAACTTTACTTTTTATGTAACAATTCATATCAAATATTCAAGGCCTAATATGAGCTTTATTCCTCTGAAAGAAAAATATGTGCTAATAATCATGTCGAGACTTTGGTGAAAAAGTTAAAACAAGCAATCAAACCAAGATAATTGAATAGCACCCGTATGGAACACCATCCGGTTTCAGTCCCTACTACTACTTCTGCGTTGATGACTTCCAACGCTTTTAAAGCATTACAGTCTGATCTCGAACCTGAGTCACCACCCACTGCCTCGGTGGTCCGTAACCGTACTGGTTCTCGCCTGGATCCTTCGGCGCTTCCTTCCTTGGAGCCTACTTCAGGGTCCGAGTCCGAACCGTTACCTCCCGCTCCCGTGACCACGGCTCCTAAAGCCGCTGATACTATTGTTACTCCTTCTGGATCGGAAGGGCAGTTTTACCGTACTGCTTCTGAGCCTTCTGACAGTGGCTCAGACAAGGGTGAGAAACTAACTGCACAGCTCTGCAAGAAGAACCAACCGACCGTTTGCAGAACGGGTGAGATAGTTTGTGACACCTCTCGACAGCTTGTGCTTTATGAGAAATCTGCTTCTTCGAGTAAGAGTGGTGTTGATCAGGTAGCCATGGGTTCCTCGAATAACGTCTCTCATTCAGCGCAACGTACTCCATTAGTTTGTCTTGCTCATGACGAAGGTATTATAGTGGACGAGTCGGACTTTGACAGCCAACATCGCACCCCTATTTTTTGTAAACCTGCCACTGATCGGGAATTAATTGATATAATTAAAAAATTACAACAGGAGTCTTCTACTCCTTTTATTATCAATGATCCAAAATCCTCTCCTGCCCTACACCTTATGGATGTTGCTTCTGGACAATCTTGAGCGGATATGGCTGAAGACGAAGCTTCTACTCATTTACGTAAAGCTTCAAAGAGTTCTCTTAAGCGAGGAATTCTTATGAAGCGCTAGTTTCTTTATTTTTGTTTACTTTTCATTGTTTTCTATGTACTCGGACACTTTTTCTCCTTTTTTAATAAAAACGCCGCAACTTATTTAAAAAATAAGATAATTGAATAGAACTTGAAATAGAAACATCAGTTTTAAGAAATTGCCATGAAAACAAAGCCATCAATATACTCTCATGTCCTAGAATCAAAGATGTTTAGCCTGGCATTGTGATAAAATAATCCATAGACAAATTAGATCTCGACATATTCAAACTAATGAAACATACATGAAAAAAATAGAGAAAGGAGAAATAGAAGTCATTACGAGTCTCGCGATCTGTTTTTGACTTGTTTGTTGTTGATCCTCCTCTTAGACATGCTTGGGTGTTCAAGATATCTCATTTCTAAGCTTTTGGGTAACTGAATCACAATTAATTTGTATTTTAGACAACCCTTAGGCTTCGTTTCCTTATTGGAGAAGGCAAAACCATCTTTCCAAAAACTCACACATGGACAGTCACGCTCGGTTGGCGCTTGTGTATGTGTGTTAATTAGTGAAAAATTATTTGCCAAATTTCTTCACTAGATGCACGGACTAAAATACTATGATGCCATCTACGTCTGTGCATAATCGCATGAGCATTTAAAAATATTGAGTTAACCTTTGGTGTCTATAAAATTTGTAGATCTTCCTATTGGGTTTTCATATCTGCTTGAATCATCTCAATTGGACTTTGTATGATAAACATTTGGATGAGACACAAAAGCTACTACAAATTCGCCTTGCGCGCGAAAATAGCCAAATTGTCGCCTCTTTGCCTTCGACTTCCGTGTCTCATCTTTATGCCTTTTATGGGCATTTATTGGTCACGTGCACTCGTGTGATCATACGAGTGAAGTCTAAAGTTAAGCGTGCCCCTCAATACTTGGAAATCTTGAGAATTCACCGTTAATTCTTATGAAACAAATAACACGTAATGTCATGCAAATATATATGAAATCAATAGCTTAGAAAGTGATAAAAATACTTTTAACCTACAAATCTACTCTTAAATATGTCCATAGTAAGTGTAAAATCACATTCTAACACCATTTATAGGAGTTTCTCTATATTCATTACATGGCTCACGCTTGAAGCAAAGCATGCGGACCATAACTATACGGTGGACACAATTTACGAAATTTAAGGTACATACACATCACTCCTATTCAAAATAGGTGTCATTTTTCAATTTATCAAACATATTTAGAAAATAAAGTACATAAATGCGCTCAACTAAATACATAAAAAATTATTCATTGAATTAAACTGTACATTCATTTTTCCTCACTAAAGGTAAATTAAAAAATATTGCCCCGTCTTTAGTATTGAAAATCACAATTTGACACTTATTTTAAATATTTTTAAGAGAAAGATTGGCACTTGTTATGATTTAGAGAGAGTACTAATCACTCGGATTACTTCCATACCATTATATGACTCTATTTGACTTAAGTATTCGAAAAGTTTTAATTAATTGAGGTCACCATGGTAAGCCAATGATCTCTTTCATTTCATTCCATCCCACCTAAGTATACGAATTGTTAAATTAGAACCTATATGAACTTAGGTACGATGATTGATTGGAGGCAGTATACCCTACACCCTGTCCCACTTACCCATTACTTTGCACATATGAACATGTGTGCTCCCCACCTACCAAGTCCACAAATGCTGCACCCAACAAAAAAGAGAGACTAAAAAGTCATTTAAAAAAACTCTCTCTCTAAGAAGAACCCTCCACTGCATAACTGGTCTTTCGTCTCCGGAGATTTCCATCTCTGATGCGTCCTCCTATAACTATAACACCACTGGTCTTCATCTCCGTATAATTAAGTTGCGCAACTTCGGTAACTTCTCGAGTTTCTTCTCCTAAAGAAATTGATTAGTTCTTTTTACATTCATCCTATAATGCTATTAATTTCCTTTTCATACCAAACAATTCAATCAATTTTCTTTTTAGGGTTTTTTGCAATCGTAATATCAATTGATATTAAAACTTTAAGTGATGTTGTGAGCAAATGTGAAATTAGCGACTGAATATATTTTGAGATATATTTTATAACTGCATATATATGTTTCGAGTAATTAAGTTCATGTTGTATTTTCCTAATATACATCCTTGTTTTATGTGTACCATGCATGATCAATGCTTGTAAAATATCATCTTCAAGTTGGAGTGTGTTGGTCTCTATTGAATACGGCATTATTCCATAAAAAGTTTGTTTCATTTATCTCCGATCTAGAAGTTATTAGTGTATAAATCCTCACATTTAAAAAAAAGTGTTATTGATTTATTAGTAAATTAGTGTTGAATTAGAAGAGAATTTGTTGGCATGGGTTTTAGAACATCGTCCATATGTACTATTATTAAAATGAGGATTTAATGCACTGTTGGTACTTATTTACCTATATTCTTGTAGTTCTAAAACCTTCATGATAAAAAATATAACATTTCACACATACTATATATCTGACTGGATATGAAAAACTATGTTTCTGGATATATGTATTTGTTTGTTAAATCATATTCTCATTTTGCTTTACTAGGTATGAGCTCAGGACACAACCATCAAACACAAATTTGTCAAGCAACAAGACAGTGTGTAGGGTGAGAGTTCAAAGAGGTAATTTGATGTGGACGGCTCTGATGTTGTTAGTTAGTGATTGTGTTGAGAATATGACATAGATTAGTCTACTTTGATCTACTTTGATATTGATGGATTAATGATGAACCATCTTGTGATTATGATTTAGTAGTTTTCTATTTTGTATATTGTGATATTAAAATTAAAGGAAATCTGCATAAAACTGAGATTATGTTAATAATATGGTATGAATTGAGTTATTGGTTTGTATTTATAGTAATTGCACTGGAGTTTTGGGTGAGTATATTATAGGCATATTCATTAAACTCTTACAGAAGTGGAATGATTTATTGATTATGAATTGGTGTCAAAACATATTGTTGGATATAATCTGTTTTGAATGTGGTAGTTTAACTTTGTCTGGTGATCAATATATTTAAACTCATATTCATATCATAGTATTATCGTATTCATAAAATAATACCTTCATATTCATCACAAATCATATATACATGAATATATATCTGTATACCTAATATTATAGAGCTATATTCATCACATAATGTTAGTATAATCATTGAACCATGTTCATCTCGCAAAAGCTTTGATATTCATCAGATAGTACTTTAATATTAATCACAAATTATATTTTTGTATACTTTGACATTGTAGAGTTGTATTCATCACACAATGTTATCGTATTTATCATACAATTGTGTCATATTCCTCACACGGTATTGTCATATTCTTGACATAGTATTGTTAGATTCATCACACAATACAATTATATTCATATTTTTCAAAAATAAGTTTGGAAGCCTCTGGTGCTATTTTCTTGGATAACCGACCTTGCACATGACCATTTGATCTAGTGACACAATAGGTGTTGAGTTATGGGACTTTATTACTGCAGACCCCGCTTGGCACCTGACCACCTGCTCGGGTGTCACCTCGGGTGTCAGGCTTTGCCGATCCTTATTCCTGAACACCCGATTTTTCTACCCAAGCCACCTTCTTAGGTGTGAGATGCTTAAACATACTCCAACTCTCACTTTCATGCAACATCCTAGTGTCAAACTTTTTGGTTCCTAACTGCACACTATTTAACACAATAATATAATCAAATAAAATAATATCTTCAAAATTATCTTCACTTAAAAAATAATGATTCATTAATCCAAACTCTAACAGATCATTTGCGAACGAGTGATTTATATGCTCTTTCACACATGTTTCCACCACATCCACAATGTTACACTCATTTAAATAGTGAAATTCAATCACTTGACAACAACGAATATGATCTCTTCATCCGCAACTTTAACTGTCAGATTCCCATATCCCACGTTTGTCATTGCACCATCTATGGATAAAAATGGTCTTTCAAGGATCAACGACATGTAACTATTACCTTCCATGTCAAGTACCATAAGATCTACTGGAAATATGAATTTATTAACCTTTACCAACACATCTTCTATGACTCCCTTTGGATACACAAATGATCTATCAGCTATTAGTTTATCCCTGAGCTTTCGCAGTAGCTAACGCGAAAGAATTTTACTGCACTCCTTCGTCAATTTCACCATCTACACATGAATCTTATTTTTTTATCAACATCATGTCATTAAATTCCAAGTAATTCTGCATATCTTCCCATGCTTCTGCCAAAGGAATATTAATGTGAGTTTTTCTTCAATATTTCAATAAATTAGCAAATTTAGCATCTGAATTTTTTTTAAAACTATTGGGGATATTTATAATTTGAATATCATAGTTGAGAATTTATTTAGGCTTTTCATCCCCTTTTATCTCTTTAAGATTTTCTCCTGCCTCAATATTTTCAACTATCTTCACATCTTCCACTCAGTTTGGGTCGCTCGTGTTTTTATTCTCCTCTTCGGGAATCTTTGGATATTCAAAAGTCATTCGATGTCTAAATTAATGGTTAGGTACTTTGGAGTTGTCTCGATTTCTTGATCCTTTGAAATTGGTAGTCTTAAAGAAAGATAGATTATTCTCCTTTCCAAGTTTCTCAGAATTTTCCCCATCTTGTCGAATTGATTTTTCATAGATAAGATAGACTTGCCAATTGTTCATTTTTCTCAATGCGACACTTCGTATTTTCCATAAATGTCAATAAGACACCTCCATGGTTGATACTCTTTTGACTACCTCTTCGTTTCGCTCTCTCGCGCTCAATTGGTTTGTCGTTATTCGAATAATGTCTAATTTCTCCTCAACCTTAGCCTTTTTATGATATGTATCTTTCTTCAATAATGATCCGCCATCATCTATATTGACATACTCTCATGTTTGCTCTAGCAATCCATTATCAAAAAAAGATAACTTGTGAAATTCTTGGTATTATCGTCTCCCTTTATCTAATCACTTGGAAGTGATTCCAAGTTTCGTGCATTTATTCTGAAGCTCCTTGTTTAAAAATTTCCATTTCCATAGTTCTTCTCAATGGTTCATAATGGAGATAAAAACTGCTTAAAAACTTCATTTTGACTTCTTCAAAGGTGATGATGCTCCCACTATCAATTGTCTTCAGCCACTGCAATGCCTTTTCTTTTAATGGGGATGGAAATAAACGCATAATCAAAACATTCAGGGCTATATTTTATATTTTTTGTAGATCGAATTTGGTTAAAACCCAATAAATACGGTCTTCAAAGTCACCATCATGACCAAAATGATCTTATTGCACCATTTGAACACAATCGGACTTGACTTCATAGTCGCGTGTGTCTACCGGGATATATGTCATCCCTCCGTATGTAACCTTTCTCCAAAAAAACATCCCTATGAGATAATCTAACCATCAAATGTTATTTACACACATGAAACGATATAAAATCAGGTAACAAGTAAAAAGAATTATCTAAATCAAATATCTTAACTACTTATTGTGATAATAATAAAAATAAGATTAGTCCCTAGAAATGATGCCAAAACTTGTTTGCCTCTATTTTTAACCACCACAAGTGTACGAGTTTCAAATGTAGTAATGGAAATAAAGATCGTATTCCAACGAGCCTAACTAAGTACTACAAATGTAATAATATGGATTTTATCTAGACGATGATAAAGGATAATTAGACAAATAAATGTAAATAGAATAAATGAAGAAAAACTTGAAAGAAAATAAAATTAATTTGGGAAAATAATGCGCGAAAGGACTCTTAGACAGTGACGTCAATTGATAACTTCTTGTTTCACAAATAACTGAGGTTTTACATCTCACTATTTTATAATGTGATCACTTGCATCATCTATTCCCTTCCCAGCTTCCTAGATACATTGATTTAATTACATAAAATGGTCCTCTAGAATCTCATAATATGCAATTCAACTCCAAAAGTTCATAAGATTCAGTGCTTTAATAACCGTCGCATCCATTCGGCATATGCATTGATTTATGTCAAATATCCACAAGTCTAACATGATCTAGAAAGACGATATTACTAAACCTGAATAAATACTTGTAAATACTTAAAATATATAATAAATCACAAGGTATTTGAATAAAACATAATCCTTGATCAGAAAGATAATGAAACATCAATCACGAGATTATTAAGAACCAATTGTCGTCAATCTATTCCATGTCTAAGAATCAAAAGGTGATTGACTAGATATAGAGAAATTAAAATGTGATGAATAAATCATAATACTTATGTCTATAAACAAGATATAAAGAAGGATAGCACATTCATAAATTTAGTGATTCGGCTTGGATTCTCGTTGTGGTGATGTTTCTCTCCTGTGAGCAGCCTTTCGAGATCTTCTCCTATGCGTTTATGACATTCCTTCTATATATCCTCTAGTATATGGGTGTGTATGTGGCTTATTATAAGGTTTAAAACCATGATTTAACCTAAGTTGTTGTAGAGAAATTTTGCCACTGCATACCCGACCACCTACTCGGGTATCTGGTCGGGTGTCAATATTTGTTTCTCCACTGTTTGTCGCACCCAACCACACCTCAGGTGCCACCTCGGATGTAGTTACTACTAACCAACTACCCATCACACCCGACCTCAATTCTGGTGTAGGGTTTAGTGTCTCATCGGGTATTATGTTCATCTTACACTTGACCTCAACTCGAGTTCCACCTCGAGTGCACCTGTTTAGAGGTCGGGTGGCCTTCTCTCTCACACCCAATTCGAATCATTTCTTGCTCCTAACATTTTTCATGCATCTTGAGGTCATCTATCATGGGTTTGTAAACTCTCTTACAAATCTATCATTTTACAATGAAAAATAACAAAAACAAGAAAGATGTAATAATCTCCAAGAAATACTTAAAATAAGCAAAATCACATGAAAAACATACGTTAAGCTTGCAATTTGCTATACAATATACCTTTAGAAATACATAATTTCTCATGTAAACAATAACAATAACAACTGTTAAATATAAAACTCGGATGCATAACATAGCCATCTCTAGCGAACTTAGCAATAACAAATACGAACACAACAAGTTCATTCACGATCAATCAAATAAGAAATTCATTAAAACGTCGTATTCATCACACGGAGTATTCATATACGAAAAACCCAATTTTCACTTAAACTCAATATAGTAAAATCATATTCATCACATATGACATCTATATTCATCACACGTAATATTTGTATTTAATATACAAAACATCCATATATAGAAGAATAATTTTTGCTTCTCGCAATAAAAACATAATAAAAAATATACATATCCATCACATAAAATCCATATTCATCATACATAAAACACAATTTTCAAATCTCCCAATATAGTACAATTATATTCATCACACAAAGCATACATATACATCATTGAGAGACATATATTCTCACTTATTCATCCCACACATGACTCACATTCATCAGCAAAAAGAAAATCTAAAACAACAATAACAACAACAACAACAACAACAACTTGTAATAAAAGATTCAAGAGTAGAAAAAAATGCACCAAAAGAAAATAAAAAGGTTTGAATACGCACAATAATTCGTGTCAGAAACTAAAATGTCTTCAAGAATAATAGGCTCAACTGCAACATCAAAATCAAAATTCAAAACCCTAACCATGATGTTCAAGACCAAAAACTAAATATCAAACAAAAACACAAACCCTAAAAAAGAGCTTACCCTGCAAATCATGAAGCTTGTTCATTGGAAAAACCACAAGCAAATCATGAATGGAAAATTTGAAGCAATTGGAGGAGATTTGTGCTCATTGCAGAAGAATCAGAAAAATCATCCAGCTGAGCTCGTTGTACTGCAATCGATGTCGTCGCTCACAAAGAGTGAGTTAGGGGGTTTCACCATTGAAGAGTGAGAGGGGGAGAGTCATCATGTCAAAAAGACAGAGTCATGGCATGTAGCTTTTAAAGAGAAAGTTTAAGTTGAGAGAGAAAGAGATGATAAATAGAGATCTAACTGACTTATTCAATTTGGGGGAAGAAATGAGAAACTCACACGTGTGAGGGTAATAAAAGTGATACCGGGTGCACCATAAGTTTTTCACCCCAGTATATGGTATAATTTTCCGATATACCATGATTTATGTGCGTGGCACGGGATACTTCGAGAGTCTTCCGACTTTGAAAACTTATAGAGGCGGCAGTGCTTCCTCTCATCTAGATAGCCATGTCTCGAAGATCCAAAGAGAGCTTCAGAATTTGAAGAGTCAATTCGAGACTTAGAGAAAGGCAAACGAGCAGGCCCATCTGGAGTAGCTCCAAGAGCTCCGCGAGGCGCATGCACGAGAATGGCTCGAGATGTAAGCAATACTTCCCGTAGTGGGTGATGGAAGAGGTCGCCGCAATGATGAAAGTCTCTCGAGCTCAGTAGCCTCCATCTAATCCTCTAGAAGAGGAGTAGTATTAGATTAAGAAATATTTTGTTGTGAATATTTATGTTTGATATTTGATATAAATCGTATGTATATATTTCAAGATTTTATGTTTCATATTTGATATTAAATTTTTGGCTCCTCCAAAACTAGAATTTTAATATTTAAATTTGAATTGTTGACACTTTTGGTATGAAATAAACAGGTACGATAAAAAAATAATAAAATAAAAAAAATAATATTAAAAAAATGTAAGAATGTTGATGGGTTGATGACCATCGATAAATATTTAAGAATACCAACGGGTGATAAGCGTCAGCATTTACTGATGTCGACAACCCATCGGCATTCACCGACGTCAGTGTCCCTTCGACATACACTCGGATATCCATTGACGGTCTCCTTCCTGTTGGTTATCCGTGAAAAGATATTGATGGCATCCGGTCGGAGGTCAATGGACATCCCAATAGGCTTGCCCGTTGGCATTGTGTCGATAAAATATAGACAGGTAGGTTTATCCCATCGACGATGAGTTACCCATGTTAAAAATGTCGATGGGCAACGTCCATCGGTAAACCCTATACTGACAAGTTTTTCAATGATGTTGCACGTCGGTATACCCCCGTTTTTTTTTGTAGTGGTGTGTGTTATATATATTTTCATAACACATGTGGTTTGAATTCAAATTTTCTTATCATTTTCTCTATGTTTCATAATATAAAGAAACAAACTGGGTCTCCAAACACCATACCTTGTAGACTTACACACACACACACACACACACATATATATATATATATATATATATATATATATATATATATATATATATATATATATATATTAATTATGATTAAGATCATGTGAGAACCAATTCCCTAGGTTCCCACCTAGGAACCGCTATATTACATTATATGTGATATTAATTTATATGATGCCAAATGCTATTTAATTTTTCACATTGCTATTTTTATATTCTCTTAATTTTTACTATTATCTTAATTAGCATGTACATGATTCATAAATAGCATAACATCCTATATAATATAATAGGTTCCCACATAAAATTTAGTTCCCATGTGAACCCACCCATATATATATGTATGTATATATGTATGTATGTATGTATGTATGTATGTATATATATGTATATCTCCTATGTAATATAACATATTTTTAGGTTCCCACATAGAATTTAGTTCCCATGTGAACCCACCCTATATATATATATGATTAGGATAATGTGAGAACTAAATCCCTAGGTGGTAACTTAGGAACCGCTATATTACATTATATGTGATGCTAATTTATAATTCAAAATGCTATTTATATTTTCACATTGCTATTTTTATGTTCTCCTAATTTTTACTATTATCTTATTAGCATGTACATGATTTATAAATAACATCACATCATATGTAATATGCAGGACAGGGATTGGTTTCCATGTGAACCCACCCCTATATATATATATATATATAAGGCGTGATCTCGTTGGTCATACGGGATAGAGATGATAGGGTCGGTTCGTAGATTATCCTACCTTTTCTTTTGCCGCCTTTGACTCAAATGGGTGAAGGGATATAGTACATCAAGTTGTTCGCAAGAACCAACTTGATCCTCTTCCCTAGGGATCTCAGATGAGGAACCTTGGAAGAGCCGCCGACTCTAACGTCCATGTATGATCCATATTAAATCTAACCAACTACACATCCTACCTCTTCTACGTTCTTGACATCTCATTTTTGTCTAAGTAGAGTCTTTAACTGACATATTTTGGTCCTCTTCCCCATTACTTAGAAAAAGTGAGTTACCGGTTCAGGTACACAATACTATAATTACTGACTGGACAATTAAACATCCAACCCATAATTGTAATTCGATGTATATATATATGTGTGTGTGTGTGTGTGTGTGTGTGTGTGTGTGTATATAGGGTTGGGTTCAAATGAGAACCCGTCATTATATGTGAACCTAGGGACTCATCTTGACCATTAGATTGAATAATTTTGATGGTTGAGATCATGACATGTCAGCATGGTAATAATGTAAAAAAATATATTAATTAAATAAAAATGGTATTTTAGACATATATCAAACGTTTACAAAGCACTACATCGTCTATAAACTGCAAATTCAAAAATTTGAAATGAAACTCAAATCTTCAACAAACCATAACTTTTTCAAATTTTATTCGTTTTGAATGAAATATATATCAAATTAATCACATTCTCAAGATCTACAATTTAAGATACATATTGCATGTTTTAAAACGTAATATATATAATATATATATATATATATATATATATATTATATATATATATATATATATATTAATTAAATTAAAAAAACTGGACTGATTTTAGCACTACAGTACTGTGTAAAAAGCACAATGAACCTGGACATATAATTGCACTGTGCAATATTAGATCTAAGGTCCAGGATTAGTCCCTAGGTTCACATATAATGACGGGGTTCTCATTTGAACCCAATCCTATATATATATATATATATATATATATATATATATATATATATATATATATATATTATATATTATATATATATATATAATTTATTTATCTTTTTTAAGAATTTATCCATATTTTATGTAGTTGAATTATTTGGGTTTATTAAATAAATATTATATTTTTATTTAAAATTGAAAAAGTATTACAGAAAAAAAAAATTAAAAATCTAGGTCGGGACGCCACTCTGAGTGGCGTCTCGCTTTTGGGAAAATTTTCGGGACGCCACTCACAGTGGCGTCTCGGACTACATTAAAAAAAAAAAAAAGTTTCGGGGCAGAATTAAAAAAAAATAAATATGGAGAGCGGGACGCCACTGTGAGTGGCGTCCCGGGGCAAAATTGAAAAAAAAAAAAGTTGGAGAATGATACATAACGGAATCTACGACAAATATTGTTTAATGACTGGTATTAAATCACCCATATATTACTAATTCCTTCCTCCACGTGATTTAATGACTGGTTTTCTTTCATTGTGCCTGTACTTTTATTTTTCTTATTTTTCTCGTATAATTTTCTTTTCTCTGTCCTTTCAGTTGTATGAATTTCTTTCCCCAAAATTTTATATCCATTATTTTTTTTTCTTACTATTTTATCCTCTCTATCTCTTTTATGCGGCGTGTTGGCTCGAATTTAAATCGAAAAATAAATTTAGTTACATTCACTTCGATTTGTCGTCTTTGCCAACCTTGCAGCTCAAAGTGTTGAATTTTCAGATGGCTTTAATTTGAATGGCGTCCCGCTTATTTTTTTTTTATTCTCATTTAAATAGTGTATATAAATCCAACACTTTGAGCTGCAAGGTTGGCAAAGACGACAAATCGAAGTGAATGTAACTAAATTTATTTTTCGACTTAAATTCGAGCCAACACCCCGCATAAAAGAGATAGAGAGGATAAAATAGTAAGAAAAAAAATAATGGATATAAAATTTTGGGGAAAGAAATTCATACAACTGAAAGGACAGAGAAAAGAAAATTATACGAGAAAAATAAGAAAAATAAAAGTACAGGCACAATGAAAGAGAACTAGTCATTAAATCACGTGGAGGAAGGAATTAGTAATATATGGGTGATTTAATACCAGTTATTAAACAATATTTGTCGTAGATTCCGTTATGTATCATTCTCCAACTTTTTTTTTTTTCAATTTTGCCCCGAGACGCCACTCACAGTGGCGTCCCGCTCTCCATATTTATTTTTTTTTAATTCTGCCCCGAAACTTTTTTTTTTTTTTAATGTAGTCCGAGACGCCACTATGAGTGGCGTCCCCGAAATTTTCCCAAAAGCGAGACGCCACTCAAAGTGGCGTCCCGACCTAGATTTTTAATTTTTTTTTCTATAATACTTTTTCAATTTTGAATAAAATATATAATATTTATTTAATAAACCCGAATTATTTTGGTGTTTTACTTTATTGTCTTAAGATTTTACAATATTATATATTTTATGTAAGAATTTATCTATGAGTTATTACGTTAGGAGTTTCAGCCTATGAAATTTTGCTTTATTATTGATTTTAGTGTGGTTGATTATTGGATTTATGAAATAAGAACGGTTGTTATTTGAGAGATTTATTCTATTTTATCAATGTTATCTTATATATATTTGAACCAACGATTTTATTTGAGTGTCGTGTTATTCTCATGCGTGGCTTTTGCAAGATGCAAAGTTCAAGAATTTAGGTTTAATATTTATAAAGTCATCTTGTATATTCCTCCCCCGTCTCGTTCTATTTGTTACAGTTTGAAAAAAAAAAAAAATTGTCCGTTCTTGTCGCATTTATATTTTTAAAAGATAATCATTGTTATTTTTACCCCTACATTTATTATTTCATATTTTTAATTATTTTAAATAAAATAATATTATGATCATTTGATATATATAATTATAATCCGACACATAATGACTTTTACAACCTACGCATACTTAGAGATATGACAGTAATTATTGGAGTAGAAAGGGTACAAACTAAAACGCTAAGATTAAAGACAAGTAATTTCAGTGCACAAATTTACAAATTTGTAAATGAGATAATATTATTATGTCCGACTAATAAATTATTCGTCAGATTAAAAGTTAAAAATTAATATATTATAATATGAAAATTAAGATATTATTATACGAATAAAAATTTATAAGAAATTAATAATTTTAAATAAAAAATTAAATTATTATATTATAAGATCAAATAATATGATAAATTTTTCATTGTTGAATGTTACGGACACAAATGAGCAGTAATGCTGCTGCTTTGTTTTCTTTTTTCTTTTCCCCTTTTTTTTTTCTATGGAAAATAAGGGGAATGGGGGGTGAATGGATGAATGGATCAGGCGGCCCTTTAAATATTGGATCAATTAATGCTCAAGTTTTTGCAGTGATATGGTAATTAAGGAACTGAGATCATGACCAGCTGGACGCTGATACCAAGAATTTTCGCCCGAAATAACCACTCTACCCCTACAGTTCTAGGCTTTTTATTAGAATTGGAGATTTTTTTTTTTGTACACTTATTTGTCATGCTCACCGAACTCCTCCAAGCTCAGACAAATGATGTAGATTGCAAAATAGGTCTCAAATGCACTAAACTTCCATATACCCGAGTCAGCGTTGGTTCAATCAATCAAGTTTGAACGGAATTTCTATTTCTAAGGGCCTGTCGACCGGTATTTATTAGGAGTCTAAATTTTAACATTCTGAATTTTAGGGAATTTAAAATTCTGCGAATAATAAGAATTGTTTTTTGTTATAAAATTTAAATTTCTTTAATTTTTAGTGTAGATGTCAAATCATTTGAAAGGTGAATAACAATGTAATTATTATATTGTATTTGATATCAAATCATGATATTATTGTTTGATTATTTGATTTTTGAGTTAACGAGTATTCGGTATTTCGAATCCTAGCCCAAACCTAAAAGCTTGAAACATGTTGAGGTGGCATGATCAAGTCTCGAATTCTTGAATTCTATGCGTTTTAGGCGAGTTTAGGTGGCAGATGACATTTTTATTTTTTACTTTATTTTAATTATTTTGTAAGTAAGTAAAACAATACAACGTATGGAAACCTTTTGCAATATTTTTTAATTTCTCAATAAAAAAATAGTTATTAAAATATTTAAAAATTACTATATTACTTAATATTATTAATTTGGTAATAATATGAACGATTGAATTCATAATGGATGTATTAAGATAGTTGAAATCTAAAAAATAAGAAATAAAAATATAAACATAATTAAAATACAACAAAAACTACATATTACGTACATACAAGGTTGTTTACAAGTATTTTCAAGTCTTTCGTAAGATAAGACGCTCCAGTGAAACTTCAAGCTAAAACATGCCTTTTAATACCCTAGTTTCAACATATGAATGATGCTCAACTGATTACTATAGTCAAACTTCATTATGCCATGAATTAGGGTCGTAAACGAGTTGAGTTGAGCTCAAGATTAAAAAATTTCCATGAGCTCAAATCGAGTTCAAGTTCGTTTGCCCAAAAAAAAAACTCGAGCTCGAATTAATTTTTTTTACTTATTTCTTTTTTATTTTAAATTTAATATATATATATATATATATGCGCGCGCTATTGGCTCGAGCCAACTCAACGAAGCCGTCAAACTAACAGAATGAGATTTAAACTCGACACGATTTAAATTCGAGCTCGAGGTGAGATTTGACTGAACTACTCGTAAGCGGTTCAAAAACAACTCGACTTATTTACAACCATACAACGAATCGTAAATAAGATTTTAAATGCACTCTACCACTAAAGAAATGCCCGGTGATTCTTACATGCATCTATTGTCTTGTAAACTTTTTAAAATATGAAATATGTGTTACAATTGTATTTATTGAAAACCGAGATAAGAATTTTGAGATGAGGCAATGGAGGTGAAATGGAAGTGAAACATGTGAAATAAATTAATGAAAGGGAAATAACGCATGTCAGTACTCAGTTCCTTGTCACGTTGCATATTTGTAACCTTGCATGGACCCTGCAATATCAAAGCTTATCTTCTTTTACTACGACTTCCAAAACATATCCTTTTTTATTTCATTTCTTTTTTTGTTTTCTACTTTTGCTCTCCTATTGCCAAATAAAATATTTGCTAAACAAAAACACTACGATATTACGAGTGTTTTATTTTCGTTTTGAAGCAATTACATCTACATTAATAAGTGTATATGTGGTAAGTATAATAAATTAGTTTATAATTTAATTAGAGAGTTTATAAGTTTTTTCTATTTAAATATTTTTTTTTTGATTGAACGAATTTATTTGAAATGTATGAACTTATCTCAAATGCTAGTATTACAATCGTTTCAAATAAATTCATGCAGTTTTTTGATTTTATCCATCTTTTAGACCTTTTAACTTTTGGGAAACTATCATTAGATATTTCAATATTTATTTTTATTAACAATAATTAGATTTATGATGCTAACTTTCTCTCACAAAATAATTAAATAAAATATGAGATTATTTTAACCATGTACTTTTATATAATTTTGTATTTCTGAGCGAACTTATCAACTAAATTTGCAAAAAGAATTTATATACTTATTATCAGCAATTAATTCTCAAATAACTTAGAACATCTCCAATGAGATGTCAATTGGAGTACATTTTATGTTAATTAATTTATTTCTCTCTCCTCTCCATTAGTTAAGTATTTTACATAATTCATATTTACCATTGGAGAATAATTTCAGATAATAATATTTTATTTACCATATCATTAAAAATCCACATTGTCCCATTAGATTAACTATTTAACAATTAGATTATTAACTATAACCTAATTTTTCTCAACTAACTTATCCATTATAAACTAGTTTTTCAACTATAAACAACTTGTTATTCGGCTAACATACCCTATGTATGTTGAACACCTCTAGATTTGAACATAAGACTTTTGGTTATAAAGTCATCTTCTTCCACCATGCTACCCAAACCATGGACTAAATTAAGTATTATTTTAATTATATAACCTCAAATATTGACGGAATTTGACACAGTTGACATGCACATTGAACACCTAGTTAATACACAATGAAATAAATGAAGCAGAATTAAAAATCAAAATTTGCTATAATTGGTTGTAAGATATATTTCAATTTTTTCTTTCTTAATGATATACATATTTTCGGAAAACCCAAGCCATAATTACATTTTCCAACAAATTTCACAATTCACCTGCTCGCTCAGGTAATTCCATTATTTTAAATTGTTATATTTAACTATTTTTCTATTGCATAAAATATTATCACCGACCACACTCCTACATTCTTATTTTTCTGAACACTATTTTCATAGTATTCTCTCGAAAAAAATAAAAGTGAAAAAAATCAAAACTCATCCTATCAAGACTTTCCAAAATATGCCTACTTGAGGCCTACACTACACTAATAATGAATTAATGATCAACAATCTCAAAAAACAATAGTTTATTTAAGTTAAATAATTGTAGTATTGTACCATCCCCTGCATGTGTATATATATATGCGTCCTGAGGAAAAATCTTTTATAGTAGCAGTAGTATCAGCATATATTGTATATTATCTCCGTCCCTGTTTAAATGCAGCAACAAATCATTTTTGGAGTTTCATTTTGTTTCTGACAAACATACAAAAAAAAGAAGAAGAAGGAATTGAATTCCTTTATTTTAGCCCTTTGATTTTCTCTCCATCAATCCTTGAAACCAGTCTGCAATCTTCAGATCTATCCATCCATCAATTTTCGTGATACTGGCAAAATGGGGACCGGGTGGAGAAGAGCGTTTTGCACCACAATCCAGAGAGAGAGGAGAGAAAACACCGATAAGCAGCAGAGCCTCAACCCCAAGCTCGCCAGAAGCAATCCAACCACTCCTCGTTTGCGCTGCAAAACGACGACGACGGCCAATAATAATAATAATAATAATAATAATGCAGCAGCAGCAGAGAATATCGATCTGATTAGTCCAAAACTGGAATGCAAAATTAGCCCCAAATGTCACGCCAAAAGCCCTAAAATTCGATTCGGTTCGAATCCATCGTCTCCCAGATCTCCTTTCTCTATCCTCAAGCACACCTTCCGTTTATCCAAAGTAGGACCAAAGCTAATAATAATAATAATAATAAGTTTTCATTAATATTTTGCAATTTGTGCTAAAATGGCTCTTGTTTGTGTGTTTGTAGAACAGCTGTGGAGTTTGTATGCAGAGCGTGAAAACGGGACAAGGAACGGCGATTTACACAGCAGAGTGCTCGCACGCTTTCCACTTCCCCTGCATAGCCTCCCACGTCAAGAAACAGAGCTGTTTGATTTGCCCTGTTTGCACTACCATCTGGACTGATGTACCTCTGCTCGCTTTCCACACTAAACCAGACTCTCATTCTCAACCGGAAGAGAAAATTGTTTTAATCGATTCTTCTTCTGCCCCCAAGTCATCTGAGCTGAGATGCTACGCCGATGACGAGCCCTTGTTGACGCCCAAAGCTGCTTCTAATAATAACTTTGCTCCTATTCCAGAAACTGTGAAGCGTGAAGAAGACGAAGGTGAGGTCGAAGAGTTTCAGGGCTTTTTTGTGAATCCAGTTTCGAGCAGCGATGATTTTCCCTTGTTTAACAATAATAATATTAATAATACTGTGAGGAGAAATGTGGAGGTGAGTTTGTTGCCGGAGGCGGCGGTTATTTCGCAGGGCCGGACACACGACACGTACGCCGTCGTTTTGAAGGTCAAGGCCCCATCGCCGCCGCCGCACGACGCGGCCAGGCGCGCGCCGATCGACTTGGTGACCGTCCTGGACGTGAGCGGCAGCATGACCGGAGCCAAGCTGGAGATGCTCAAGCGAGCCATGCGGTTGGTCATCTCCTCGCTCGGCTCGGCCGATCGTCTCTCCGTCGTCGCCTTCTCGGCTGTGCCTAGAAGGCTCCTGCCGCTTAGCCGGATGACGCCGCAGGGTCAGCGCTCGGCTCGCCGGATCATTGACCGGCTCAGCTGCAGCCACGGCTGCAGCATGGCCGAGGCTTTGAAGCAAGCGACTAAAGTGCTCGAGGAACGGCGCGAGCGAAATCCGGTGGCTAGCATAATACTGTTATCGGACGGCCAGGACGATGGAAATCCCGGCTAACAATGAAGGCAACCAACGCCGCGGATCGTCCAACACGACCCGGTTCGCCCATGTTGAAATACCAGTTCATTCATCCGGCTTCAACCGCGAGCCGGCCGAGGATGCGTTTTCTAAATGTGTTTCTGGGTTGTTGAGCGTCGTCGTGCAGGACTTGAGAATCCAGGTGGGTTTCGCCTCTGGGTCGGATCCGGCCGATATCACGGCCGTCTATTCGTGCAGCGAAAGGCCAACGTTACTCGGGTCGGGTTGCATCCGACTCGGAGATCTATACGCTGAGGAGGAAAAGGAATTACTCGTGGAGATTCGGGTTCCAGCTACACGGGCCGGGTCGCATCACGTGATTTCTGCCAAATGTTGTTACAAGGATCCGGGCCAACGGGGAGCTGATCTACGGCAGGGATCAGGCGCTGCTGGTACCGAGGCCACAGACCGTCAGATCCGGATCGCCGAGGATCGAGAGGCTGAGGAATGCTTTCATCAGCAGCCGAGCCGTGGCGGAGTCGCGGCGGTTGATTGAGCATAGTGAGCTGTCCAGCGCCATGCACCTGCTGTCGTCGGCTCGGGAATTGCTGCTGCAGACGAGGTCGGAGTCAGCCGGCGAGTATGTCAAGGGTTTGGAGGCGGTGATGGCGGAGGTGCAGTGGCGGAGGAATTACGGTCAGCGACGGAGGGCGGAGGAGAGAGAGAATATGGCGGTGTTTGTTGATGAGAACGGGGAGCCGCTGACGCCGACGTCGGCTTGGAGGGCGGCTGAGAAGCTGGCTAAAGTGGCTCAGATGAAGAAAGCGTTGAACAGAGTCAGCGATTTGCACGGCTTTGAAAATGCTAGATTTTAGCTGCTTTTTCTTTCTTTTCTTTTTTTTTTTTTAAGAATAAAAGTGAATTAAAAAATTATTATTTATATATATAAAGGAAAAAAAAAAAAGAGCGGCATATTGGGCCAAGGAGACATTTGTTCCTGACGGCCCGGCTCTTATTCCCTTAGAGCCCACTTACAGTTTGAGTCGTTTTCCCTTATATTGTCTTGTTTATTTGTTTTTACCCATACATGAAGAAATTTAAGTTTGCATATTTTCTTTATTTTTTTTCAGGTTAGTACTTGAGTGCATGTATACAAAACAATGTATATTTTGTGAAGCCTATTTATATGAATCTAGATATCTGATAAACATATCAAAAAAAGACAGGTTGAAGCTCACTTAATGAACAGATTGTTGATAACTAATTTATATTAAATAAATAAATGGCTTTGCTTGATAATTATATGTTATTATAGGAAAAGTCAATTAGTAGAATAGGATATATTATAACCTCAAATTGGGTGACAACAAAATATACAACTACTAACAAGTCAATCGTAGTTGTCGCTCAATTTTGTAATATTAATAAATCACACCGCAAATGTATATAACGTGCACGATAATTGATTTGGTAAAGCCATAATGGGTTTGATTCGACTCTTCCATTATTACAAGCAACAATCGTAGAAAGCACAAAAATAAATTTGATTCGTCATTTGTCATTAATTAACTAATGATCCATCATTTAAAAATAATACAGATTGGGTCTTGGGACTTTGGAGAATTAACTTGGGGATGATAATCGAATTTGAGAAACGTGATGTAACTACTGAGTAGGTGCGTGGACTCGTCTAGTAAATATCCGTCATTTTTCTTTTTTTTTTTTAAGATATTCTTTGAAAACAAATTAGTTTTACCTTCAATTTGAGAAAGTAGTCTGTTTTAAAGAACTATTATTGTAACAACCGCGTAATACATATAAAAAAAATACATAATAATATAAAATTACTTTAATCTTTGAAAATTATAAACGTTAACATATCTTATAATATTTATTAGTATAATCGTTTTTTTTTGTTATTTATTGTTTCATAGAAAATAAAATTTATAAAACGATTATAAAAATTAATTTCACATATGGTTGGCTCGAATTGATTTTTTATAATCATACGTAATTGATTTGCTAAAATTTTGTGATAGGCTCGAATATAATATGAAATTGATTTGCTAAAAATTTGTGATCTCGAATATATTTTTTCAACACAAATGATTGTGTAGTTAACATATAATAATAATTACATGTAATAAAAGGAAAACATAATCGGTTTAGGGGAAAAGGTAAATTGATAGATATATATTCCTACATTAATTAACTAATTGATATTATATTATATCAGTTTATCAATAATTGCATATTTATCAGAGGTATTTTCAAAATTTATAATGATTTTAAGCAATCTCTTAATTGTTTATCCATTACATATAAGACAATATTATGTACAAAATAATTAATATCTTTTTAATAAATATAAAAAAGATTTACTTTGGCATCAAACAATAAATTTAACAATCTTTGCGTACAATGAGATTATTATGCTTGATCCTTTTTTATGACATAACAAAAGGACCGCAATTTTCCTTTCAATTTGGCATCATAATTAAGAAAGTTAATTAGGACATATATATTTTTTGTAACTGTCCTGTTTTTCATAATTGCGTATATAATATTAGACTTAGAGTCTAATTATGGATAGGTATATTAATTATGGATAATGAATATTATCATATAAGAATCATATATAATTATATATATCGCAATTTAGTTAAATTACTAATTTTGAATATAAAATTAATCAGAATCATATAATTATATATATAGCAATTAATTAAAATTACTCATTTTGGAATTACTCCTTAATTCTGAAATACAAATAGATGGAATTATATATCTTTCCATCTAAATAATTGATACAAATCTCCAGAATAAATATTCTACTAATAATAACTGATTAACAAATATGGTTATATGCCGAACAGTTATTAATAAAATATTGCCATAAATAAGAAAAAAAACAATCATTACAAATAATTGTCCTAATATAGATCTATAGAATAATTATTCTATTAATTAATAAAATAATAGTTATTTATGGTATATTGGAAATCATTCTGTTGAACTTAATTGCAGAGAAGAATTAGAAGATGATTGTGATAATCCAAGATAATCTAAGATATTATAATGATTATAACGATTCAAGGCAATCATGTAATTAAAAATCAAGTGATTTGGAAGAATTATAACTGTTCTGTGATTCAATACAGTTAATTACAATAACTATGAACTAAACATAACAAAAAACGTATCAAAATCGATTTCTTCATATCCACAATTTATTGCATTATCAAAAACGATTCAGTAAACATAATCAGCCCAAAAAAAAATCAAGTGATTTCAAATATAATTATAATTATTCAGTGATTCAATACAGTTAATTATAGTAACTATTAACTAAGAATAACAAAAATCGTATCACTGCCGATTTCGTCATATTCCTTTTAATTGGATTATCAAAAAATCGATAAACATATTTTGCCAAAAAAAATCAAGTGATTTTGAATAATTATAATTGTTCTGTGATTCAATTCAGATCACATAAAATTTAATCAACAAATAAATAAAATTAATTCAAACCGAAAATTGATAATATAATCCTTTCTATAAAAAAGATATCTGAATTAAAGAATAATCCATTGATCTGCACAGAAAAATAAATCGTTTATGTAAATAATTATATGAAATAAAGAATATTATTTGCAGATAATATCCATAATTACGTTTATGTAATTAGCTTAATTTTATTATTAGCTTAATAATATAAGGCTTAATTTTATTATTAACTTCTTATGAAATAAAAAATATTATTAGCTTAATTCATGCACAAAAACGCTTGTGTCTTTCCATAATGATTACTGACCTTAATGAGGAATTGATGCCCAGTAACTATAGTTGGTCTATAGATATAGTTTGATCTATGAACAAACTAAGTTGCGTTTGATAACATTTACCCTTGATTTATGACACAAGCTATGTCTGCTTAAAATTCACCTGATATCTAACTTATGAAGATTTGTTTTTAAACGTGCTACAGTGGCATTTATTTATTCAGTATCGGCTTGCCAGACTATATTCTCTTAATAGGGGTTTATTGTCATTGATAAAATATCTACGGTTAGGCGAGGTTATGCCCAGATTTGTTTATAATGGGGAATGTATGCCCCTCGTCTCAATTATTTTGATGATATATTTCGAGGCCTGGTGGTTGTGTATGGGCTGCGCAAAATTACTATATCCATAGAAAAACATGATTAATCGCTTAAACTGAACATCTTATTATTATAAAAAATACAGCGTGGAGGCAAATTCTCCATAGAAAATAGGGAAATATGGGAATAGAGGATAATCTAAYCAGAAGGGAAAGCGTCTAAAGCCATGATGCTTGCATACACTATTGCWTCTYGAACAACAGTCGAACTCTCTAGCACTGYCATAAATTYAATGTCAAGCTCATCCTGCAGCTTGACATCCTCCATAGCCTCGGATAAAACAGGSTCCCACCAAGTGAAAGGAGTTGCCTCATCTGGGTCACCCTTCTTAGAGGGATAGGGAAGCCCTTCCTAAATCCTTGTATTTGTTTAGCTCTCTGCCTTTGAAGTTRGAAGRCTTGGTCTCAGTTGACTTGGTTAAAGCRTAGTTGAAATGAAWTGCARATCGGGCAGTAGACGATTTAAGAAGMTCTTGGAGTGGTGATATTTCTCCATCAATTCTATGAGGTCATGAAATCTTTGCCCTCCGGGCTCAGAAAGAAGGACCAATGTCTTTCAGAACAGAAACTCCTTCTGCTTGGTCTCTACAAAAGAGATTAGCTCAGCATAATTTTCAACAAAACAGAAACTCCTTCTGCTTTATTTATTTTATATCAAATAAATAAAACAAATCCACAACAACAATCATATTTTCTAGAAATCAGATCCCAGATTATAATTCAATTTTTCATTCGACAGAAGTCGAAACTAATGATGGGAGATGTCTTTCTGCAAATAAAACTTTTGAATCGGTAATATAAATCTAAAAATTCACCAACAAAGTTAAAAATTAAAAATAAAAAGCAAAAGAGATGCGGAGATCTGACCGCACTTATGCTCGGTGCTCCCATTGTCACTGATCACGAATAGGTTTTTATAACACAAATCCAATCGCATATGCAAATCTAAATAGAAAACCACAAATAAATATATGGTCGAAACACACAAACAAAACCCTATAAATCAAAGAATAGGAAATCAACATTAAGAAATCAACTAATTGATTATTTTTTTTGTCCGATTATAGAATATCTGTTACAGTGTTCGTTGCCACTAATTGATTATCCAGAAATTTGGCCTGATTGGCAACTAATTGATTGTTCCAAATGAGATATTCTTCCAATTGTATATAAAAGGGAAAACCAACAATTATTAAGAAGGTGAAATAGTAAATTAGTGTAAAGTCATCAAGAAATTATTAAATCGAGGCTGCAAGAAAATGAGTTGTGGATAATAATCTACCTGCACGGATCCACCATCTGAACCCATTCTTAGTATCGAGCCCGAATCTGTGAGCCGACCACCTTTTAGGCCGAGTCGTCGCCATTTCCAATCCAAAGACATAAATCGAGCCCGGTCATCTCGAACCCAAACCGCCGCGAAGGTGCCCCTGCACCGCCATAGAGCCATATTCGTCTTCCTCTGGGTTTGGCCGCCTAGAACAGTCACGGTAGTGCCCTCCGCGCTGCTCACAATCAGTTCAGGACCGCAACCGCGAGTCACCACTTGCAGTCAGTCCGAGCTGCTAGTCTTCGTGCTAGCCACTCAACACCGCTTCCGTCCGATGAGTGTGTGTGAGTGGTGATGAAGCCGACGGAAAAGATTGGGCAAGGATTTTTGAATTGTTATTTCATTCAAAGCAATGAACTTTATGGATCTGCCGAATAAAATAATATATAAGAATGGAAAAAAAAATGATAATTTTCAGGACCCAGAAAAATTAGATGTTTTGAGATCATCTAAAAAAAAACTTTTCAACAAAACACATAGATCAATAACAGATCTATCAATGGATGAATATCCGAAATATTTAAAAAAAACATACAAACATGGACCATGGTTATGTAATAAGGAGTATGATATTATTTATTTGTACGATGGCCGAAGATTTTGTAAGAAAAATTATGTATCACAGTCATTTTGGTTGTCGGCAGCGAAAAAAAAAAGCAGAAAGAGAGAGAGAGCGGAAGAAAAGAGGCGAGAGAGAAATCCACATCTAACCCTAGAAAATATTAGGGTGAATACAAATGAAAAAAAAGTTCTTATTTATACCTAGTCAAAAAAGTCTAAAATAGAAGTATTTTAATCCGAACCATCAAACACTGACATATCAGCATACGAAGCTATCAGACGACGACACATGTCATCCAGAGCAACTACAAAATGACACATAGGTTAGGGTGTCAACAGAATTAACAAATAGGTGGATTTGTAAACAATAAATATGGAAGCCTTCACCCCGTGATGAGAGTGGATAATTTAGAAGATACTCCTTACGTCTCAATATATGTTAGTCTTGTGATTAATTTCACACACAAATTAATATTAATAAAAATGAGTAGTTTGTATAGTTAAGTAATTAATTTAGTTAGTATTTCTTAATTGTACCCTTTTTGAATTTATTAATATTAATTAATACTTATAGATATCAGTATTGAAATTAGTAAATTTGTCCTTCAAATAGTAAAACTTTGCATTGTAATCATCAGATTTTCATCTACCATGAAGAAAAATTAATGTTTCAAAAATATTAATTAAGGATATGTGAAGAAATAAAAAATTAATGATATGTTAAATATGATAACTGAACTATATTTACTTAATGGACAAAGTTGAATACCGAACTATTTTTGTGGAATGGAGGAAGTAGAAGAATTTTCTTTTCTACTTATTGGGATACTTTAGAGAAGAATATAAAATATGTCGGTTCAATTTCTAAGTTGTATGGGTAAGATGAATTACCTCCCATAATTATTTCGGTGGTAAGTTTTGTAATTGATATTATTGAGGCCAATACTACAGTGTGTGTCTGTATGTGTGTGTGTGTGTATATGTATATATAACTATATATATATACATATATTTAATATATATATATATTATATATATATATATAATATATATATAATATGAAATATATATATTTTGATATCCTATATAAAAGAAGTCTTTGATGAATAAGAGAAGCCTTATTCTAGAAGCAGGAGAATTCCCATATATACAAAATCTTATTGGCGTAGAAAATTTGCAGAAGCGTTTCCCGGGTTTCTAGTCGTTGGATAGTGATTCAAGCTTTTTGGTTGCCCTACTTAT
>BMAC01000195.1:1117858-1139876 GCA_014905375.1 Phtheirospermum japonicum
GATAAATATTATCTACGAATTTAAATAACAAGACTTAAGATAAAAACTAATTTAAATTATCTAAACTTAAAATAATTAAACTAATTAATTAACTAATCACTAATCAAAACTAATTAATAATTTAAAGTATCTAAGAAATAACTTTCAGAAAGTAAATCAAAACTAAAAATCCCAAACAGCATGCATAAAATAAATTCGATTAACAAATAAATCTAAACCAACTAGAAACTGCTAAAGGTTGCTGCTAAGGGTTGCTGTTAACTGTTACACCAACGGTTAACAGTGACGGTTAACAGTAATAGTTAACAGAAACTAACATGAACTGCATGCATGAACTAATCTCCAACCAACAAAACATTAAACTTCCAACAATAAGCATGTAAAACTGAATATTAACTAAGATTAAATAACTAAAATATTCAACGAATTCAAACGCATTCAAACAATATGAACATAAACTAACCAACATTCGCAAACTTAAGAACTAATGATTAAAACTAAGAAAACTAAGTAAAAGTTCAGAGTACTCGTTTTAACTACTGGAAAMTGAAATATCTTCGGCTATTCCGAAGAGTGAACGTAGCGAACCGGACTTCTACAGTGAATCGACGTCGAACGGCTTCGAGAATTCTTCATCGTCGATCCTCGGTTGCTCCTTGATCTCCGCATTTTTCCGTCTTCAAAACCCTAGGATTATGCTGTATTTTTAGGGTTTAGCACGCGCACACAGACATAGATGCTCGGAATTCGGATTAATGAAGGTATTTATAGACTTTTCCAAGACTTGGGCCGCAAGCCTGTCTGCTGCTCCTGGACCCCGCTAACGGTTACCTGCTAATGGTTGTAGCAACCGTTAGCAGCAACTGTTAACCTCTCCTTTCGTCTTTCGGGCCTGATACTAATGGTTGTGGCTAATGGTTGAGAGGTAACCGTTAAGGGCAACCATTAACTCCAAAAACTTGCTACTTTTCGCCGGAAAGCTCGATTCTCATCTCTCGATTATTGTACTTTATCTCCAACGCACTAAGCTCTCCCGGTTACTTAGCTGTAAAGTGAAAAACATCAAATAATCACTTATTTTGCATCAATTAGATCAAAACACGGTAAAATAAGTTGGAAGTCTAAATATACCAAATTAAGCTTAAATGGTCTAAATTATACCAAAAACACTAATAAAAAGATACTAAAATACTACTAAAAATAACCACAAATGCATGTTAATCAGATAGAGCTAAATTTAATATAGAAAACTCGGGACACGTCTAAGTAATATCTGAACAGTGGAGATTTGATTCTGCGCTTTGACTCAATATATATTAAATTTGGAACAAAGCAAATTTTGTTTTCAGAATTTTTTTGTGGGTATTCTCAAAATAAGATATCGCACAATATAATCAGTATATCGAGCCAAATATTGAATATATTAGTCCATACATATAGACGTTTAGTATGAACGGTGGAGATCTGAATCTAATGTCCGTAGAATCCAATAATGAATTTTGAATAGAGCTAATCTTATTTTCTGAATCTGTCTGCCCAATCTTTTTTCAAAATTAAATTACATACAATCTAACCGTTGGATGAAGCTGAGTTTCAGATATAATGTTTAAAATCACATTGAGGTTAATTTTGTATGGTGGAGATCAAGTTTGAATCTCTCTATCATTAAAAACATGTCGTGGATAGACCTATTACAAAAATAAAAATCAAGGAATTCCTTGAGAAAGAATCGATCTTTCCTTCAAGGTAATTCGAATTACCCTATTATTTATTAAACTCAAATAACAAGTATTTATTTATATGGATATGTTGCATCATATTTATGATCCCCCAGCTCTTATGCAAAGCATGTAATTATTTATGCTCTTTGATAGTTTTTTACTTAGAAATCTTAAATGAAGTTACTTACATGATTATATGAAAGATTGATCATGATTTTGCCAATATATTTAGGTAATCATGAATTTCGATGAATTGATAGTTTCACACATGTTGGTGATTCTTGTAATATTGAAATTTTATATGTTACTTTCAATATATGTATCATTTATTGTACATTTGCATATTTTCATGATAATGAAAGTTCATTAACGATACAAAGTTGTATAAATAAGCCATGTGACAAAGTATATTTATATAATATCAAAGAAAGGGTATGACATATATTCTTCATATTCATTATCTAAAAAATTGATTGAATTAATCTAAATCTAAATCTAAATTAATATACTCAACAAAATTTGAGTATTACCATTAGTTTTTTCTTTTGTTTTTGTTTTTTTGATGTGAGAACTAAAATAACTACAATTCTACAATAATATAATCCACCAACACCCAACAGATAAAAAATCGTCAAACTAAGTCAAAGTCAATTCTCTAATGAATTTGAGACTTCATATTGACCCTCAATCGTATGTTGGAAGTATATTTAGCTACAAACTTTCAATGAATTTTGAAATGTGCTCTAAATGAATATTTTGGGAATTTTATAAAACACTACTTCCAAGCCTAAGAATTCAGTGAAAAGAGATTCGCTTGCTTGTTAAAAATGGGCAATGACTTTGATATGTTGCAACTCAAAACATGTTTTACCATATGTGAAAAACAAAGTAACTTTAAATGACAATAAGTAGTTGAGAAACACGATCCCACTCTGTTTTTTCCACTTGAGCAAACTTACTGATGCACTTGTATAATATTAATAGTAAAAATTTCTTGAGGTTAATTATTCTTCAGGGATTTTTTTTGCCCCCCAGTGTATGCACTTTTTTACACATTGCCCCCCAAAGTTTTTTTTTGTTCCACTTTGCCCCCTGATGTACAATAATTTTCGACGTGCCCCGTAAACTTTATTTTTGGGGGAATATTCCTACAAGATTCCATCGACGGGGAGTTGGAGGGCAAAGTGTAAGAATCTCATAATTTGGAGAATAAAGTGAAAAAAAATCTTAAAAGTTGGGGGGGGGGGGGGGGGGTGAAATTAAAATAATATAAATATTAGATTTTTGTCTTAAAATCTTATATTTGAAAAAGATATAGAATTTTTATCTTACACACACACAACAATATAATTCAAATTTAAAAAAAAATCCATACATTCCAATTAATATTTATAATTTTCTAAATATAAATGTTGTCAATACATCTTTTATATTATTAAATATGAAACACACGACTAAGTATTATGTAAATTATTAGGCTAAATAATATAATAATATATTATTATGTATTATGATTGAACAAAATAAAATAAAGGTGTATTTCGTATATGCATTATAATATTATGAATACGAAAAATAAAATTATCATTCGATATTATTATTTGTATAAAAAGTGTGATTAAATACTATATTAATCACGAGTACATTGTTATATATAAGATTGTATCACCATATTACATAGAGAGAAAATGCAAAAACGACTTTAATATTTGCGTTCAAGTGCAATTATAATTATATTATAAGATATTTTTTAATAATATCTTTTTAACTATATTACTAATTACTATGATATCATTTCACGATTATATATATATATATATATATATATATATATATATATATATATATATAAGATATAAATTCTATTTTTAATAAATATAATAATTTTTACATAAAAACTCAATATTAATATTAATATTATTTTAATTTGTCATCCAAATTATAATATTTTTGCACTTTTCCCCCTAAACTTTAAGATTTTTTGCACTTTACCCTCCAAACTATAAGATTCTTTCACTTTACCCTCAATCTGTCCGTCGATGGAATCTAGAAGGGGGCAAGGGGAACAAAAAATACTTTGGGGGGAAATGTGTAAAAAAGCGCATACATCGGGTGGCAAATTCTTTTTCCCTTATTCTTCATAATACCAATGTTTGACCTTTGGATAAGAAAATTTCTTGAAGTTAAATATGGTCGATATGAATAGTGAAAATAACTTCAAAGCAAAGGGGTCGAGGCATGTTGATCCTTACCTATATGGGAAGAATGAACCACAATATAAGATATGTAACGGTTCGTGATATTTATTATTTAATGAATATTCTATATTTTGATTGATGAAATTTGTAATATTCTTCCTTTACAAAGAACTTGTGAAAATATAATGAATCATTATTATTAGACTATTGTATTTAGTCTTAAAGTTTAATTTGAGTTAGATTTATGTGATGTAGCCTGATTTAAAATAACTATTCGACTTATTGGTAAATCTTAGATTTCAGTCTGAAGCAAACAAGGATTAAAAGTAATACTATTAATTTATAATGTAACATATCTAGCGAATAAAACAAAATAATATAATGAAAAGTATATCTTTCGAAGATCTCTGAAGAATGTGAGAATTTGTCGAGAAATACGCAATTATTCACCGAATTGATATTCATATGTGACTATAGTGATTGTATCATCCTAACCAATCAAAGGACGAGGAACTGCCAAATTATTGATGCCTAGTGGCACATTGATTAAAGTCATAAAAGTTTAGTATGGACCAAGAGCCAATGAACCTTGCTAAGTTTGATAATATTCATGTTAATGATTATAACTGAGAAACACATTATGAGAATGGAAAACCTTTAATTTATGTGGAAAGAAACACGTTTTAGAGAAATTAGTGAATCAATTTAGTAATTTTGCTTCACTACTTTTCTGATCATTGAATCATAAGATATGACCAATAATGACCATTTGGACACTGATTCATTCAAGTTATGATATGATTGCATGGATACTTAGGTCGTGATATGACAATCCATATTATAAAAAATTAACATGGACATCTTTTATTTTGATTGAAATACAAAATGAGAGAAAAATGTGATGCACAGTATAGTGTTGACCTAATATTGTTCAATTACAGCCAGTGCATTTAAAAGTACTAGGAGCACTACATATATCCATATATCGAGATCTGCATATGCTAAAGATACAAAATATAATATTTCATTCTTATAATTGATAATAGGTGACATGTGGACATAATCATTCAAAATGCGAACCATTCAAATATTTTATGGTTTTGGTAGATTCTTTGGCACGTATTGTCATAAAAATGTTGCATTTCAAAACTCCCAACATATTTAGTATGATTGAGGACTCACCACCCTTAAATAACATCCAATACTTATAATTTTTGAGAGTTTACATAAAAGTATTTGATGACTATTGCATGTCAATCAAGATAGATGTAGAGCATAATGTGCATATACAATAAGGTCTCAAAGAAGATACCACCAAAAATAACTTAGATGGTGATTAAGACAATATTTATGCTCACTCATATATTTATCTCTACACTGGGTGAAGCATTATTGAATACAACTCTTACTTATTTATTTATGACCCTCTGCTAATCGAAATAGTTTTGCATACAAGTTGGTAACTGAATATAAGCCTGATAATACAAACTTACGCATATCTGATTATGCAGTATATATGCCTATTGTGCCCCCACCGTACATTTATATGGGTTTCTTAAGACGATTAAGTATTTATGTTGTATATGAATTCCGACAATCATTTGCTATTTTAAACCTTTGGCATACAATCTCTTTACTGCTAAATCCGCGGATTTGTCACTCTAATGAGACAGTCTTCCTATCGTTTGGGGGAATTGAGAAAAAGTATTTTCTAAAGGGAACGACAGGAATTATTTCACACTTTGTCTCATTCTGATCTCTGTATTCACTATGTAAAGTGAAAGTGAAGTAAAATAAGCAGTTGATCTTCAAAGTATAGGAGCTCAATTTCTAAAGTGATGTGATCATATATATCAGCTGCAAATATGTCTGTAAGGTTAAAAGTCCCCATAAGGGGCACAATAATGCAGCTTGAGGCATTGTAACCAAACTTAGTGGAGGTGCAGTTGAGGTCGTAACTCCCAAAAGGAATAGGGGGAGGTCGCTTGGTTCGATCAATACTTGTCGAAGAAATAAGAGGGTAGGTATGACACAACTTCAACTAATCATCAATGAAGATAATTTCTCTTATGAGATTATCTCTGGCTATACTTATGTCCATGAATCATTAACGGAGGACGCTCCGAAGTTTAATATGATTTTAGAGGATAATGAAATCTCAATGTACTATGAGAGTTTATATGAGTTGATGGAGAGACTTTCCGCACACATTGATGATATATACACTGTTGCTCAAGGAATCATAGAGCACGATGATATCGAACCACACTCTATTGAATGTCAACAAAGAACGAATTGGCCTAAATGTAAGTAATCAATCCAGGTAGAACTAAATTCACTAACAACAAGATAGGTATTTGGTCTGGTAGTGCTAGCCTCACCAAGTATAAAACTTATAGGACATAAACAAAGTTTTGTCAGAAAGTGTAATGATAAAAATAAAGTCATGAGATGCAAATCTAGACTTGAAGCAAAAAGTTTCTCACAATGCCCTGGAACTGACTATGGGCACATGTTCTCTCCCATAATAGATGTTATAACTCCAAAGAATGAGAGGCGAGCTTATACTTTTGGTTACATCATATCTCTATGTGGATCATGATTTAGAAATATATACGAAAGTGCTTGTTGGCCTTTCATTTTCAAGGAAAACGACTCTAAGCCACTGAGTGTATTTGCAATTAAATTGAAATGATCACTTTATGGATTGAAATAATCCAGGTGGATGTGGTATAACCGTCTAAGTGACTACTTGATTGGGAAAAGATAATCTATGCTATTGCGTATTATAAATAAATAAGTTTTGAATTTGTAATTGTAGCTATATATGTCGATGATATGAACATAACATGAACTCTTAATGAAATAACAGAAACCACTAGCTACTTGAATTTTTAATTTGTGATAATGAATAATCAGAAAACTCGATCATGTCAAGGATTTAAACAAATCCGAGTGTGTGGAATACTAAATTATACAATTTGCACATATAAAAGATGATAAGTCAATTAAATATGAATAAGTTCAATATGTTAGTACTCTTATGATTTCTCAAAGTGAACATATAAGGAAAAATTAACTTCATCACTAGAATGATGAAAAACTGGTGGGAGCTAAAATTCTCTACCTATGTATAATATGCGCATTACTGTACTATTACTAATACACTTGATCAAATATTACTTTCTCAAGATTTTTATCTTGATTTAACTCAAGAGAGCGTAATATCACTTGAATGGAATCAAAATATATTTTGATACATAAAGAAACCATTGACATGAGTTTGTTTCTCTCATTCATAAATATAATTGGGACTGTAATTGATTTTGTAAAGGCTACAGGATACCTGCAGGCTACTCCTCGCCCTCGTCTGATTGAGAAATAGGAAAGAATGCATAATTGCCAGTAGGCGCAGGAGGCCCAAAGCCAACGACTCCAGTTAAGAAAGGACCCTTACAGAAAATGTTGAATCTACTTCCTATTGTGAAACACCAATAGTATTATTGATGTTGGTTACCCATTCGACCCATATAAATAGATCATTATTATAAATATAGTAGTTCAAGAGTATCTCTTGTAAATGTTATAATCTTACATATCTCTGAGAATAGTGGCTTGAACTCTATCAATGGAGAACTCGCTTGTAGTTATGAAGATAATATAAGTTGCAACGAACAAATGAAAGTATAATACATGAAAGGTGATAATATTAACCATATCACCACAATTCTTATATAACCAATAATTATGGACGTTCTCAAGAGTCAAGTAAATTAAGGAAGTGGAGACTTTCAAATTTCTCTTGATATATGCACATATCAGAGAGAGGGTGTAGACTTCAGGGGGAGTCTCAACATAGGTGTGTTATACTCTTTTTCCTTCAACCAAATTTTATTTTTTCCCAATGTGTTTTGTTACCTGACAAGGTTTTAACGAGGTAATAATGAATCATCATTTCACCCATTGATTTGGCACAATAGGGAGTGTTAAAGGAAAAACACAATTAGTGTGCCTTCGGCAATAAGTAACTGATGAAGGTCAATTTAAGTATTTATTTATCTTTATGTATTATGGAAACATGTATTTGATACCTTAGCCAAATGGAGTCTTTGATAAATAAGAAAACCCTAATAGTATCTTATATATATAATGCTCCACTCATAAGAAAATAGGCAATGAAATTTGTGCGGGAAACAGACGTATATTTAGGCGGAAAAATGGAGCTTCTATTTTGGTATGTGCTGCCTACTGTATAGGATATTCGCTGAGAATATCTTTAATATTTTACTATTTCCCTCCAACTCACAAAGATTGAAAATTTTTATTTTCATATAAATTAAGAAAAAATAGTTAGTATGATTGAATTTTAAATGTTACATACATTTTTCACTTATACCTTTCCTTTTAACAAGTAACTCATTAATTGTTGATATAAAGGTGCATTAAATAGGGACACATAAGTAAATGCATGAAACAAGTATGAAAAGTGTGTTATAATTTGGAAAAAAAAAGTTTTCTGTAATTTTGGGACGGACAGAGTATTATATGGGAACATATTCCGTCCGAATTTACTTAAATAGCTCGAACATGAGTATTAGCCTAAATCACTAAAGTTAAAACTCATATTCTAATATTATTTAAGAATATTTAACCAATTAAATTTCCTATAATCTTTATATAAAAAATTTATATATTATGTGCCTACATTTAGTTTTTAATGCAACAAATTTTCACGAATCAAAATTTTCAAAAAAAAAAATTATTTTTATTTTTATCGCCATTTTTTTTTGTGCAATAGTGTTTTTTTCATTTCGAATTTAACAAAATAAACTTTTGCACAATATTTTTCCTTCTTTATTTTCATTTTATTTTTATCGCCTAACACCAATTTTTAGGTCTAATTTGAAAAATCAAGATGAAGGTATATTTTCAGTTTATTTTAAAAAATGAACTAAAAAATCAAGATTGAAATATTTAAAATAGACTGAAAATATATTATTAACATGTAAAAATTATTTTGGTAACATACAATTGCTAAATAGACAAAAATAAAATTAGAGACGCCATTAAATTTTTGTTCACATCGATGGAAGCGCATATTCAATTTGCGCTTCCGTTCACACCCACCCACACACACACAATTTGTGTGTGAATTGTGGAAGCGCAGTTTCATTTTGTGATTGCAAGTTTTTTTAAAAAAATTTAGCTCAATTTGAGTATGCGCTTCGTTTTTATATAGAAATTATGGAAGTGCATTTTTATTTCATTGTGCGCTAATAAATTTTATTTTTTTCGTAAATGGTGGAAGCACAGTTTGGGTATGTGCTCCCTACATTTTTATATTTTAGTTTTGTATGAAAACGTAGTTTGAATTTATGCTTCTGTTAGTTTTTTTTTTAAGAAGTGCAGGTTTTGACTGCGTTTCCACTTATTTAGATAACTTACTTTAACACTTTCTATTTTCACAATTTGAACTAGATATTACAATAATTGTGCATATTTGTCTCCTATTTTCACATCTCGAAGTAGAAAGTGTAATAACTACACATATTTGCTCTCATAGTGGGCTCAATATAATTTGTTTCACTAAATTAATTATATTGAATTCAATAAAAATGTTGGAAAGATTTAAATAAGAGCCAATTAGAGTCTGCACATATTTGTCTCATGTGATCTAACAATCTATAAAGCCCATTTGTTAATTGTTTTGAGAGTGACATAACTATTTTCTATTTATAATATTTAATATGTCTATTTATATATTATCCATATATTATTATTTATTTTATTATTCTATGTGCTACAAGAATTTACATAAAATCATTTTAAAAAATGAAAAGATTTGATTTTGTTAGTATTCAAAAGTACCTATTAAACAATAGTAAAAAATTAAAATGAATATATATATATATATATATATATATATATATATATATATATATGTGTGTGTGTGTGTGTGTGTGTGTGTGTGTGTGTGTATTTATTTTCTTTTAAAACTTTATATTATTAATATATGTTGTTGTTGGTTATAATTGTATATGTTTTCTATAATCTTCATATAATTATTCTCAAACTAATAATAATGAGAATACATTTTCAAGTGTATATGATTGTCAAAAATAACTAATTTTCCATTCCAAACTCAATACTAAGTGACAATTCAAATGATATATCTAATTGGTTGTCATGGATAAATACGTTTCCCAAAATATATATTTCCATAAATATAATGTTTTGTGTGTGATGTTCATAATAAACATTTTTCCTAAAAGAAAATTAAAAAACAAACATATTTATAGAAATAGAATGTTGTGTATGTGATGTTAATGATATAATATCATTATATCGGATAAATATTAGAAATTTGTCAAAAAAAAATTATGTATTTTTTTATTTGATAATTTAATTTTAATTAATTTTCATTGAGAGTTCTTAATAAAAATGCTACGTATCTTAAGATTTTCTGATAGAATGATAGAAGTGTTCTAGATCAGTCTGTTATCAAAATACCTTCACTCTTTTTTTTTTTGATAATATGAAGTTTAAAAATTTTAAATTGTGATTGTATCGCGATTCACAGTGGTACTGCGAGATATATTCCAAATATATTACTTTTATACGCTGTTATAATTTTCATTAACAGAAGATATATTATAAACGATATCAATTATTATTAAATTAGTAATTTAATTAGTTACGTCTTTCGTGCATCGCATGAGTAATCGAATTAGTTTATATATATATATATATATATATATATATATATATATATATATATATATGAATCAATTCCTATATAGACATTAGTGAAATATTTCTTCCCAAATAGTCAATTGAAATCCCAACTTCCCACTTAATTCAAAATACTATATAAGATTACTAAATTACCCTTTCTACTATTTTCTTTTCTTTTTCTTTCAAACTTAATCCAGTAAAAATTCATACTACTATGTATTAAACTACTTCTTAGATTCTTATTATTAGCCTACCCTAGAATGGAATGAGTTTTTCATACTACCCACCAATCTTGGACAATCATAATTCTATAATAAACAAAAAAATAATCATACTTGAAAAATTAATTTCATATTACATTGAGAAATTAATTTCATATTACCCACCCTACATAAAAAAAATCATATTAAATTTGGAAATTATATACTACATCGAGAAATTAATTTCATACTACCCACCAATATTGGACAATCGTAATTCTATACTACAAAAAAAAAAATTCATACTACATTGAGAAATTTTATACAATTACGTGAAATTCATACTACTTCGTCAAGTATACATACTAATTCACTTAATCAATGCCATGAAATTGAAAATTCTTTCAAAAAGGATTAGAATATGGTGGAATATTCTTGCGACCCAAATCTGTAAAGGTGGTGTGGCGAAGAGAAGGAGTTGAACCTCCACGCCATGGAAAATAAATATTGCTGAAAATCACATCGAGGCAGAATCATGAATCTTAGAAAACCCTTAAAAGGAAATTGATGAATAATGCATAAGAATTATGTGGGAGGGGGGATTATACTACATTGAAATTTGTGGGCTTCAACCATTTTTTAAATATATAGGGAACTAACACAGGGGAAAGAGGGGGAAAATTTGAGGATATTCCAGACAATTTAAATTGAAATTTGTGACTAAATAGGGTAGATTTGTCTTAAAAGGGAAGATTTTTTTAAAGTGATTATATGAGAAGTTAATTGTATAAATGTGTATCAAATGATAATTTTCCCTATATTTATTTAAGTATTGGAGTCCGAAAGATTGGGGGCCCATGATTGTCGTCCACCAAGACATGGCTTAGGGCGGGTCTGGCTACAATGCGTTCAATCATTATTAGGTATACATGGGTGTACTTTATAGCGTTCACCCAAATATGAATATTTAATACAATAAAAATGTATATTTTACAATTGAGTGTACTTATTATGTGTTCGTCTAAATTGTGAAAATTTGTACATTTATCACATTGTGAAAAATTGTACATTTATCACATTAAGATTAATATTTATAGTATTGAAGATGATTAAAATATATAAATATTTATTAAATAAAGATTGATATATATCATAATTGAGATGTATTTTTATTACAATAAAAATGAACATTTATCGGAACATACATGAACATTTTTATAACAACGAATGTGAATATTTTATCTATGTTACATGTTCATAAATGTACATTTATTAAAATATATAAAATTTATTTTAATGAAAATCTATATTTATCACATTAACGTGTTCTCTCTGCTTAAATGTAGCTACAATTTATATTCAGGCGTACCTAATGATTTGCTTAAATGCAGGTACAATATATATTCATGTGTAATGTAATAATTTGCCCAAAACATTGCGTAGAGTAACAAGTCAGATCTAATTGAGCTTTAGGTCGAATGAAAGAAAAACCTGATAGTACACACACACGTCACTAATATACCAAAAAACTTGAATTCAGAATTCCTCATTATTTAACCAAATGTAACAATCGCTCATAATCCCACTAAATTGAATTCCATAATTTCCCACGACTTTAGGCGTTATGTCTCAATTGATTCTGAATAAATCAAGTGATGTGTCCACATAACTATAAGATAATATTATTAAAGTCTGTAGATAGTTATGCTGCAATTTAATGTGCTGCATGGCCAATCGCTATCAACTTCCACTTTGAAAAATAGAGCACAACAGCTTTGAACTGCTTTTCAGTATTTAATGTTGTCTCAATTAATTTAATTTCTTCCCATTCACTTCAAACTTTTATTGTACAAATTGTTCATCGATCCTAGAAATAAATGTGATCTTTATGAGTGCCATATCTGTGTAGACATTTCATTAATTGATCACAGGAAGAATGTAAGGATCAATATACTTTACATGATTTTTCGAATCCATCGGATAATGATATTGAGAGCTTAGAGGAATCAGCGTAGGAAGGTGTTTATTATTTTATTTTTTTAGGGAATAAGGTGTTTGATATTTTTTTTTTCATTGGCAGATTCAAAATTAATAAGTTTTATATTAAAAGAAATAGTATTACACCCGTGCGTTGCACAGGGAATAATTATAAAATTTAATTTGTCAAATATTTAATATTATTTTTATGTAAATAGTATAATAAATAAGTGGTTATACTAATTTAAACAAAAGCAGAATAAGATAAAGAGTAAAATAATAAATGTAAGAAATTGAAGAATTAAACATTATACAGAACATGCTTCAAAAACTATTATTAATCAGATTCTTATAATTTACAAATTATAAAATACTTCATTGCACACAACATTTATAGTTTTTTTCCTACGTTTATTTTCATCATCGCAAATCAAGATTTTTAAACCTTTTCGGTTGGTGACCCTTGATATTGTAACATACAGTTGACCATGACTGAAAACAAGTTTTTTCAAGAAAAGTCAACCGTGGGATATGGATTGTCCTTAACTTTTATTAATTGTCATTGCATACGATAGAATAATCGAAAATTGCCTTCGTTGAAACTTAAACAGCAACTTGTGATCCGATGGTATTACGGTCATTCGTGGGATGAGTACTAATTCACCCGCGTTACTTCCTTGGAGAATTGTTGCCTCCAAAACATGATCACCCAATTTCGTAACTACCAATCTAGTTCCATTGCACAAACCAAGTGAATGATCAATATTTCTCAACAATATGATTGGAGTACCAACCTTCAATCGTAGCTCATGATTCGGCAACCCAAAACACTTGATTGTGATCAAAAACTCAGTTGAATGGACGTCTTGCAAAATGTCAATATTTGCATCGGGTTTGCACGCACTATCTGAGCTCAAATATACCTTACACACCCCTTCATTCAATGAAGTCATATACTCATTGATTAAATTGACCACATCAAGTGTTGGTGCAAGAATAGCTCGGCCCTCCAAATAAACAGAACATTCAGCATTCGTTCCAAATTGCGGATAAGTTTTGGCCACAATTAATGCAATAGGGTCACCATCATCTAACAACAATGAATTTTCTGGGATATCGATTTCAACGATACCATCATTTGATCCTCCAACCGTCCCATCTCCAATGCTATTTATCCATTAAGAAAACTCTTTCAACTCATTCGAATCAGGCTCTGAGCTGAGATTTTGAAGCCTCATATTCTTTGTCAATCTCAGAACCTTACAGTGTCTCCATAAGTGGGAAGAATTTATGGTTGCATGTACTATATCTGGCCTAGTACCTTTAGGAATCACTGGAAGAATTTGTCGAAAATCTCCACCAAGTACAACAGTTTTACCTCCGAAGGGAATATCTTTAGCATTTGGATTCTTGAATCCCATAATATCTTTCAATGTTTTGTCTAATGCCTCAAAACAATGTTTGTGCATCATGGGAGCTTCATCCCAAATTATCAGTTGTGCACGCACCATTAATTCCGCAAGGGGGGTTCCCTGGAAAGTCCCACACAATGATTCTTCATGGAAATTGAATGGGACTTTAAACCTAGAATGACTGGTTCTTCCCTTCGGAAAAAGAAGAGAAGCTATCCCGCTAGATACCACATTTAATACAATCCCACCATTAGATCACACTGCTGCAGAAAGAGTTCTCCAAATAAAAGTTTTTTCCAGTTCCTCCATATCCATAAACAAAGAATAAGCTGCCCTTTGTTGAGGAAACCGATTTCATGACCTCGTCATACACATGTTTTTTATTTTTATTTAGATTTTTAAATAAATTCGCGTGTTCTTCGATGAGGGCATCACGGTCATAGTCCAACTCCTCAGCAATAAATCTATTAAAAGAAGTATTAGTGTCGACTTCGGTTGGAATTGGCATTGGAGAAATTCGCGTGTTCTTCGATGAGGGCATCACGGTCATAGTCCAACTCCTCAGCAATAAATCTATTAAAAGAAGTATTAGTGTCGACTTCGATTGGAATTGGCATTGGAGGAAAGTCCTTTAAGCTCTTCCCTATGCACTGCAACAACTTGTCCACTTCCAGTAAAGAAAGGTTTGAATTTTAGTATCACTCATCTGCAAATCTGTAAAAAAAAAATAAAAATAATTGTACTTTTACTAATTTATGTGAAAAAATACTTAAGAGAACACGATAAAAAAATGGATATAATTGAAGTTTATTAATTAATACCTTTGTTATTTGTCAACTTTTGTTGTTTGTATAAAATATCATATGATAAATATTTCCAATATTCTTCCCACACTTTTTTCGGTCGAGATATAGATTTGGACGCAAGCAATGTCATGAATAAGGATCTAACAGAATGTGCAGATCCCCAATAACTTGCTTCTTCGATGCCATCGATATATTCCCTATCATCGTCAAGTAGTTCAACTGAGTAGCACGCATCACGATATGTATCGTGTTGCTTCCCGTTCACTTTTTTTAAGTCATCGTGACATTGTGCTCCTCGAACAACATTGAGGAGGCACCTAGCATAATAGTTATCACCTGAACCTGGGGGAACATAATACAGCCGAGCAATTTGCAATCTTTGTTTCCTAGGGGTCCACTCTTTTTTTTTTTTGTATTCCAAACAAAATGCTGAGGAAACTCACTATACAACAAACTTTGAGTTTCAGGATATTTCTTGTTAGCCTCAAACCAACCCAAAAACATTGTATGAAGTGCTGACTGATGTTTCATCACATCGTCCAATGAGTTATTATCATTATACAAAACTCTTTGCTCCCCTGGGAGATGAAAACTCAAGCGTAGGATGGAAGGATTCTTATACTGAATTTCATACCCAAAGATTCTCCAAGCCGCTTCACATGGAGAAATGTAACGATAATCGTAATACATGTCGATCTCATCAATTTCTGGCTTCTCCCCATCACTGTTACCACTCTGGTAAATGTTGTTGTGACCCTATCATTTCCCTTGTTCACATATTTGAACAAATATTTGATTGATTTAAACTTATTACACCATTTGACGTTCATGTGTGCTCCATATTTTAGCAACAAATAACGATTATGTGGCACAACCCAATTATTATCCAGAGGAATACCATTTTTTGTTACTGTCCGACCAACATTTCTATGTTAGTACACCGGGTAACCATCATAGTCAATAGTAGTAGAGTCAACGAACCTCTTTGGATAATGTTTTGAGCATTTCTCATCCACCATGCAAGGGGAAGATTTTTTCAAATGCCCACATGGACCTTGAATCATCAACTCCGAAACTGCTGCATAATACGTTGGATATTCCTCTTCATCCGGAATCTTGACTGAAATGATTCGATCGATACTGCTTGCATTAGGTTATTTATCATCTTTTGATAGAAAAAGAAGAATGTGGGCATGAGGAAGTCCTCGCTTCTGGAACTCAACGGTGTAAATAACTACATAAGATGAAAAGACAAAAAATAAAAAACACACCAATATATAATAAATCGATGATGTATAGAGGTTATTTTCAATAAAAATAATTTTACTAAACGTATATAATTAGATGTGCTCACCGGAAACTATATTTCCAAATACTTGGTGTCACGTAAATCTCTGATTAAGCCGTCCAAATTCATCTTGAATATTCTTGAAACTATATCAGGATGATCTTCTGGTTTAAGATTCCTGCTCTAGACAAACCGTACAATCTCTGGCCATTTTGGATTGCACGTGAATGCTATGAAAAAATCCGGATATCCAGCCCATCGACAAATTGCCATAACATCTTGGTAATTCTGAATCATAAGCGTGCACCACCGGTAAATGTCGCTGGCAGAACAACTCTGTTACCCACGCTGCAACCATTGGTTTCACCGCGTACTACTGCATCAGCGATTCCATTATACATCTCACTCCGTAAGTCTTCTTGATGTGTTCTAACATACCATAATCTGGCAGATTCAATCATGGTATATCCATCAACTATGAACTGTTGTGTAAGCCTTTTGCAAGAGAGGATAGTAGGTGACTCGGTCAACCTTTCATGCAATCGTTGCGAGAAGAACTCCCTCTGGCTCACATAATTTCTCCTTTCTATCGGTTTCCGATGATCAGCAAAAGATATATCTTGCCTATAAGTATCTTCACCGTAAGGAAATAATAATGGATACTGCAGAGAAGGGTAAGACGGATGTAACTCATTGATACGTTTCAATTTGCCAGATCTTTTTTCTAAAATAATATCCCTTTCACCCATATGCTTTTCATAATCACCAACAACTAAGATGGCAAGTTCATCGACTTTGGGTAGATTGTGCGTTCTTGCATCAATGCCTCTTCTACTAATAAGGCGTAATTTTATTTCTACCACACCATTTTCGGGAAACTTGTCCTTGAAGTTTCTAAATGATTTAACCAAATTATTTGACCTATCTAACATGGATTTGAGTTCAACAACAATTTCGGTATGTAGAGAATTGTTTTCATTGCCTTTTATGCATAAACGTAAATTATGAAACACGAAAACTGTAAACAAATAATTTATTAACTTAAATAACCAATGATAATTTTTGGAAAAAAAAATCATACCTAACCGAATTGATTCGATTTCGAGCTTCGTTTGCAGTATCGTATATATAAAGTTGTGCAAACTTCGGTGTAGATCCTTCCTCCGGCAGCAAACTCCTAATTAGATGATAGTTTTGACCGTGCATACGGAATATCGGTGGCGAATTTCCCGTGTTCATACTGGAATCAATTTTTCCAACCATCGAAGTAAAAGAGAACATGTTGTTGTATGATCGAATATTCTCTAAAAAAATGTCTACTTTTATCGCTAAACCCAAATATTAGATCATACAAAACTTGTGGTGGCTTCTTCAAAGGAAGCAACACGATCTTATCCTTGTCACAACAGGTAGAGTACTCCGGATTTGTAGTTTTGACACCTGGCTTCAATCTCTCTCCATACCAAAAATATGCTGAACAATGTACACATATGAAAGTAGGATCACCAATATCCCAATAAACTGTTGGATAATAAATTTAGAGAAATGAAGGTGTCATTGGATTAATAAAGTTTATAATTATATGGGTGTGTGTAACTAAAATTTATATTTGAATTAAATAAAGTATCTTATTGTATTGTCAAATAAAAGAATTTGAAGGAATTACCATCATCAGGAATCTTAGGTTTCTTGGTGTACCGTTTACGTGAAGGCTTACTACGTGATGCAGTCGCTCCTTCTGAATTGTTTCACTTATTATTCCACTGCTAATTGGAGTGGATGATGTGGATCATTTTTAATATCACAAATGAATTTACAAACAAAAAAAAAAATTAGTTAAATCAATTAATCATCCATTCAAAATATAATATTTTAGCAAAATATGAATCTTTCGAAATTTACCCTTTTCAAAAACAGACTTCAAAAATGGCCTTCCCACTTTTTGTTTGGGAGTATTTTTTGTAACAATATTCAAAATATTATTACGTAGAAATAATATTATCTATTATTGTATAAGTAATATGTAATGCAAAGAATATGTTAAATAAATATTAATAATCATCTATCAATATTTACCTTTATTGTATTACACTGTTATTTCATAAGATAAGGTTTACCTTAAATTTATATATTATATTTATCAATTATTACCAATAAAATTATCATGTAAAATAAGAAATAAACTACAAAAGATTCACTTATGTCCATTTCTATTTGTAGAATTAACTGTATTCATTATGAATCTTATGAACTACACTTATATTTTTTTTTCATAAAATACTATTACTGCTAATTAGTAGTTTTGGTGGTATATAAAAGTTCTAATTTATATATTGAGATGTTTTTATTTAACTATTTAATTTATCAAAAATTGAGAAACATTGCTCCCTACAATCGGATACAGACAATACACCAGACAATATTTAATTTATTAAATATGTTTACTATTATATGATGAAACAACTATATAAATTAAATAAAAATTGAACTCAATATTAATGCTGTAAATAGTATTACCATTGTTAGTAACAGTTGGATTTTTAGGAGGTCTTCCCCTTTTTCGTTTGGAATTTGCCTGATTTGGATCCAGGTTTTGTACCATAGTTGAAAAAAGAAAAAAACTGCACCTTAAAGTAAAAAAAAAAAAAGAATTATTTATTATATTATCAAATATAATTTAAATTTTTTTTTTGAAAATCATGACATTTATATAGACATCATGAAACTATACAAACCAAAACATGAATGCTACCGTCATGACTTATGTTCGACAATTGTCTTTTGCTACCAATAATTGTAGACTTGGTGGTCTTCATCATTTATATAGGTTGAAAATAAATAAATTAATACAATCATTAAGAATTAAAAATATTTTAATTCAACCTCTAATAATAATATACTATATGAAGAACTTTACAATATAATGAGATTATTTGTCAATTTGATTGTATGAATAATGTATCTTGTTTGTAAAATACATAAATTAAATAGTAATTTATTTATTAAAACTAATTTGAAAATTGTAAGACTTAAGGTATAATTGGATTGAATGATTGAAGACTATATAATTATATTTGTCAATTGATAACTATATTGTGGCAACAAAAACAATATCATCATTATCATCAACAACAACAACAAATTCAACAAAAACAACAATAACAATAATAATAATGGTGATAATAATAATCCTACCAATAATATAGTTTAAAGATAATAGTATGAACCGAAAGCTAGATTAAGTTGAGTGTGTCGTTTCATAAAACATTTGAAATTAGTTATAATTGCACAAAAATTATAATAAGATATCAACATTCAATTATAATAATAAAATAATAAATTACCATTTGAAATATCGGCCATTGAAAATCTCTGAAAAGGATATGAAACATGAGTCACTACCGATGATTGTAAATTATTTGTATCATTGTCCTGATTTGTGTAACGGTCTATGGAAGTCGCTTCAGATAAACTGGTATTTTCTGAAAAATAAAAGTTTGAAGTGTTTTGAAAATTGACGAACTTTATAAATCTGATATAAAGTAAATATTGTTAGTTAAGATCATCTGTTTAATACCTAAACAATTAATACACATGTTAATATTAATTCTCAAGAAATAAATACGTAAATAATAGTGAACTCATCAAAAGAAACTAACTTGAATACGTAGATAAAACTAAAAATTGTTTATTTTATTATCAAAGATAATTTTTTCAAAAAAACTTTGAATTTATAACGTGATAGAAAATATCATTATTTAGATTAAAATTCTAGATTATAACTCTTGCTATATTTATTATTTATTTATTAACATATGGTATTAATATTTCCTAAATTTAGCAAGATTAACTGATATAATTAAATTGAAATACTATAATTTATAAAAATATAAATTGAAGTAATATTATAATTACAATTGGAACCTATTAAGTTGTACACACAATTTTTTTTTACAATTTATTTAAATAAATAAAAATCGAAATAATTATGCATTTTAGAGAAACTTCATCAAGAAAAAATGAATTGCATATTAAGTTAAAAAAATTAATTTTTTTTTATATTATCAAATAAAATTGAATATAAAATAATTATGATATTCATATAGAGATCATTGAACTATACAAACAAAATCATGAAACTATAAAAAAATATAAGTATTACCGTCGTCAATTATGATAGATAATTGTATTTTGCCACCAATAATTGTTGACTTGGTAATCTTCTTCATTCCTTTAGGATGAAAGAAAAATAAGTTAATGGAATCACTAAGATCGAAAACTGTTTTAGTTTATAAGATTAATTTGAATAGTTTGAGTGTATGAATGACTTTATTTTTATTTTTTAATTTTGCTCATTGTCCATGAATCTATATATATAGAGAAAAAGAGAGTAATTGCAATGACAAAATATACTCACATAATTGATATTTAGAAAATTAATTTCGTGCTCATATATATTAGAAAAGATATTTAGAAAATTAATTTATTGTTCATTAATATATGGGATAATTAGTCAAGATAAATCATTAATTTCTTGTTCATTAATATATGGGGAAATTATGATATGATGTAAATAATTAGGGTATTCATTATTTGGATATATCTAATTATTTGATGTATATATTATTTATCAGCCTCGAATCTTTTAATTAAGGTATGTTTTTATTTAGTATTTAACAATTAATTATAGACAACTTAATGACAAAAATTGGTTATTCTATTTATATATTTATACACGATGTAAATTTTATTTATAATATATTTAATCTGTTAATGTGTAATAATTATACGAATTGCTTAAATGGACAATTAATTTCTTTTGGTAAATCAGTGATATACCTGCATATTATATACGAATTTCTTTTAAAATAAATTTGGTAATAGTCAAGTTAAAATGGACAATTAATTTCTTTTGATTGAATGGAACGAATTGCTTGCATTAAGGAATCAATTAGGATAGGGATTATGAGGATAGGCGATTTGTTATATTTAGGAAACCTATTAGAACTAATTAATTTGTTATACGATTGATAAATAAAATTTGAGATAAGTATTTATAAATATTTATAAATATCTATGATTTATCTTTATCTTTTTGAATACAATATTAAATGATTAATACTAATGATTTATCTTTATCTTGATTTATCTATAATTTCTAATTAGTCGACCAATTTTATTTGAATGTGAATTAGTCATCCTAAAAATATTTAGAAATTGAATGACTTAATAATTTTAGAAACCAATTATGATGGGAATGACTTCTTGATTTTAGGGAATATTTTTATTTTTTTTTAAATGATTTCAAACAATTATTTTGTATTTAGAAATTTTATTTTTTTATTTTTTTAAAAACTAATTCAAAAAAGATATCATCAAAACCAAAGTAAACAAATCATATTATCTTCACCGGAATATGTAATCCAAATCCGCCTATTGATAGCATGTTCAAGTTGTTGAATGAAATCCACAGGAGATATAACTTCAAAATTGATTTTGAACAATAACGAAGTGTTTGATTGAGTCATGACATTCACACACACACACACACACACACACACACACACACACCACACACACACACACACATATATATATATATATATATATATATATATATATATATATATATAATATTTGAGATAATCATGAGCATGGTTATGTTAATCATCAAACTAATA
>BMAC01000195.1:1143837-1156704 GCA_014905375.1 Phtheirospermum japonicum
TTTCACTTCCTGGTTTTTATTATTTTTATTTTGTGTGTGTGTTCTATATGCTCATTTGATTTCAAATGTATTATGTTTTATTTGGTAATGGTTGGTTTGTTATTTGTTAGAATGATAAGACACAAACGTCGGAATTCACCATATTTGTAATGGGAAGGTGCAATTGTTCGATGATATCCCGAACAAATGACATTGCTCTTGGTGTAAACATGACTTCATAAAGTGTTTTGAGGTTTAACGGAGACTAAGAACAAGGGAAATTTGTTCAATTGTTGCAGTGCTAAGTGTAGATTCTAGAAATGGGTCGAGAAACAAGACTCAAGTAGTGAATTATCAAGTGGCATCACTATGACACTACAAAAAAAGTGACTTTATGTAACACCAAGAAAGTGTTATTTAATAGACAAAAAGTGTTACTATTGATAATAGGTAACATATTAATTGGTGCTACAGTTGTCCGTGCTACCTTAAATTTTAACTAACACTTTTATGGCCTTTAATATCAGTTTAATCAAGTGTTACATTTAAAATCTCAACTGTAACACTACTAAGTAGCATTTTATGAGTGTTACATATAATCTTTGGGTAACATTTTTTTCTACAAAATGTATCACTTTATATGTAGTAAGCATTTTATAAGTGTTACATATAATTTCTTTGGGTAATACATCCCTATGATGCTCAACAGCCCGGGTAAAAGAGTTTAACGTGCATGAACATTCAAGAAGCAAAAACTACTAAACGATAAATAAATTAGCTAAATCAATTAAAGCACATTAGCCCCGATAAGGAGCACATATACGAGACATTTAAAGCATAACTAAGCTTTGACAAGGAGCAACATAAACGGAAGCACAGAGCACGCAAAGGCTGACTAACCTAAAACTAACCTAAATCTACCAGTAGGATCCCAAATATTTAAACCCTTTACAAGTGGTATTTATGCTATAAATTTAAATGCAGAGAGGATCAAGCCAGTTTACTAGAATGGGATCCCAATCCATCGGCACATTGGACGGCTAGCCGCTCTGATACCACTACTGAGTGGCCAATTGTCTAGTACCCGCGATATTGATTGTTTTGGAAGAGCAAATAGGTTTTAATATTTATCTTTTCTATCAACCGAACAGTTTCCTAGAATGATGTTGTCCATACTAAGCCGATGTCATAGCTTCTCGTTCTTTGCCTAGACTTGCTATAACTTTTGTCTAATTCATTTCTACCTTTGGCCCAAACCCATTACTTTGTCAGCTCGAATTGAAGCCTTCTTGTGGCCCGAACCAGTGCACCAACTTGCCACACTACCCGAAATTATCTGCTGCCTAGCTGTTTACCTCTGTCCAAGTTCACCGACATCCACCGCTGCACAAAGCCCAGCATCATACGAATACGACAATTAATCTGCCACACAAAGTAACAAGATCAAACAAAAAGATACTGAAATGATAACTCACTAATCAGGTCTTGAACAAGATTTAAGACCCTAACTTTGTTTCGTTGTCGATTGAAGGTGGAGCTACATTGCTGCATTACCGAGAGGAAAATGCCAACTGATTTGCACATTTTTGTACGTTTATTTTACAATATTTATGCTGCTCATTTGTGTGTGATTTACTTGTATTTATGTGGTTTTGGAGTCCACTTGACATATTTTGCATCATTTTAGGTTTTGTAGTGTTTTCTTTGTTTTTAGTAGTTTTTCATTTTCTTAGGTTCTTTTATTAGTTTTTGTTTTGAAGGTCAATTTTGGTCAAAGTGGGCCCGGGATGAGGTCAAAAGATGATTCAAAACCAAGGAATTCATTTCTAAGCCTTGACATATCTTTGGTGCGAGGATCGACCGAAAACGATGAGAAATGTGGCCATATTCATTGTCGCCTCACGCATTCGCTTGGTGGATATATCAGTTGTTGTAATACAAGCATAACTCCAAAACCACTAGTGCCATTTGCCTTCACCTTATATCATTGAAAATCCGAGAGAAAGATCCAAAACTTTTGTGTTTACAACAATCCCAAATTTTGAGGCTGAGAATGATAAAAACCAGCTTTAAGTAGAGATAGTGCGCCATGGCCTCGCTTGTGGCAGGTTTTGGGGCGGAGCCAATAACTCTCATATGAAGACACCGATGGCTGATTTCGTGTATTTTTCTGCCTATCAACTATGGAAATTGATTGACTGACTGACTGAGGGTTACGGAATGCTACAGCTAATCAGTCAATCGGCTGCCACCATCGGATCGACTGCAACGCTGAGGTTGTGTGATTTTGGCAAAAAGAAAATACCATTTTTCCCTTGATCGACCTATATATTCTTCCCACACATTGTCCACAAGAGATATCCTCATTTTGGCTAGTTGGGGACCTTGACAAAGTCCCATCTCTTCAAAAACCATTTTTCCATTTTCTTAGATTTAGATTTTTAGTTTAATTTCAATCATCAATGTAATTGTAGTGTAATTTGGTGTTGATATTCTTCAATACTTGACACCTCTTGGAGATTTGGTTCTTGCATCTTTTGGTTTGGTAATGATAATTCATTCCTCTTAATTTCTTGCTTTGTAGTTGTTAATTGTTGTTTTTTTTCTTTAATTATTGTTGTAGATTAATGATTCCTAAAATGTCTAAAGCTTTTCTTATGTTGTTGAGTTTGTTCTTCATGTTCATCATTTACTATTTTTGGCAAAACCCCATTAAAGCTCTTATAAGTTCTTCAAACTTTTTGCCAAATTAGGAAATTTCTTAATTTTCATTAGAAATCAAGTCCAGATTCATAGTTTGTTGTTGTCTTATGCTTGTAGCTTTCAAAGAACTCTTCCCTCCTCAGTTTATTTCAAGCTTCACATATCTTCGAGTTTTAATTACTTCCATTTTAAATTGATACAACTAGGTTAGAGATTATGGGTTTAGGGTCTAGAGCCATTAATCGTAGTTTGTTGAGACTCGGGATTGACAAACCCAAGAATTAGGATTGATGAACCCAATACTTGATCGACATTTGAGATTGACAACCCCAAATCATGGATTAAGTGCTCGGAAAAAATCGATTGATCGTGGAGACGAACCAAACACCCTAAACCCTCATTTCTCATTATTTTCATTTAAATCACTTTTAGTTCTTGTCTTAGTTGATTAGCTTTCAAAAACCCAAACCAAAGTGAATTATGCTTTATTTAGCATATTTAGTTTAGTTTTATCTTACTTCATGAAAATCAAACGCGAAATAGCTTTCGATTAGCCTTCATTGAGAGACACGACTCGGGATTCAACTTACCGCTCTATAATCGACTCCGTATTATTGCAGAGATGATTTCTCAAAACCAATTTCAAATTAGAGTGCTAAGAAATCTTTGATCACCAAGAAATATGGAAGGGGATGAAATCCACCGGCTCAGATATCCTTGTAGGCCCTTTCTTCGCAGCAAGTTTTGCAGCCTTAAAACCTCCCCAGGATGGCTCAACCCATCGCCATCGATAACATCTACTGGAAACAGCACCAACAACTGCGGATAGTCCCTTTCTGATCCCATACCCCACCCTCCTTGTAGGTGAAAGATTTCGGAAAGGTCTCCTAACACAAAACCCTCATATATCTCTCACAAACACACTCAGAGAATCCGACTCACAAGAGGAAAAAATTGGACTGAGCAGAGAGAGAGATGGCAGGAAATGATCTGTCAGTGAGAGAGGAAGGAGGCAGTAGTGTAAGTGCTTTGGGGTGAGGGTAATTTGAAAGGGGGAATGGCGGCAGGGATTAAACCCCAGGATGGGTGGTCAAGATCGAAACAAAGGCAATCCCCGGGCGTCATAAATCGAGTACCTCAAACTGAGCTCGTATCATCAATTGCAACTCTCCAGTGGGCTTTGGCTGAGCATAATACAATTGGTCCAGACAAAACAACGTCGATGGCCAATCCACAAGATGTCATTTTTGGGGCATTAACCAACAATCATCGTCATCAAATGACATATAAACAAGCGACGCAAATGTTACACATTTTTTCATATCTAAATTATCCTAGAGTCTTACGTAACCCGGCGTAGTATACTTCAGCTCTCGTGTCACTACAAGAATTGAGTGCAATAGGAAGAATAAAAGTCGTTCCTATACATGCTTGCTCTATTGGGGCGACAAGTCACTCCAAAAATGTTGTTCATATAGACATTTGTCTACATCTCTACAGAAACGACATTTTAGTCGCTCCTACAACTTCAATACCAATTGGAACGACTTGTCCTTCCAGTTTTATCGTTGCCATGCATAGAGACAAGTCGTTCCAAAAATGTTGTTCATATAGACATCTATCTAAATCTCTACAGGAACGACATTTTAGTCGCTCCTACAACTTCAATACTAATAGGAACGACTTGTCCTTCTAATTTTATCGTTGCCTTGCATAGGAAAAATTATTATTGTTACATAGTGGCCTGCGCAACCATCAGTCGACCCGAACCCAGCCCGCGCAATAAACCTTTAAATTCCTTGAAATGAAGTCAAGAGGATTCGAACTCCTGACCTCAAGGGTGAAGGAAAGGAGTAACACCGTTGGGCCATCCAAGAGAGTTGTAAGATCTTTTTCATTTTTTATATTTATTATATATAATAGTTAAACTTACAAATTATTATTTAATAGTGTATTAAAATATATAATATGTATACAAAATTATATTATATTTATTAAATTAAAATAATAATATATTTAAACAAAAACAAATAAGAAATTAGAAAAAGCTTATATTAATTTATTTATTTTGAAAAAACATTTATTATATCTAGTTATAAATAATTATATTATAAATATATTATTATTATTTAAAAGTGTGTTATAATTATATAATATATATTGAAATTTATATTATATATATATATATATGGATAAAATATAGTATATGTAGATAATAACAATAAAAAATAGAAAAAAATTATAAAATTTTGTATTTTTATTGAATAATTATTTATTCTATATTATATTTTTATATTTATTAAATATATCACTTAAAATAATTTTATATACATTATATTTAGTAATTATTATATATTATTATTAAATTGAATGAGAATGTGAGAATTAGACAACAGTATTGTTGGAAGGACTTTTCGCTCCAACTGATACCACATTAACTCACTACTTAAGCATTTGGTTGCGGGTTGGTTGAGATATAAATTAGTATTTTATTGGAAAAATTCTGATATTTATAGGGGCGACATGTCGTTCCAATATGTTGTGTTCTGGTTGGCACGAACTTGATATTTATAGGGGCGATATATATATATCGTTCCAATATATAATTTTGATCTACGGGCACGACTAATGAATATCGTTCTTATATGTATATTCACTATAAAAATCCTTCCAATTTGTTGCTCCAATTAGTCTCGATTCTTGTAGTGCGTAAGCACTCCGCACATCTTTTCTCTGTCTACATAATATGTAGGTTTATGGTTGTGATTATTTGTAATTATGAATCAACGTGGAGATAGCATGACTACAAACTATCCGTAGAATTCTAAGTGTAGACAATTTCATATTTTTCATTTTAATCATGACGACAAAACCTTATTTTTATTGTCGTGCTCATCGCGTATGACACCATCCAAGGTTTTAAGTGTCTCAACTCCTTCTAAACCTTAACCAGTATTGTCCTTTCATATTTTTCAATCAAATGTTTAATGAATGCACATATTATCCAAAAGTGCATTCATACTCTCAATGCGTTTACATGTCGACTTTCCTATACATAAGTAAGAACATACCCAACAACTTTGTTGAGAATTTTATTCTTGGCAATTTTTTCGTTTTTAGTTGTTTGCCTTTCTTGGACACAAAATAAATTAGGCTCTTGATCTTGTTTCCTAGATTGTATCTAGGATTTTATTAAATTTCCTATATTATGTTTAGGGTTTATTTTACTTCTTTACCAAGTTTAGGACTCTAAGACTTGTCTATTTAAAGACAAAACTTGAGATTATCTTTTACATGCGGTATTCGAGAAGAACGACGCAAGCAACAACGTAATAAGAACACAAGAAACGTTGAATACTTGGAGTCACTATTCGAGATTAAGAAGATCTTTGAAGTTGCGTAACTAACGGAGAAGATCATCCTACAAGGCGACAAGTATATTAGTATCATATTGTTTGATACTTTAGTTTTCATATATTACTTTACTTCTTTTGTATTTGACCTTGGACAAGAAAATTAATAGAGTTTCTGGGTTTGTATACCCAATTCCACAAGCACTTATGCTTGTAAATGGGATTCAAATTGATGTATTCATCTTTAATGTTTATTCCGCTGCATATTTCTGTGTTGTCTGTTTGATGTTACTATTGGTGTTGTTAACACCAGTCTTAACATCTGTTATTAATCTACCGTTTAAAACTCTCAAACTATTCAGTGTTAGTTCCAGTGTTCTTAACACCGAACTTAACACTGTTTTACCGATACTTATTATAGTTACCATAGGTCCTTCAAATTTACAATTGGTATCAGAGCAGGATACTTGACGCACTAAGTATACCGATCCTTAATTTGTAGGACGCTATGGACGCTCAGGGGAATCCAAGACCTCCGATCCTCAATGGAGAGAACTACTCTCTATGGAAACAGATGATGAGGTGGCACATAAAGAATATTGACGAACGAGCATGGAGAACCATTCTGGTTGGATGGGAAAAACCACGTGTTACTAATACTGATGGTGACACCATCATCAAGAAAGAAATAGATTAGACACCTGATGAAATAGCCCAATCAAACTAGAATTCCAAGTGCATCAACACCCTTTGTGGATATGTTGACTCAAACTACTACAAAGTTATCAAAAAGTGTGATTCAGCAAAGGATGCGTGGGACGCATTGCAAAGGGCGTGTGAATGAACCCAAAGCGTGAAGAGATCAAGACTAAGAATGCTGACTGCTACTTTCGAAACAATGAGGATGGATGAAAAAGAGTCCATCATGGACTATGCCATGAGACTTTCAGACATCAAAACGAATGCGGGGAACTTGGTGAAGCGATGAGTAACTCACATCTTGTGGGAAAGCTACTCAAATCCATCTCAAAGAAATCTAGTATTAAGGTGGTAGCCATAGAAGAACCCAAGGACACAGACGATCTAGATTTCGACACTTTAGTTGGCTCACTCAAGACATTTGAGATGGAACATCTTGGTTCCAGCTCAAAAGAGAATAATGTTTCTCTCTCCTCTGATGTTAACTCCGATGACGATAATGAAGATTTTGATTTGAGAGGGTTAGTTGATAAGATCGAAACTACCACACTTGGAGACAAATAAGTGTCCTATGTGCCCACACCAAAGTTTTTTGGGCACACACTTTCAAGATCCCAGTCTTCACCTTCCGTATCCAGTACATCTAGCTCCCCAAAGCCTCTCAATGAAGTTCAATGTCATGAATGAAAAGGCTGGGGACACTATAAAAATGAATGTGAGAATACTCTCAGAAAGAAGAACTTGATTGCTACCGAGTACCCTGAAGATGATGATGATTCTGACTCGCCTAAATCTGTTCCAACCTTGTTCGCTAATGTTGTGTGGGATGATGATATCCGTGTTGGTAACATCAAAACCAACACCTTGTGCCTGAATGCAGAAGTTGATGAATCTCTTGACGAGTACGAGAAGCTGAGCATTGAGTATAAAAAACTATTTGCTAGTTGGGGAAAATAGGTACTCAAAGTCAAGGATCTTATGACCGAGGTGGACAAACTGACTAAGGAAAAGGATGATCAACTAAATATAATTGTCCGATTGGATTCGTCACTCACCAAAAGGGATGCTGAGCTAGAATAAGTGAAAATGAATTGAAGAAGGTCCAAGGGACCATCTCAAACCTCAACAAGGACAAGGCAAAGATTGACGAAATCCTAGATATGAGTTTCCCAGAATCCTCGAGACACGGAATCAGCTACAAACCAAATCAGCCAACACCAGCATCGAACCAAAAATAGAAATCGACCAAACGCCATAAGAGGAGAAGAAGATAGTATGTGTGTCATCACTGTGGTGATTCAAGTCACATTCTACCTTTCTGCTGGAAGATTATTGGCGAGAAAAGGCAATTTCAGAGGACAAGGTTGTTGGCCGAGTCCCATGAAAGTTTTCATGTTACTAACACTAAAACAAACACCAGGCTCCAACAGGTCTGGATCAAAAAGAATGAGATAAAATGCAATATGATCTATGCATCCCCGAAATCCCATGTTCCCAGAGTCTGGTACATCGACAGCGGTTGCTCCAAGCACATGACCGGCTTCGAAGACCTACTTTCCAGCATCGTCATATTTTATGGAGGAAAGGTAAAATATGGTGGAGGTGCAAATGGACAGATAATTGGCCAAGTAACTCTTCATGTCCCTGGTATTGCACAACTCGAGAATGTATTACTTGTTGAAGGCTTAACTGCAAACTGGATAAGCGTAAGACAACTTTGTGATGGTGGTTTTAATGTCAAGTTCACCCATGAAAAATGTGAAGTCTATGATGAAGGCAATGTATATATCCTTATTGGACAGAGGACCTCCAACAATTGCTACCAAATAAGTGGTGATGTGTTCTGCAAATTGTCTCAATTGAGTGATGCCGAGGTGTGGCGTCAAAAGCTTTGACATGTCAACTTTAATATGATAGAAAGACTAACCAAAAAGAAAGTTGTGAATGGGCTTCCTAAGCTCAACACCAAGATCATCCATGTATGCGAGGCATGTCAGAAAGGAAAGCAAGTCAAGATATCACACCCGAATGTGCAAAGTCTCACTACCTCATACTATCTTGAACTCATTCATATGGATCTTATGGGACCACTTGAAGTTGAGAGCCTTGGTGGTAAAAGGTATGTTCTTGTGATTGTAGGTGATTTTTCTCGTTTTACTTGGGTAGATTTTTTAAAAGAAAAATTTGAGGCTTTCGAAGCATTTAAAAACTTGCAAAAGGGTTGTGTGTGCTGTTTGGTGTGAATATTGGTATGATCAGGTCTGATCATGGAAAGGGATTTGAGAATGTATGTTTTCCAAACTACTATTCAAAAGTAGGTATAAGTCATGAGTTTTCATCATCTATCACCCCCCCAAAAAATGGAATAGTTGAACATAAAAATAGGTCTCTTGTTGAGATGACTAGGACTATGCTCATTTCTAATGGCATTGCAAAACGTTTTTGGGCTGAAGCTATGAGTAAAAATAGGTCTCATTCAAGAAAGATCTCTCAGTCCTAGAGAGAGATGCTCTCAACTTAGAGAGAGAAAGTTCTTTGAAGTTTTGAAGATTTCTTCGAAGATTTGAAGATTTTTGAGTGAGTTAAGCATGATGATTTGAAGTTTTCTTCGAAGATTGCTTGAATACTCTTTGTTTTTAGCTTGAAGATTTGAATTTCGGGGCCCACCATCGAATTTCTCCTCTTCAATTGCTTGAAGATTTAAAGATCACTTGAAGTTTTGTTTGAAGATTTGCATGAAGTTTTGAAGATTGCATGAAGACTTCTTGAAGGTTTGAGTTTCTGGGCCCACCTTTTAATTCTTGTCTTCATACCTTCATATCTTCAATCCTTCATGTTCGTTATTGCGAAAATACCCCCTTGATTTTGGTCTTTTTACCATTCCGCCAAGTAAAAAGAAAAGGAAAAAAAAGCAAAAAAAAAAAAGGAAAAAATAAGAGAAGAAAAAAGAAAAGAAAAGAAAAGAAAATGCCCAGGAACAATTATGGGCGGGGTGGACGTGGATCAGGACGAGGGTGAGGAGCAAGAGGCGGGAGTTACCCGGATGGGGGTACCTTGCGCTTCTTATTCGAAGTCAATCCCATCTGAAAATTCTTCCAGCCCTTTGCGTCAGAAGGATTTCCCCCCACTTGCTCCATAGAATTCAAGTCCCAAAGGCCATGACCAAGGGAAAACCATAGTAGCTGTAGAAATTTGTGAAACTATGACTCAAACTTTTGTGCACCCCGTTTTTAATAATTAATTTAAAAGCACGTCAGTTTGCTCGCAAGTGTACGAGGTAACTGTAGGGTGATGAGTTTGACTCGAGTCGTATCTCTCGAGGAAACAACTGTTCGGTCCTATCAATGTTTTTTCTCAATTTTGAATATCATACATATACATTTGGGGGTTTGAAAAGATTAATTCGATCATTATAAACTAAAGCAATAATAAATTAAATCTAATTAAACTAATTACTTTAACTAGATTATCAATTACGAACTAAGCAGTGTACTAAGCTATTAACTAATTATTCTAAATTATCGACTAAAAGCAGTAACTAATTATCGATTAACGCTACGAAGTTTAAAAGCTAATTAACGTATCTAAAGCATGAATTTAAGATTCTATCACTAACATATGAATCATACCAATCCAAGAACATTAACGAAAGCGTAAATCGCATAAATAAGCTAAATTAACCAGTATCCAAAATACGAGCATAAAACGATTAAGCTAATTAAATTAATCTAGCATTAACTACGAAATTAACTAAGCAATTAACTAAGAAATTAACTAAAAGTTAGAGTACTTATTGTAACTACGAAAAGCAATGAAAAGCTCCAGCTATTCCGGAGTTTGAACGCTGATCTTGGACGAAAATGGACTCTCGAGCGCGAAAATCGGTGTTTCGGACGCGTAGAACTTCGATCCTTGATCCGCGTTTCCAAATCTTGTTATAAGACGTGGAATTATTGTTGTTGAATGCTAAAATACCCTAGGATAGATGTATCTATCGTGGCACACCCTCAAAAACCCCGAAATAATGAGGGTTTATATAGATATTAGGAGTCTTGGCGCTCAAGAAACCCTAATTTCCGAATTCTGGGCCGTCGCGTCGACGGAGCGTCGGTGGAGCGTCGACTGACGCGAGCAGGCGCTCGGCGGATGTCGGCAGTCTCGGTCGGCAGCGCTCGGCAGGTTTGGTCAGCAGGTGCGCGCGTCGGTAGGCAGGTGCGTCGACGTTATGCGTCGACATCGACGCTTCAGCAGCTAGCGTCGACGTTGCGTCGGCCTTGGTGCGTCGACATCGACGCCTCAGAACGTTACGTTGGCAAAGCGTCATCCTTGCGTCGACCGACGCGAGCCATGGCTCGCTGGCATGGCTCGCGTCGACGGGCGTCGACGATCACGTCAGTCGACGCGACTGAGCGTCGGTCTCCTTTTCTCGATCGTTTGCTACTCGTTTCACCGGAAAGCTTGTTCTTCTACTCTTGAACATCGAACTTCGTCTTTTACGCGCTAAACTCTTCCGGTTACTTAGCTGTAAGGTGAAAAACAACGAAACATCACCTAATTGCATCAATTAAGATCAAAATATGGTAAAATAAGCTGGAATTATAAAATTACGGAATTATGCTTAAATAATCCAACTTATACCAAAAAACAAATATAAAAACGAACTAAAAAGCTAATAAAAATAAGGACAAATCTACTCTAATCAACTACCCCACGCTATATTGGTAACTAGAATGAAATAAGTTCAAGCAAAAAGTCGTGCATTGCTACGTAGATAATTTTGAAAATATAGGTACAAGTCACGCAACGTCAAACACTTGACCATTATTACATTGTCGCTRCAAAATAAAATCATGCTTCCTCACGAAGGATAATATATATAAGTACGCTAAAAAAACTCAAGTATTTTCTGAATGGGACGTGTATATACTCAAATCATACAATTACAAGCACAGTAAATAAGCACAGAAAATTAATCTCTTTTCAATCACAAATTAAGTGTGCTGTCAAAACTAAGAATCAGWAAAGGTCTTTACGGGTTGTAGTGTAAGGCTTTTTTGGACGGGTGTGGAATATATAAGTCGTGTGGCTCATCGCTCACTCAACCTAATCTAATCGAGAAGCAAATTGCTTCACCTCGCTCAAAAATAATAACCTTACTTAACTCTCATAACGTAGCCTTAAAATATAGGCTATTTCCCAACTCGCAAACCATAAAACCGACTGAAAGCTCAAACCACTTAATCACAACTCTTTTGCCTTTTAAACAATAGGCTTCATAAAATAAACAATTAAACTCAAGCCTTTACAAGCGCGTAGGCAATTAATCAACATATCCACCATCCTATCTTTTTTTTTTATTTCCCCCTTTATTACTATTATTTTGTTTTTTATGGGGTATTAATTTTTTTTTCTTTCTTTTTTTTATTATATTTTTTGGATGGTGGTCCTTAATGACAAAATACTAAATTCCTAATAAAAATTCCCAAGACTCAAATAACCAATAAAAATACGAACTTCTACCCCACGCTTTTAATGGGTTATAAGGGTCGTCTCAAAAACACTCATGGCTATAGGCATGGATATTTGGCTATGATTGGCTCATTCGGAATTTATAGTGGCTAAAAATATATGAATATGGCCGGAATAAGGATTTATATGCGCCTTAACTTCATTTTCAAAGTCGACTACACACAGCGATTTCAAAGAGATATCAAAACTGAAACTCATTCAAGCACATGCAAAGATGATAAACACTAAGGCTACTCACTGGCTTTTTGCATGAAAAACTTTTGAATTGACTCTGTTTTTAAGGTTTTGCAAAATCGATTGCGTCCAAGTACCATTTTACAATATATAATAATAAATTTTGAAAAATTATGCACTTATGCACGCTCGAAGACGAAAATAAATAATCATACTTAGTCAACTTCGACAGGCAAGCCATACAAACAGGGGGAAACACGGGGGATTGTAAGAGGTTTCCTTGCTCGAGGATTCAAGACGACGCCCTCTACGTTGCTTACAAGATTCTCGACGCACATCATTCTGTGCAAGAACGAGGCAACTTATGCGACCAAGGCCGAGCTATATGTTCTACAATGCCTCGTTGAAGGTCGTCAAGTCCGGTTGTACC
>BMAC01000195.1:1157672-1199439 GCA_014905375.1 Phtheirospermum japonicum
GATACTTGGCCTGTAATAATTATATGCTTAAACGTGATTAATTACTATTTCTACGCTTAATTGGGTAATCATCCCCCAAAAAGAGGCTAAATCGAAGCCTTGAACTCCAACCGGGTGGTCCCCTACGGTCGGGAAACCGAAAATGTTGCCAAAAACCTCCTCGTCGACAACCACATCATTCCCTCCTAGCCGACAAGAGAACGTCTCGTCATTCCGAATCGCTAAAGTCGAGAAAAACTCGAGCATGAGTTCTCAAAAACCGGGCAAATGCATTTGGGCAAAGTACCCACATCCGAGGCCATCGACATACCTTGAGAGGTCGATGTGGTGATCCGACCCATTCGATGCCTCATCCGCAATACCTTGGACGTTCAAAGTCCAGTGCGTAGCAAATCCCCACTTCCGAATATTCTTGAACATGTCCCCTTCCTTCTTGTCGAAAATTGGGAACGGTGCGTTGTATTTCCCCGAGATATCCTTACGTTTACCCGCTCGAGACATTATCAAACAATTTGAGAACGAACGGGATCGAAAAACTTTGAAAATAAAACTTTGTGCTTCTTTGGGGAATTTCGTCGAACACTTGGCGTGCGTGTTCAACCAACTAAGAACTTGAGCAAAACTTGCACCAACAACTCCCAACACACAACCAATCAATCGAATTAATAGTTCCAACTACGAATCGGCCAACTTCATCAACAAAATAATTTAAAAATGCCAAGGGGTCTTCATGCGCATTCCCATGAAAGGTTGGGAGTAGGTTGAGTTGATGCGGTTTAATCTCCACGGCCCTTGCGGTCGGTCCAAGAACAATGGCGGACCTGAAGGGTACAACCTTTGGACGTGCCAAGTCGCGTTGTCTAAGTGCTCAATCTCCCCTTGGTTCTCGAATTTGGTCATATGCTCTCTCGTAGTGGTCGTTGTGCGCGTAACGGTGCTCGCGCTCGTTTCTCCTTCTAAAATTGTTTTGCTCGTAACCATGATCTTGATTCTCCAACCACTCGTTCACGTGTCGTTGATTGTTCATATAGGCGTTTCGCTGCAAAACATCCTCGTTCCTAAATGCCACATTCTAGACGTTGTGCTGACGCATGACATTGTCGTTCATCTCTTCGTTTTGCCTCAAATTCTCCATGTTGAGTGGGTGATTGACTATGTTGTGCTGCTGGTTAACTCCTTCGTTTCTCCTTCCGTCACGTCTAGAGGAATGTGACTTGTTCGGATCATTACCATGCTCAGCTCGAATGGGGCGTGGTGGTGATCTCGGTGGTGAATCGCCGTTTCAAACTGAATGTGCTCCTAACATAATGTCGGGAACTTGATTGCAAGCAAAGTCGGTTGTTGTCGAGGAATTGTCCTCGGGAATAAGAACGGGTCTTGGTCTTGGCGGATTTGAACGGTGAATGTTGTCAATGAAAGGCACAAGGTCGCGTTGAAGTGATCGCCTTCCTTGCATAAACTCAACAACACGTCAACGCACCAAATGGCAAAAACCAAGTAAAAGCAAATAAAATAATAAATTAAACAAAAACTAAAACGAAAAACATTTTTAATTCCTACTCGTTGCTTCTCCGGCAACGACGCCAAATTTTTGACTCAAACTTTTGTGCACCCCATTTTTAATAATTAATTTAAAAGCACGTCAGTTTGCTCGCAAGTGTACGAGGTAACTGTAGGGTGATGAGTTTGACTCGAGTCGTATCTCTCGAGGAAACAACTGTTCGGTCCTATCAATGTTTTTCTCAATTTTGAATATCATACATATACATTTGGGGGTTTGAAAAGATTAATTCGATCATTATAACTAAAGCAATAATTAAACTAAATCTATTTAAACTAATAATTCTAACCAAATTATCAACTACGAACTAAGCAGTGTACTAAGCTAACTAATTATTCTAAATTATCGACTAAGAGCAGTAACTAATTATCGATTAACGCTACGAAGTTTAAAAGCTAATTAACGTATCTAAAGCATGAATTTAAGATTCTATCACTAACATATGAATCATACCAATCCAAGAACATTAACGAAGCGTAAATCGCATAAATAAGCTAAATTAACCAGTATCCAAAATACGAGCATAAAATGATTAAGTTAATTAAATTAATCTAGCATTAACTATGAAATTAACTAAGAAATTAACTAAAAGTTTAGAGTACTTATTGTAACTACGAAAAGCAATGAAAAGCTCCAGCTATTCCGGAGTTTGAACGCTGATCTTGGGCGAAAATGGACTCTCGAGCGCGAAATCGGTGTTTCGGATGCGTAGAACTTCGATCCTTGATCCGCGTTTCCAAATCTTGTTATAAGACGTGGATTTATTGTTGTTGAATGCTAAAATACCCTATGATAGATTTATCTATCGTGGCAACCTCCCAAAACCCGGAATAATGAGGGTTTATATAGATATTAGGAGTCTTGGCGCTCAAGAAACCCTAATTTCCGAATTCTGGGCCGTCGCGTCGACGGAGCGTCGGTGGAGCATCGACTGACGCGAGCAGGCGCTCGGCGGATGTCGGCAGTCTCGGTCGGCAGTGCTCGACAGGTTTGGTCAGCAGGTGCGCGCGTCGGTAGGCAGGTGCGTCGACGTTATGCGTCGACATCGACGCTTCAGCAGCTAGCGTCGACGTTGCGTCGGCCTTGGTGCGTCGACATCGATGCCTCAGAACGTTACGTCGGCAAAGCGTCATCCTTGCATCGACCGACGCGAGCCATGGCTCGCGTCGACGGTCGCGTCAGTCGACGCGACTGAGCGTCGGTCTCCTTTTCTCGATCGTTTGCTACTCGTTTCACCGGAAAGCTTGTTCTTTTATTCTTGAACATCGAACTTCGTCTTTTACGCGCTAAACTCTTCCGGTTACTTAGCTGTAAGGTGAAAAACAATGAAACATCACCTAATTTCATCAATTAAGATCAAAATATGGTAAAATAAGCTGGAATTATAAAATTACGGAATTATGCTTAAATAATCCAACTTATACCAAAAAACAAATATAAAAACGAACTAAAAAGCTAATAAAAATAAGGACAAATCTACTCTAATCAAACTACCGAGACCTCGTCTGAGGATGATAGCACCAGTGAGGAATCGACGGACAAGTCGAGCGAGGGTGAGCAAACACCCCTACGTCCACGTGCTCAGCGGCACAAAAGCAAAAACATGCTGCAACACCATCGGAAATCTCGAACAATGAGATTGATGCCCAAAAGGATGCTAATAGTGATGAGGAAGATGGGTCAGATGATGGGTCTGATGAGGGAAACTCTGAGGAGTTGGACGGCGACTTGCAGCCCACTCCGTTTTTAAAGCAACCTTCCGACGATTACAATTCGCCTACGCACGAGCCTACGACCGTGCGAGCGCCTGCACCTGCACGTGTGACTACGCATGCGCCTGCGCGCGAGCCTGCGCCTGTGCGAGCGCCTGCCCCAGTGCGTGCATCTGTACCTGCGTGCGTGCCTGTGCCTGCACGCGCGCCAGCTTCTGTGCGCTTGCCTGCCGAGTCAGGCGAGCCCAAAGGCATGAAATCTGACCCGACTGCTCCGAAACCATCACAGGAAAAACCATGGGTTTCCATGGTCGAAAATCGAGCCATTTTGAATGGAATGAAGCTACGCCTCCTTCCAGACGATGGTGACATAGTGAAAATTGATGCCAATATGCTGGATGACGTTGAAAAAGCATTTGGTTTTTGCTTAGCGGGTCACTTTGCATCGAAGTTCCAAGGTAAGCAAGCTCTCACGACTCTTTGCAACTCTTGGAAAGTCCCTTTCAAGTTCTTTGTTCATAATTCCGGCTGGATTGTGTTCATAATCCCCGGCAACGGCGCCAAATTTTTGATCCAAACTTTTTGTGCACCCATTTTTAATTAATTTAAAAAGCACGTCAGTTTGCTCGCAAGAGTACGAGGTACTTATAGGGTGATAAGTTTGACTCGAGTCGTATCTCTCGAGGAAACAACTGTTCGGTCTTTCGGATATTTTTCTCAATTTATGAACTAAAGTAAAATACATGTACAATTGGGGTTTTGAAAGATATTGAGTTGATCATTATAAACTAAAGCAATAATTAAACTAAGGCTAATTAAACTAATTATTCTAACTAGATTATCAACTAAGAGCAATAATTTAAACTACTTAAACTTAAGAACTAAGGATTTAAAGCAACGAATCTAAAGCATAAATATAATAACTTCCCTCAAGCAACCGCATCATACGAATCTAGGAACGAATAATTGAGCATAAATCAAGGTGCATAAATAAACTAGATTAAACCAATATCCAATAACAAGCATAAAATGATTAAGCGAATTAAACTAGTTCTAGCATTAACTAAGAAATTAACTAAGCAATTAACTATGAAATTAACTAAGAGTTTAGAGTACTTATTGGAACTACTAAAATCAGTAAAAAGCTCCAGCTATTCCGGAGTTTGAATGTTGATCTTGGGCAAATATTGAATCCCGAACTCGAATTCGATGTTTTGGACGCGTTGTACTTCGATCCTTGATCTCCGTCTTCAAATCTCGTTATGAGATGTGGGATTATTGTTTTTTTAATCTAAGTAACCCTAGGTAGTCGTGTATTTATGTGTCTCTGGTGTCTCTCTCTTTAAAAATTCGAAATATAGAGGGTTTATATAGATATTGCAAGTCTTGGCGCACAAGAAACTCTAAAATCCGAATTCTGGGCCGTCGCATCGATGGTGCGTCGACGGAGCGTCGACTGACGCGCTGGTGCTCAGCGTCGGTGCTGCCTGGGTGTGCGCATCGGCTGGGCGGGTGCGTCGACTGACGTGGGCTTGCATCGACGCTTCAGAGAATTGCGTCGATTGACGCCCCTTAGGTCGACGCTTCAGAACGTAGCGTCGACTGACGCCCTTTCAATCGACGCTTCAGAACGTAGCGTCAGCAGTGCGTCGGACTTGCGTCGACTAACGCGGATCATGGCTCGCGTCGACGCTTGCGTCAGTCGATGTGACAGAGCGTCTGTCTCCGTCTCTCGACCTTTTGCTACTCGTTTCGTCGGAAAGCTCATTCTCCTATCCTTGAACATCGAACTTCGTCTATTACGTGCTGAACTCTACCGATTACTTAGCTGTAAGGTGAAAACAACAAAATATCACCTATTTGCATCAATTATGATTAAAATATGGTAAAATAAGCTAAGATTATAAAAATACGGAATTATGCTTAAATCGTCCAACTTATACCAAAAACAAATAGAAAAATGTACTAAAAAGCTAACAAAAATAAGGACAAATCTACTCTAATTAGTAAGCAAGCTCTCACGACTCTTTGCAACTCTTGGAAAGTCCCTTTCAAGTTCTTTGTTCATAATTCCAGCTGGATTGTGTTCAAATTCAAAAAAGATGAACATCGTGAGCAAGTCTTACTTCGTGGGCCGTATTCAATTTATGGGCAAACTCTTATGCTGAAAAATATGCCCCAGTGTTTTGAGTTTGATAAGAATATATTTCGATACGTGTGGATAAGGCTGCCTGGGCTCCCACTCGACTGTTGGAACGAGGAAACTTTGAGCAGGATTGTCTCAAAAGAAGGGACACTGATTGCAACGGACATGCTCACGCGTCAAAAGGAAAGGGTATCGTTTGCTCGAGTCGTTGTGGAGGTTGACGCTGCCGCCACGTTGCCTACACCGATGAAGATACAGCTCCCCAGAGACAAATCAGGGAGCAACCGATTGAGTATGATTTCAGGCCTCAATTTTGCACTACCTGTAAGCTTTTGGGCCACCCCACATCCCGATGCCCGACCATGACACCTGCTCCAAGGCCAGCGCATGTGAGCATACCAGCGGGTGCCAACGCTGCTGATCCTAAGGGAAAATCGACCGGGGTCGCTGCTGGCATGGCAGCCTTGGAAGCCGGTATTCAGCGTGACCTTGTTGCCAACGCCAAGGGTAAGGCAAAGGTCACTGAAGGGACTACCGAACGTGTTGCACCAGTCCCTACGCCTGGAAAGGGTTCTGAAAAGGGTCAAGTTGATCCAAGAGGTGCAACTCAAAGCATTGGCAATGACATCGCACCGCGACAAGCTGAAAATAGGCAACCCAAGAGCCAGCCACTTAACAAGGGCAACAATCGATGCGACGGGGCATCTTCAAGCAAGCAGAAATGTGAGGACCGATAGGATGAAGACACCCTTGATTTGCCTGTGGATATTTCCTACGAAACGGACTTCATCCAAGTCAAGAAGAAGACAAGGAGGAAGAAGAAGAACCAAGTGCATGAGCTAGCTTAGCTACACCCCCCTTGTCGCTTAGCTTGCTGATTGAAGAATTCTTAGCACTCTAAGAAATCTTCTCCACAGTAGTACGGAGTCGATTGTAGAGAGGTAAGTTTTCCCAATTCGTGTCTCTCGAGGATAGATATAATCAGCGGTCGGTGTTTTTAGTCACTCTCTTGTTAAGCTAGATTACACTAATCTAATCTACGAAAGCATTAATCATTTAGTGGGTTTTGAGTTTTATACTAAAGCTTGAATTTAAAATGAAACTTTAATTAAAAAGGATTTAAATGAAAATAATGAAAATGAGGGTTTAGGGTGTTCGGTTCGTCTCCAATATCAATCGGGTTTTGCCGAGCACTTAATCTACGATTCGGGGATGTCAATCCTAAATTGTCAACCAAGTGTTGGGGTTGTCAATCCCAATTCTAGACAAGATCCGATTAATGGTTATAAACGAACCAAAACCCTAAATCCATAATTTCTAAACTAATTGCATCAAATACGAATTAAAGCTTGCTTGAAGGTAATTAATTAATGACATTGATTAAACCATTAAAACTTACTAAACTAAGAAGGCTTGTAAATTGAAAGAGAAAAAGGAGGGAAATACAAAGCTTGGAGTTGAAAACAAGTCAAAAGCATTAAATGGAAAGAAAGTCAAATTTACCAAAGAGGAAAGTCCCATTTGGCTTTTGACAACCAATTACTTGTTTAGCTAAAAAGGGTTAAAAGCTTGAAGATTCTACAATGTTTGGCAAGAACAACAAAGACTACAAGCTAGAGAATTAAAAGGAGGATTCAAAAAGCAATGAACAACAAAACAAACACAAAACAACAACATGAACAATAAATCAATAACAAAGCATAATAATAAAGGGAAAGAAAACTACCAAATTGCATTGAACACAAGATCCACAAATGAGAAAGCTTCAACAACACAAGATCCACAAATGAGGGAGGTGTCACTCTCTCCAACACTTGCTTAGAACAACTAAACCTAACTAAACTAACTACTTAAGCTAACTAAATTACATAAGCTAAGAATTCAAACTAGGGTTTACATCACTAAAGCTTGACACAACCAAGATCGACTGCTCGGCAGTAGGTTGGCCAATTTTGGGCAAAGCAGTCGATCGACTACCAGCCGATCGATTAATCCTCAGTCGATCGACTGAGTCACGGTCTAGCTTGTGATTTTTATCCCTTTTTAACAATCTTACCCCTGTGACTTTGTATTTATAAGACCATCTTTCTCCAACCTTATCCAACCCTTCCTTGGTGGAATTTGGGGCTTGCTCCATTTCCTCCAAGCCTTTACTCTTGCATTTCAAAACCCTAGCTCATAAATCCTTAGTTTAGTGTAGTTTAGTTTAGCTTAAGTAGTTAGTTTAGTTAGGTTTAGTTGTTCTTAGCAAGTGTGGGAGAGAGTGACACCTCCCTCATTTGTGGATCTTGTGTTGTTGAAGCTTTCTCACTTGTGAATCTTGTGTTCAATGCAATTTGGTAGTTTTCTTTCCCTTAATTATTATGTTATGTTCTTGATTAATTGTTCATGTTGTTGATTTGTGTTTGTTTTGTTGTTCGTTGCTTTTTGAATCCTCCTTTTAATTTTCTAGCTTGTAGTTTTTATTTTTCTTGCCAAACTCTGTAGCATCTTCAAGCTTTTAACCCTTTTTAGCTAAACAAGCAATTGGTTGTCAAAAGCCATATGGGACTTTCATCTTTGGTAAATTTGACTTTCTTTCCATTTAATGCTTTTGACTTGTTTTCAATTTCAAGCTTTTAATTTCCCTCCTTTTTCCTCTTTCAATTTGCAAGCCTTCTTAGTTTAGTAAATTTTAATGGTTTAACCAATGTCATTAATTAACTACTTTCAAGCAAGCTTTAATTTGTATTTGATGCAACTAGTTTAGTAATTACGGGTTTAGGGTCTAAGCTCGTTTAGAGCTATTAGTTGGAGCTTGTTGAGAATTGGGATTGACGACCCCAATACTTGATCGACATTTGGAATTGACAACCCCGAATCGTGGATTAAGTGCTCGGCAAAAACCGATTGATCGTGGAGACAAATCGAACACCCTAAACCCAATCACTTTTAATTAAAGTCTCCTTTTAAACTCAAGCTTTAGCATAAAACACAAACCAAACCAATGACTTTATGCTTTCTTAGTTTAGATTAGTGTAATTTGATTAAAAAGAGATTGAGTAAAACCACCGACCGCCGATAATATCTATCCTCGAGAGACACGACTCGGGAAAACTTACCTCTCTACAATCGACTCCGTACTATTGCGGAGAAGATTTCTCTTGTTATCTTAGTTGGTAGTTAGTTTAAATTGTTGTTTTACTTTCGATGCTCGTAATCCTTTGTTGAGTGTTGTGTTTGCAGGGAACTCATTCGGGAAGCCCGATGCCGTCCGCCCACACTCACGACGATCAAAGGATGCCTCTGCCGCTTGATTGATCCGGCCGAGGATGGCAAACTAACGAGCTAGTTTGCCATACAAGGACCCTAATATCCAAACTCCCAATTATCCAAACCCTTATATCCAAACTCTCGAATATCCAAATCCGTACACCATTCCCTCAAGCTATTGGGTCCCCTCGAGTTATGATGACCCGTATGCTTCGATCGGTCAAGAATGGGCCCAAAATCTTGATTATCCCGGCCCAAGCACTTCATATTCTCTACCGATTACACATCCCCATAAATCGAGCTTAGATCCGTATGCACTGACTCGTGGTCTTTATGATCCGAGTTTTGATGATCCATATGCTCAACTCGCCCCGCCTTCTTCTTACCCGAGCTTTGACTCGTATGCTCCCCAAACTCATGATTCATATTCTTGGAGCTACGAATTTTACGACCTACCCACCTCGAGCTCGTATACTTTGAGCGATGATCCTTACACCACTTTCTCTCAAGATTCGTCTATGCCCCAACTCCCGGACTTTGAGCCTCTCTCATCCGAGCTCGTGGAGGTGATTCGACAATTGGATGAATTCCTTGCTCGCATGGAGACTCAAGTAGAGAAAATTTCCAACGATGTGGACGAGCTCAAACAACCTCGTTTTGACGATATGCCCACTTTTGATGTGGTGGATCCCACGATCGTTGATGGCGTTTCAACTTTCGACGGTCTTTTGAAAGAGGTGTGCACGGAGGTGTAGATAGAGGGTGAGGAGAAAGGTTCGGAGATCGGCGTTACCCCTCTCGTGTTTTGTGAAGAAGTTGTAAAGGAACGTGAGGGGGGGTTGCTTTGGGGGGCTCCAATGGAACTTAGATTGTCGAGCTTACTTTCTTTTGGCGAGGACGATGAAGTTATGCCAGTTTTGGAGGATGTGGAGTTGATCGAGCCCCTTCTACCACCACCCGATGCCGTTTTTGCAACCCCCCGTTTGTTCATTTCTTGTAGGTTGCTTGTATCAACTCCCGGAAAGGACTTATGCACAATTGCGTCGACACAAGCTCGGAGATAGGGGCGTTCTCTTTTCCGTACACTTTTACCATTTTTCTTAACTTAATATGCAATGAGGACATTGCTAAGTTTTAAGTGTGGGGTGGTTAGAGTTCACCTTAGGCTTTTAAGATTGTTTTCATGCTTGCTTGTGCTAATTTGAGTAACGTGTGTGTTATTTTTGCTTGGAACCTTGGCGAAGTGACGCGGTTTTGATGATTTGGTTAGTGAGTTTAAATTGTCGATCGGATGTAGTGGACTTGGGTGGCTTAACTCGTTGGAAACTTTGTTCGGATTTTGCTTCGTGCTATCCTTGAGATCAATTAGGACTAGTACCTCAACTAGCCTCGTCGTCGAACAATCTCTATAGGATTTTGTTTTGTATTTTGGAGTCGTCAATTGCTCCATGTGCTCGATCAAAAACATTGTAAGTTGCTAGTAGCAACGAGTGGTCGGAGCCGTTGATTTCTCTTTGTATATATCTTGTATTTAAGTACCATATCTCCTTGGGTACCAAAAAAAATGAAACAAAAAAAGAGAAAAGAAAAAAATGATGATGAATAAAACAAGGATAAGTTGTAAATCCTTGTAGTTATTAAGTAATAAAATGTGCAACTCTTGCACCTTTCCTCTTTCTCCTTCTTTTTAGATTTTGTTTGTTAAAGAGAGTTGTAGACAATTGGGGCTAGTAGGGAGCCGATTAATAGTTCGACCGTGGATAGACCTTAGCCGGGGCAAGGACGTGGGGACCGACTTGGAGGGTTACCTAGTACTTTTAGGTTTTGGAAGTCGATCTAAACTTTCTTTGTCAAGACATCTTTGTCGTCCTTTTAGCCGAGCTAACGAGAATTTTAGCATACAACGCCTCAAATTAAGTTTTTGTGCATTATATTAGGACCACCCGGGGGTAGTTTTGTAATTCTAGATTAGTATTGCTTGAGGACAAGCAATCATTCTAAGTGTGGGGTGATTGATTTGTACTTTTTTGTACACTTTTTTGTTACCTTTTTATGTCTCATTCGCGGGTGTTTTGCTTGCATTTACGGGTTTTAGGAGTCATTTTGGCCTATTTTGTTGGTTTTAGGTTTTTATAGCTTTTGTGCGGTTTTTAGTAGTTTTCGTACATTTTTATCCTTTTTCGTATTTTTAGCTGTAGGATGACTAAGCGGGTCTCGCGCACGCTCAGGGCATCTCTTTCGACTCGGATTGGAATGGACAAGCAAGGGAACACAATGAGAACGAGGAGCGACAACCGGCGGACGTTTAGAACAGAAAAGAGAAATCGAGCCGGATGCAGCCGTTCTAGTCGATCGAATGGACTTCAGTCGATCGACTGATAGTCCAGTCGATCGACTGACACAGCCAAGATCGACTGCTTGGCAGTAGGTTGGCCAATTTTGGGCGAAGCAGTCGATCGACTGACCCTTAGTCAATTGACTACCAATCGATTGACTACTCCTCAGTCGATCGACTGAGTCATAGTCCAGCTCGTGATTTTTACCCCTTTTTGACAATTTTACCCCTGTGACTTTGTATTTATAAGCCCATCTTTCTCCAACCTTATCCAAACCTTCCTTGGTGGAATTTGGGGCTTGCTCCATTTCCTCCAAGCCTTAACTCTTTCATTTTAAAACCCTAGCTCATAAATCCCTAGTTTAGTGTAGTTTAGTATAGCTTAAGTAGTTAGGTTTAGTTGTTCTTAGCAAGTGTGGGAGAGATTGACACCTCCCTCATTTGTGGATCTTGTGTTGTTGAAGCTTTCTCACTTGTGGATCTTGTGTTCAATGCAATTTGGTAGTTTTATTTCCCTTAATTATTATGTTATGTTCTTGATTAATTGTTCATGTTGTTGATTTGTGTTTGTTTTGTTGTTCATTGAGTTTTGAATCCTCCTTTAATTTTCTAGCTTGTAGTTTTTGTTGTTCTTGCCAAACTCCATTGTAGCATCTTCAAGCTTTTAACCCTTTTTAGCTAAACAAGCAATTGGCTGTCAAAAGCCAAATGGGACTTTCCTCTTTGGTAAATTTGACTTTCTTTCCATTTAATGCTTTTGACTTGTTTTCAATTTCAAGCTTTTAATTTCCCTCCTTTTTCCTCTTTCAATTTGCAAGCCTTCTTAGTTTAGTAAATTTTAATGGTTTAACCAATGTCATTAATTAAATACTTTCAAGGAAGCTTTAATACGTATTTGATGTAACTAGTTTAGTAAATACGGGTTTAGGGTCTAAGTTCGTTTAGAGCCATTAGTTGGAGCTTGTTGAGAATTGGGATTGACGATCCCAATACTTGATCGACATTTGGGATTGACAACCCCGAATCGTGGATTAAGTGCTCGGCAAAAACCGATTGATCGTGGAGACGAACCAAACACCCTAAACCCAATCACTTTTAATTAAAGTCTCCTTTTAAACTCAAGCTTTAGCATAAAACTCAAACCAAACCAATGACTTTATGCTTTCTTAGTTTAGATTAGTGTAATTTCGATTACCAAGAGATTGAGTAATAACACCGACCGCCGATAATATCTATCCTCGAGAGACACAACTCGGGAAAACTTACCGCTCTACAATCGACTCCGTACTATTATGGAGAAAATTTCTTAGAGTGCTAAGAGTTCTTCGATCACCTATTAAAGGCCTTTAGGATCATTTGCATATTTATGTTGTAACCACTTCGGTGGTCATGCCTGCATACTTTGTATGTTAACTTTTGATCAATGGAACTATTTACATTTCGATCAAAAAAAAAGGGTGTATTTTAGACCAGGGTCTTGTGTCACCCCCTATGAATTGCTGTTGGGTAAAAAATTGAACTTGAGTTACTTTCATGTCTTTGGATGTATTTGCTATGTGCTTAATGATAGAAATCATCTTGCGAAACTGAATTTAAAAAGTAATAAATGCATCTTCATGGGATATTCCAAAAACAGTCATGCATATAGGCTTTTAATCTCAGGACAAGTAGCATGTTTGAGTTAGTTAACATAAAGTTTGATGATTTGATGAGTGGTGTTAAAACTGCAGAGGATAATGAACAAGTATATGACCAAAATCCTTAAGATAATGTCACGATTGGTGTAAATGAAAGTGCAGGTGTTGAAACCGAAGATGCAGATGTTGAAACTGAAGAAACTGGTGGTGACAGTTCTGGTGACCTAACACCAAACCCAACACCTACTCAAGCTGCTCTAGAATCTGATTCTGATCCAGATGAGGAAGATCATGCTGATCCCATTGACTTACATCAGAGGGATATACCATCAAGAATACAGAGGAACTGTCCCACGGGCCAAGTCATTGGAGATCTCGATGAAAGAAGTACAAGACAATGTCAGATAAACTTCAAAGAAATGGTTAGGTATATTTGTTTATCTACTAACTGTTCTAAAATTCGAGAGTCTTTGTATCTTTCTAAAACAGAGCCCAAGCGTGATGCTCTTAAGGATGAATTATGGGTAAAGGCAATGCAAGAGGAGTTGAATTAATTTTCCTAGAACAATGTTTGGGATTTAGTTCCTCGTCCAGCAAACTCACATATAACTGGAACGAAGTGGGTCTTCAAGAACAAAAGGGATGAGGCAGGCAATATTGTGAGGAACAAGGCTCAACTGGTTGCACAAGGGTACACTCAAATTGAGGGTATCGATTTTGATGAGACTTTTGCTCCTGTTGCTCGCATTGAATCTGTAAGACTTTTACTTGATGTTGCTTGTCATTTGAAAACATCTCTACATCAAATGGACATAGAGTGCTTTTCTTAATGGAGTTTTAAGTGAAGAAGTGTTTGAAGATATCCCCACAAACCAGACTTTGTTTTAAAATTGAAAAAGGCTTTATATGATTTAAAACAAGCTCCCAGAGCTTGGTATGAAAGGTTGACTGAACACTTGATCTTTTTAAATTTTAGACGAGGGGAAGTTGACAAAACCTTATTTCTTCTTAGATCAAATAAGCACATCTTGATTGTCCAAATTTATGTAGATGATATAATTTTTGGATCTACTAATTAGCAGATGGTGAAAGATTTTATAACTCGAATGTCTGACACATTTGAGATGAGCATGGAAGGTAATCTCTCTTAATTTCTTGGTTTGCAAATTAAACAGTTGAATGATAGTATCTTTCTCTCTCAGACCAAATATGTTAAGAATCTTGTTAAGAAATTTTGGTTAGAGAATGAAACGCATAAGAAAATATCATTAGGAAAAATCGTGAAACTCTAAAGAGATTATGTTGGTAATGGTGTTGATAACACCATATATAGGAAGTATTTTGTACTTAACAGCCAGTAGACATGATATCATGTATAGTGTGTGTCTTTGTGCTAAATATCATTCAAACCCTAAAGTGTCACACTTAAAAGTTGTTAAACGAATCATTAGATATATAGATGGTACAACTGAATTAGGTGTTTGGTATTCTAAAGAAACTGGTACTGAACTCGTAGGTTATACTGACGCGGACTAGGCTGGGAATGTGGTGGGTAGGAAGAGTACCACTGGGGGATGCTTTTTCTTAGGTAATAACCTTATCTCATGGTACAATAAAAAGCAAAATTACATCTCCCTTTCTATAGCTAAGCCAAATATATTGAAGCTGGAAGTGCCTGTACATAGTTATTGTGGATGAACCAGATGATAGTGGACTACGGTCTACATAGTCATATTTTAACTATGCTTTGTGACGATTTCAGTGCCATTGATATTGATTTGTACATGTTTGTATGTGATTTTTGTGTATTTTTGCATTGCATTTTGTGTGTTTTGTCGAGTTTTAGGTTTCTATTCTTTTTAGTATTTTCTGTTTCTTATCTCATTTTATGTGTTTCTCCTTTACTTTATAAGTAATAGTCTAATTATGTTTAATTTTCTCTTTCAGCATTGAGACGACGAAGATTGGACGAGCAATGTGCTGAGATGACACCGGGTACTAGTCTGAAACTAGGTTACCCAGTGTCCGAGTCCTGCCGACGATACCTGCTCGCATTGACGCTGGGGGCCGTCCGCATCAACCGACGCACCCGTCGATGCCCAATCGATGAAACTCCTCTATGAGCATCGACAACAGCACCGTCGACCGATGCACCCGTCGATGCTCAATCGGTGAAACTCTCTGTGAGCGTCGACAACAGCATCGTCGACCGACGCACTATGCACCGACGCCAGCAAGCCGCACGCGTCGACGCTGAGACTTGGCAAGCATCGACGCCGATCCTGACATGCGTCGATCGATGCCTTCGGCAGTTGGGCAGTTATTTGTGGGTAAATCTATAAATACCCGGTGGTTTCTTCATATTTTCATCAGATATACGAAGGGGAAGGTTCATAAATATTCAGATACTTCAAGCCCCTTTCCACTTACATTAAATTAAAGAACTCAGTTGATGGTCAAGTCATTTCTCCTTTTCTCGTTCGTTCATCTTGGAGATATCGTTTCATTATTGTAGATCGTTCATATTCTACTGATTTCACACGAATCATAAGTTTCCTGCACTTTTTAATTGCCTTTTAATTTGGTTTAAATGTTGTACTTTCATTCGGCTTGTTACTAGTTTAGTAATTCAAGCACGTTTTAATTCGCTAGTTAATCATGTTTGTTTTCCCATTTTATAAATTCTAGATTTTATCATTTTCAATTAGTTTCAATTCTAGTACACTCGTTTTCAAATTCGTAGTTGTAGAAACCCAACCTGAAAATGGATTATGTGTTTAGTTATAGAATTGTTAAACATACATTTATAGATGCCGATTGCAATTCCTCGTGATTCGACTCAATTTAAGCTTATCGCCTACAATAGCTCTGTTCTCTTGCGGACGAGCTTTCTATTTAAAAGAGAAAAAGTTCGATTCAAAATTTGGCACCGTTGCCGGGGAATTGACAAAGGCTGTCCAAAAATATTTGTTCGTATATGTTTTGTTTAGTTCTTTTAATTTTTGTTCCTTTGTCTCGACTGTTTTAATTGTTTGTTAGTGAATGCAAGGACATAGGTCCTTTGGTGGAGAATTAGTTCCTTTTATAGACAACATTCACCGGGTAAATCGAGCAAGACTCACCTCGATAGCAGAATTATCAATGGATCCGCACGGAGCCAATCCTACGGAACCGAATCAACCGGAAGCTCAAAATGAACAAAACAATGCACCAAACCTGAATGTGAATCTAAATCCACCACCATTTAATCAATACCATTTCAATCAACAAGCTAACAATCACGGCATACAACTTAACCAACAACAAATTACGTACTTTCATCATCAACAACCGTTCAATCAACAACAACAATACCATCCACCCCGAGCTTCGTATGTGCCACCTCACAAGCTGTTCCATCATCACGAGCCTCAGCCGGCTCGTATGCATGAATTTTTTTGGCCCGTAATTGGCCCGTCTACATCATGCATTCGTCTAGGCCCAGCGGCCCGAGATTATGAACTCAAGGCCATTCATTTCAATACTTTGCCCTCTTATTACGGGCGTCTGAACGAAGATTCGATAACTTTCATCCGGAAATTTTACTCGGTTATCCAAACATTCCCATTGCAAAGACTTCATGAAGAACAGTTGAAGATGAGATGTTTTCCGTATACGTTAAAGGACAAAGTGGAGACTTGGTTTTTTTTGTTGGAACCTGATTCCCTTATGAATTGGGATATGGTGTATGACCGCTTCATGGGGAAGTATTATTCGAATCAAAAGACGGCTCAACTCCGAGTAAAGATAGCGTCATTCAATCATACAGAAGGAGAAACGTTCCATGAGGCTTGGGAATATTTTAAAGAATTATTAATGCAGTGCCCACATCATCATTATCCACCCAAGCTTGTCAATTAATTTTTTTATGATGGGCTTATTCTTACATTTCAGTATATGGTGGACAACGCAGCAGGGGGAGAGATCGGATCACGAACCGCTCAAGAAGTCTGGGACATATGCGAGTCAATAAGTTACAATTCTCAACAGAAAAGCTTGCGATTAAGGAAGGTAGCTGTTCATGAGATCGAGATGTCACATTCATCCCTTGATGATACACAGATACTTGTCGAGTTAATGAGGCAAGTGGCCTCATTGCAAACCCAAAACACACTTCTATCTCAAGGCATGTCTCAATCATTTGAGACGTGCGACATTTGTGGAGTGTACGGGCATGGAGCTAATACATGCCAAGCAAACTTTGAACCGACCGAGGAAAATAATGAACAAGCACTTGGTATTCAGGGGTTTCAAGCAAATCAACAAGGGCAAGGATATCAGAGTCATTACCCATGAAATAATAATTCATTTTTCAACACTTACAATCCGGTATGGAGAATTCATCCAAATTTCTCGTGGTTGAATAATCAAAATGCGGCAAATCCGATACCGAACCCAAGGCCACAAAATAACTTTGTTCCCCAACAACCATATCAACAACAATGGGGACAAGGTCGATTTTAATTCTCAACTCGACCAATGCAACAATCACAACCGTAGGGGCAAGGTCAAATCCCATTTCCTCCACAACCGCAAGGGCAAGGTCAAGTACCATTTCCTCCACCTCCACCGACTCAAGCATCCGTTTCGACAACACTCGAGGAGACCTTACGTACATTCATAAAATGCACTGAGTCAACACTGCAACGCAATGACAAGCTTGCCCTTGGCCAACTCGCCAAGCAAGTAGGAAAGAACGAGCAAGGGAAGTTGCTGAGTCAATCCTCACAAGCACAAGTTGTCACAGTGCTTAGGAGTGGGTGAGTTGTGAATAATAATGTTGCATCTCCCGATGAGAACTCTAACCAATCACAAGTTCCAAGCAATGGAGAAAGCAAGAAGCCGAATGAGAAAGAAGGCAACGAGACAACCATTACCTAGTCTCAAGATAATGTTGAAGAGGAAGACGAGCCTATGAAGACTCTTCACAAAGCTTCTAATCCATATCAGCCTCCCATTCCATATCCAATTCGTCTTTGAGAGAAAAGGCAAGATAAGCAATTTCTTGACCTTTATAATATGCTTTCCAAAGTTAAAATTAATTTACCTTTGTTGATGTTATAAGAAACGTTCCCGCATATGTCAAGTTCTTCAAAGACCTGGCATCGAAAAAAAGAAAATTTTCTAAAAATGAAAAAATTTGTATTTCAAATGCGGCGAGCCCTTCCCCCAAAAGAAAGTGACCCCAGGAGTTTCTGTATTAAAATTACTTTAGGAAATGGAAAAGAAACTCGGGGTATGCTTGACCTTGGGGTGGGAATCAATTTAATGCCTTCGTCTATTTTTGAGCAGTTTGATTTAGGTGAACTTAAGCCAACAAAGATGCGACTTCAATTGGCAGACCGGTCGGTAAGGTACCCGTAGGTAATTGTCGAGGATGTTCTCGTGCAAGTTGGGAACCTTATAGTACCCGTTGATTTTGTGATTTTAGACGTGGGTGAAGTTCAAGATGATAACCTAGAGCATACAATTTTGCTGGGTAGACCCTTCATGGCCACGACCAACACGTTGATTGATGTGAAGAATTGGAGCATGACTTTGTCTGTGTTAGACGAATCAGTCACATTTTCTATCCATGATTTCCATGCAACTCCATCTTCGTCCATGAATGCTGAGTTTTCATTCGTGGACTCCATTGATTTCATTGTGCAAGACAACTTTAAAGAGGAATCTGACACCCATAAATTTCTCGATCATGATGATGACTCTTGGCTCGCCGAGGACGACGATTGGCTTGAGCCTAATTCCGAGGGGGTGATTGATCTTTGTGAGCTTCAAAATGAGAAACCGGACATTGAGCCAGAATCCGAGCGTAAACCTCTTCCAAGTCATCTCAAGTACGTATTCCTCAAGGAAGGCGAGAAGAATCCGGTGATTGTTTTTGCCGAGTTAGCCGAAGTGGAAGAAGAGGCATTAATCGGTGTTCTTAAAAAGTTTCAAGGAGCTATTGGCTCGAGTTTGAGAGAAACTAAGGGGATAAGTCCAGCCACATGCATGCATTATATCGTGCTGGAAGAAGGGGCAAAGACAGTTCGAGAAGGCCAACGTCGTTTGAATCCCACTAAGGAGATTTTCAAATTGATCGACGAAGGGTTCATTTTTGCTGCACCCGATAGCGAATGGGTGCGCCCCGTCTATGTGGTACCATAGAAGGGCGGAATCACTATTGTTGAGAATAATAAGTGGGAAATCATACCAACACGGTTGATGAATGGGTGGCAAATGTGTATCGACTTCAGGAAGCTTAATGCCGCCACGATAAAAGATCATTTTCCACTTCCTTTCATTGATCAATTACTTGAAAAGTTGGTCGGGCACCAATATTACTGCTTTCTTGAAGGTTTGTCCAGGTATTATCAAGTTGCTATTTCACCGGAGGATCAAAAGAAAACGACATTTACTTGTCCTTTTGGGACATTTGCATTTTGACGGATGCCCTTCAGTTTGTGCAATGCACCGGCAACTTTCCAACGTTGCATGTTGTCTATCTTCCACAATAAAAAAATCTGGCAGTGCTGACGGCCAAATCCGTAAAGATTCCGTCAATATATGAAATACTGATGGACTCCTGACGGATAATGGCCGCCAGTATTTTTGTGGTCAGGGTTCCAGTATCCTGACGGGAAAATATTCCCGTCAGGAATGCTGGCGGATTCCTTGACGGCTTTACCCGCCACATATGCCCGCAAGTATTCCTGGCGGGTTTTACCCTCCAGGAACATCTGATGCTTTCCTGGCGGGTGGGCCGTAAGCATTCCTGGTGGGTTGGCCGTCAGCATTCCTGGCGAGTGTACCCACCAGTATTTCTTGGCGGGTTGGCCGTCAGCATTCCTGGCGGGTTTTGCTGTCAGAATCTGACTGGTTTCCTGGCAATAATTTGCTGTAATTTCCTTAAAAAGTCTATTAACAAAATTTCTGATATATTAATTAATAATTAAATTAAAAATAATAAACAAATAAAATTTTAGATAATCCAAAATAAACTATCCACTAATAAAAAAATCAAAACAAATCATTCAATAATTAAAAATCAATTCATCAATCGAATGTATAAAATAATTCCTGAACTATCCATCCATATCTAAATCTGACCACCATCCGGATCACAGGGAGGCTGAGTAGGAGGCCGACAAGCCATGGCCTGAGCAACAGCTTCTTCAATCTGCTGACGGAGCGTCAACTGGGAACACTCCTGCTGCTCACGGATTTGCTGAATCTCCAGTGCCTGCTCTTCGCGGATCCGCTGAAGCTGCTCAAGCTGCTCCTACTAGGACTGCACCTGCGTCTGGAGCTGACGAACATCGGCGGTGGAGGTGGAAGAAGTACTGCAGCCCTTCTGAGTCTTCCCGAAGCATCCAAGGCCATAGCGTCAACCCTTACTATTCCCGACAACCTGTAGGTAGACCTCGTTCGGGTCTACCTAAGGGCTGCTATCATCAGACGACACAGCACGCCTCTCCTCCAATACCCTCTCATAATCCTCCTGATATCAAAGTTTTCAGCTATTATTACTAAACAACTTTTATTAAATTTTATAATAAAATTAGATATATATAATATATAAAACTTACGCTATCCTCTGGGCTTTGGGATCCGTAAATGTGCCATCGGGATTTCGATGATACCTCAGCAGAAGCTCGTAGTTACTGGGCTGCGTACCCGTCTGTGCAGCCTGTATTTAAAGATACATTTACAATATTTAATATAATGAGTTAATTAAAACATAAATTTATACATGTTCAATAATATAATTAATTACTTAAAATATTACTATCGACTTACAATCTCGGCCGCCTGTCGATTAACCGGCATAGAACTGCCTCGATGCTTTGCTATACTAGTCGAAGGGCCTCCGGGCTCGCTCATTCTGTTTCGTCTGGCCTTCTCAGAATTCTCCACCTCCTCAAGCCGCTGAAACTCCACCAGCCATCTGTTCCAAATCGACTCCCCTACGCAGGCAGGTATCATCCCATTCCGTCGATACGCCTTCTTCCACTCGTATATACGACTGTTATAATTATCTCGCATCGATATGTAGAATGCCACCTTGATAGCATTCTCATCGTATATACTCCTGTCCCACCACACCAATCCCTACAAAAGAAATACAATTGGACAAAATAATCAATCAATCTTTGGGCCTCGGCCAATTCTTCATCCGACAAGAATCTTTTCCCTGCGTCTGAGAAAGTTTCACCAGTATTTCTGAAAATAGATAGAACGTTTAAATTGTCGTCTTCATCATTTTGAACTTCTTCATTACGATTTAAGTTTGTCCTTTTGGTGGAGACAATATCGTCGAAGTAGTACAAAACAAAATTCGACGCCTCTTCAACTAGATATGCGTTTTCTATCGAGCCTTCAACACACGCTTTATTACTTACATTGTTTTTCAACTTGCGAAGATACCTCTTGAAAGGAACTTGGTGGAAATATCATCTCAAGTTGACAGAGTATTAGGGGAATGTCATGCTCTAAACGACTCATATTGATTCGAACTTTTTTGTACCTACTTTATAAATATTTGTCAATTATTCAAAAGCTCTCTCGCAAGAGTACGAGTTCGCATGTAGATTGGTAAGTTGAACCGAGTCGATCTCTCGAAGAAAACTAGATTCGGAAGTGTTTCTTGTGTTTGTCGTTCACGGATAAGAAATAAAATAAAATTCTAATCTAAACACAGAAAAGCAATAAACTGATCTAAATGAAGAATAATTAAAAATTAAGAGTTTTGAAAAGATTTTGAAAACAAGGGTTCTAGCGCTTCGAATCGTTTCCACGATCTATTGGGATAAACCCAATTGATGGTTCACGACGATTCTAGGCTCTAGACCCGTTAGATCTAGCCAATCAATCTCATCAATATTATCATAATAATCCCATCACAATCATCAATCCAAAATCACCAAGATCATACAATTCATCATACATGGGGGGTTTGTTTAAAGATCAATTATTAAACTATCAAGCATGAATCGAAAGCATAAGAACTAATTAAACTAAATTAAAACGAAAGGAATTAAAGACTTACTAATTAAACGAGAAGAAAGTTGCAGCGTTACGGAAGCGAATCTTGAATCTAAATTATCTAAACTATCTAAGAACTAATCTAATTTATTCTAAACCTAAGAATTTAAAACTAAGAATTATGAAAAGTAACTACGAAATCAAAGGGCATTCGTTGGGGTTGTCAGCCCCTAAAAAGCCTAAAAAACCTAAGAATATGATAATGTATCTTAAAATTCCGAAATACATAGGTATTTATAGTTTTGGYAAGTCTTAAGGCCCAAGAAAACCTAAAATCGCGTGGAAAACGCGTTTTCTGGGCAGTCGCGTCGACCGACGCGTCTCGGATCGACGCGACAYAGAGTTCGTGAGCATTTTGCGTCTGCCAGGGATTCTATAACGGTTCTTTAAGAAATCCGTTATAAAATGTCAGTGTGGGCATGGCTCTGCAGCGCTCGGCAGCGTCGGCAGGCAGCGCTCGGCAGGTGTGCGCAGCGCTTGGCAGGACTCGGCAGGGCTGGTCGGCCGTGGAAACTATAACGGTTACAGCTGAAATACCGTTATAAAAGGTCAGAAACTTCTAATTCTTCAAATCGTGGCCCGTTTTCACTGAAACTCCACTCGTACGCCCATCCTTGACTATGTACAAACCAAAATACTTTAAAAATACCTAAAATAAACATAAAATTAATTAATTAAGATTATAATATGATAAAAACAAGTTGGAGATAAGAAAATACGAAAATGTGCTCAATCTATCCAACTTTCACCAAAAATAATAATAAAAACGAACTAAAATACTAAATAAAATCAAGACAAATTCATGTTAATCACATATCAGCAGTTCCAATGACTCTCGCACTCAGATCTCTGAAAAACAAACTTAACTCTGTTAGTGCCTTCCACACGGGATGAGGAAGCAGTTCTCGAAATGCAATTGGGATCAACCACTGCATAAACACATGACAGTCATGGGTTTTCATCCCGTACAATCTCAACCCTTTCATATCAACACAGCGACCTAGATTTGATGCGTACCCATCAGGAAACTTGAGAGTCTTTATCCATTCACACAATGCAACTTTCGACTGCTTATCGAGCGAGTACGACACTTTGAGATACTTTCCTGATGCGTCTGCATGAAGTTCAGGACGGTGACAGTATTCTGCAAACTCATCTCTTGATTTCGAAGTGTTTTTTGTCTTCCCTTTAACATTCATCACCGTGTTAAACACATTATCAAAAATAATTTTCTCAATGTGCATAACGTCTAAATTATGATGAATCAAGTTAGTGCTCCAGTAAGGCAAATCCAAAAAAATACTTCTTTTTCTCCAACCACTATTCTTCACTATTAGTCCGTTCACATGTTCTTGGTTTTCATTAGTTACCTTCAGAAGTCCTAGCCGTTCAATTTCGTCCAAAATCTCTGTTCCAGAACGCACGTGCGGCGGCAGAGCTTCAATCTTTTTATATTTTATAAAAAAAAATTTATCTTTATGAAGTCGATGATCACATTCTAGAAATTTATGATGGTTATCAAACCATGATTTTTTCATGCTCTTTTGCAGGGTAAAAGCGTCTGAATGCTCCATGCAATACGGACAGGCTATTTGATCGGCCGTACTCCAACCGGACAACATCGAGTATGCAGGAAAATCGATAATGGTCCACATAAGGACTTCTCGCATCTGAAAGTTATATTTTCTAGATACATCGTACGAGAGAGCACCGTCAGACCACGACTGCTTCAGCTCCTCAATCAATGGCTGTAGAAAAACATCTAACTTATCTTTGGGGTTTTATGGGCCTGGGACGAGAACGCTGAGAAACATATACTGCTCTCTTTCATGCACATCCAGGGAGGCAAATTGTATGGTTTGATCATCGGCCATGAACAGTATTGTTTTCCGAAACTTCCAAAAGGTTGAAATTTGTCTGTACATTGACCCAATCTTATATTTCGAGTTTCAACGGCAAACTCTGGATGAGTTTGATCGAAGTGCCTCCAAGCCTCAGAATCTGACGGGTGGTGCATGACACCATCCTCTACCGTATGTTCTGAATTATAGCTGTTTGGAGCCGACATGGGGAGGGGTTTGAGGAAAAACAATCTCTGTATGAATGTTGTATGCGCTCTTTATAGACAAGTCTACTCCAGAATCTACTCAAGCTTAATTATTCCAAAATTGAACCCTAATTATGTAATTATTACTAAATTGAACCCTAATTATGTAATTATTACTAAATTGAATCCTAATTATATAATTATTCCAAAATTGAACCCTAATTATATAATTATTACTAAATTGAACCCTAATTATGTAATTATTACTAAATTGAATCCTAATTATATAATTATTACTAAACTGAACCCTAATTACTTAATTATTTATAAATTGAACTCTAATTTTGTAATTATTTCTAAATTAGACACTAATTACTTAATTATTCCAAAATTGAACCCTAATTACTTAATTATTCCTAAATTGAACCCTAATTACCCAATTATTTCTAAATTGAACCCTAATTATATAATTATTTCTAAATTGGACCTTAATTACGTAATAATTCCTAATTGAACTCTAATTACTTGATTATTCCTAAATTGAACCCTCATTACTTAATTATTTATAAATTAAACTCTAATTTTGTAATTATTTCAAAATTGAACCCTAATTACTTAATAATCCCTAAGTTTAACCCTAATCCTTCACCTAACCCTAATTGAATCATAATTACAAAAAAAAGATTACATACAAATAATAAACAAATTATAATTACACATTTAAAATTAAACTAATAAATTCAATGAATATACAAAAAAAATAAAAAAGATGCAGCAACTTACCTTGGCGACGGAGACGCTGGCGGAGGCTGCGGTGGCTCGACGGAAATGGCTGCGGAATTATCCCAATTCTAAAATTATATATACAAATTAAAAATTAAACTAAATACCAATAATATACAGAAAAAGAATGAAAAACAACCAAAATAACTTACCATCGGACGGCGACGGAGGCTGAATGTGGCGGAGGCGGTGACAGCGTCGGTGGCGGAGGTGGCGATGACGCTGAGAGGTGGACTTTGGACGACGATGGCGCTGGCGGAGCGGCAGTGGCTCGAGCGACGAGAGTTTGACTTCGGACGGCAACGGCGCTGGCGGAGCGACGACATGTAGTGGTGGAGGCGGCTGTGCGGCAACGGCGGTGGCACCTTTGGGAGGCGACGGGTCGGTGATGGGGATGGGAAGCCGGCGATGGCAGCTACGAGGCAGTGGCGATGGGCGGCGATGGTGGCAGGGGTTGGGTTGTGCGACAGAGGTGACGGGTCGACAATTTTTTTTCGAGCGTTTTGACAGAATGAGGCGGGGAAGGAGGGGGCCCGATATTTAGGGTTACAATCCTGACGGGCAAAGCCGTCAGGATTATACTTATACGCTGACGGGCAAGGCCTTCAGCGTATATATATACATATATATATATATATATATATAAAATTAAAAATTACACGCTGACGGGTAAGGCCATCGGCATATTTCATTTTTTGTTTTTTTTAATCAAAAAATATATCCTAATGGGCATGACCGTCAGGATAGTTACGCGGGATAAATTCCCGCTCTATCCCTGAGGGGATGCTGACGGGTATAAATACTGACAGCCGAGACCGCTAGCAAATCCACCAGCAAGTTTTTCTGCCAGCAAGTCCGTCAGCATTTCTGGCGGCCTTTTGGCCGCCAGTAAAACCGTCAGTATTGCCGGGTTTTTTTGTAGTGTTCACGGACATGATCGATGACTTCCTTGAGGTATTCATGGATGATTTTTCAGCTTTTGGCCCTTCCTTTACTTCTTGTGTTGCTAATTTGTCTAAAGTGCTTGAACGGTGCATAGAGAGTAACTTAACGTTAAGTTGGGAAAAGAGTCATTTCATGGTTAAACGTGGTATTGTGCTTGGTCATGTCGTATCTAGCAAAGGTTTAGAGTTAGACAAGGCTAAAGTTGATGTTATTGAAAATTTGCCACCTCCCACAAACGTTAAAGTTGTTCGTAGTTTCTTAGGGCACGCGGGCTTCTATAGGTGTTTTATAAAAGATTTTTCAAAAATTAATCGCCCGCTGTGCCATTTGCTAGGTCTTGATGTACCGTTTGTTTTTGACGAATCATGCTTGAGTGCATTTAACTTGCTTAAGGATTAATTGACCACGGCTCCGGTGGTCGTTGCCCCAAATTGGTCCCTTCCTTTTGAAATAATGTGTGATGCATCGAACGATGCCGTGGGGGCCATTTTGGGACAACGATTGGATGGTATCCTCCGTGTGATTTACTATTCGAGTCTTAATCTGAATGAGGCTCATAGGAACTATACCACCACCGAAAAAGAACTTTTAGCTGTGGTGTTTTCTTTGGAGAAATTCCGGTCGTATATTATTGGTTCAAAAGTGATTGTCCATAGCGATCAAGCGGCTCTTCGTTATATTTTTAACAAAACTCAAAGTAAGCCGCGTTTGATCCGTTGGATACTTTTACTTCAAGAATTTGACGTTGAGATTAAGGATAGGAAGGGTTGTGAAAATGTTGTCGCGGACCATTTGTCCCGTTTAGATCGAAAAGAAGATGTGAATGAACAGGGTTGTATAGATGATGTCTTTCCTTACGAATTGACTTGTGCTATTTTTTCACATATAACTAGGGGTGTAAATGAGTCAAACAGTTCGTGAGCTATTCGCTACCCGACTCGATAAAAGCTCGCTCGAGCTCGTTTAAAAAGGCTCGTTTAATAAACGAGCAAACTCTAGATTCATGGTATTCGGATCGTTAGCTCGTGAGCGAGTCCGTTAATGAGTTCTAGAGTGAGTTTGTTATTAAACTCGTATAAATTAAACTAATGATTTGGTTTTAATTATAATTTTTATACTTGGTCATATGAAAAATATAGAAATATATATATAAATTTATTTATTTACGTATCTTAGTAGATATATTATATACTTTAAAAAATATTTTATTTTATTTTTGTAATAAAGTAAAGATAATTTAATTAATAATTAATATCTTTTGAGCTCGTTTAGGCTCGATTAAACTCGAAAAAGCTCACGAGCCATCGATATGTTCATTAAAAAAAGCTCGAGCTCGAGCTCAATAATAAACGAGCAAGCTTAAATTCTCTAAACTCGACTCGGCTCGACTCGTTTACAGCCCTACATATAACCCCTTGGTTTGCTGATATAGTTAACTATCTTGCTTGTGGCCACGTAAGGGCTGATTTATCCTTCCAAGAGAGGAAGAGATTTCTTTCTTTGTGTAGGGATTATTTCTGGGATGACCCGTTCCTTTTTTGGTTCGAGAAGGATGGACTTATTCAGAGATGCATCCCTGAAGAAGAGCAAAGGAGTGTTCTATCATTTTGCCACGATCAATAGTATGGCGGCCATTTCGGAGGACAGAAGACAGCTTACAAGGTCCTCCAATCAGGGTTTTATTGGCCGAGACTGTTTAGAGATGCTCAAGAATTTTCTAAGTCCTGTGATCGCTGTCCGCGTATTGGAAACATTGGCAAACGTGACGAGATGCCGCAGACAAGCAATTTAGTAGTGGAGATTTTCAATGTGTGGGGCATCAACTTTATGGGGTCGTTTCCGGCGTCGTTTGGATATGAGTATATTTTGGTTGCCGTTGATTATGTTTCTAAGTGGGTCGAGGCTATTCCCACGAGAACATATGATGCAAGAGTAGTGCTCCAGTTCATTCAAGAACATATTTTTAGTAGGTTCGGATTTCCATGAGCAATAATTAGTGATGGGGGTGCACATTTTTGCAACCGGTCTTTTGAAAAGTTGATGGCAAAGTACGGGGTGAAACACAAAGTGGCCACGGCGTATCATCCGCAAACGTCGGGCCAAGTGGAGACAAGCAATAGACAAATCAAAGCAATTCTGGAAAAAACCGTTCAGCCGAAATGCAAGGATTGGTCGGCCAAGCTCATTGACGCTTTATGGGCTTATCAACGGCGTACAAAACAGTCTTGGGAACCAGTCCTTACCGAATGGTGTATGGTAAGGCGTGTCATCTCCCGGTGGAGTTGGAGCAACGGGCATATTGGGCGATTCGTGCGGTAAATTCTGACTTGACAAAAGCTGGTACTCAGTGAGGGTTTCAATTGGAAGAACTTGATGAGATTCAGAATACGGCTTACGACAACGCGGACATCTACAAGAAGAGGGTTAAGGCCCACCATGATAGAAAGATCATTGACAAAGATATCCGAGTTGGCATGCAAGTGTTGTTATTTAACTCTCGCCTACGTTTATTCCCCGAAAAGCTTAAATCATGTTGGAGCGGACCGTTCCTTGTTACCGAAGTCTTTCCGTATGGAGTAGTTCGATTGGTCAACGAGACGACCAAGGAAAGTTTTCAAGTGAACGGCCATCGAGTGAAGCCATAATTCCAAGGTTCGGGATTATTTAAGATAAGGAGATAGTGACTCTCATCGACCCGCTTTTGGTTTAGATGTGGCGACTTCGTCAAGCTAGCGACATTAAACAAGCGCTTCTTGGGAGGAAACCCAAGCCTTTTAACTTTTTTATGTTTTTGTGTGTTTTATTCTCGTTGTTTCAGATTCCTTCCATTATTAGAGCCCGTTGATCATTTTTGGACGCTCGACTCATCACCTCAAGCGTGATTTCAAGGACGCGTTTCTCTTTTTCTTACCTTTTACCATACTTAGCTTAATTTTTCGTATTATACAATGTGGACATTATATGGTTTAAGTGTGGGGAGGTTTGTCCTTGGTTTGGTTAGTAAGTTTTTGTATGCTTGCTTGTGGTTGATTTGAGTCGTGTGTATTTATATTGACTGGAACCTTGACGAAGTGACGTGGTTAGATGCTTTGGTTAGGATATTTAGACTTCCGTCCGAACAATAGTGTAATTTTGGGGAATGAAGTGTAAAGAATCTATGAAGTCTCTTGTCCTCTGTTCTATTCTTGTTTCGTTCCAAAGATTTGAATACTCTCTACTAGCCCCATTTTCCGATACCCTCTATAGGACTTTATGTAATTTTTATTTTAATTTTGGAGACGTTTAAACTCCACGTGCAAAGTTGAAAAATATTATCAGTTGCACTTAGGAACGTAAGATCGGAGTCAATGAACTCCCACTTTTGACTTATGTACATTATGCTCGTTTAGTACCTCATCTCTATAGGTACTCATAAAAAAAGAAAAAGAAAAAATAAAAAAGAAGAAAAAAAAAAGAAAAGAAAAAGAATAAATAATAATAATAATAAGTACAAGAAGAGAAATCCTTGTACATGTTAAGTTCTTATTTTTGTTTTTCTTAGATTGTTTTGTTAAAGAGGTGTATAGATGGTTGGGCTAGTCGGGTGACGACTTGGCAGTTGAGCAGGGATAGACTTTGGCCGAGGCATAAATGGGTGACGTACATGGAGGTCAACTCATTAATTTTAGGTGTTCGGAAGCTAGTCTAAAACTCTTATCTCAACGTCATCATGTCGTCCTTTTATTTGAGTTTTCAATCGATTTAATGCATTAACTTCTTGAATCATTTGAATGCATTAGCGATTAGGTCATCGGGTAATTAGCTTTTCCTTGTCTTCGTCTAGACTAGACTTTGCTTGAGGACAAGCAAGAAGCTAAGTGGGGGAGTTGATTTGTACATATTTGTATGTGATTTTCGTGTATTTCTGCATTGTGTTTTGTGTGTTTTGTCGAGTTTTAGGTTTCTGTTCTTCTTGTTTCTCTTCTTTTTAGTATTTTCCGTTTCTTATCATATTTTATGTTTTTCTCCTTTATTTTATAAGTAATAGTCTAATTATATTTAATTTTCTCTTTCAGCATCGAGACGACGAAGATTGGACGAGCAATGTACTGAGATGACACTGGGTACCAGTACGACACTGGGTTACCCAGTGTCCGAGTCCTGCCGACGATACATGCTTGCATCGACCGACGCACCCATCGACGCTCAGTCGATGAAACTCTCTATGAGCATCGACAACAGCACCGTCGACCGATGCTCAGTTGATGAGACTCTATGTGGAGCGTCGACAACAGCACCATCGACCGACGCACTATGCACCGACGCCAGCAAGCCGCACATGTCGACGCTGAGACCTGGCAAGCATCAACGCCGATCCTGACATGCTTCGATCGACGCCTTGAATAGTTGGGCGGTTATTTGTGGGCAAATCTATAAATACCCGGTGGTTTCTTCATATTTTCATCAGATATACGAGGGGGAAGGTTCAAAATGTTCAGATGCTTCAAGCCCCTTTCCACTTACATTAAATTGAAGAACTCGGTTGATGATCAAGTCATTTCTCCATTTCTCATTCGTTCGTCTTGGAGATATCGTTTCATTGTTGTAGATCGTTCATCTTCTTCTGATTTCATACGAATCATAAGTTTCCTGCACTTTTTAATTTCCTTTTGATTTCGTTTAAATGTTGTACTTTCATTCGGCTTGTTATTAGTTTAGTAATTCAAGAACATTTTAATTCGCTAGTTAATATGTTTGTTTCTCATTTTATAAATTCTAGATTTTATCGTTTTCAATTAGTTCCAATTTTAGTACGCTCATTTTCAAATTCGTAGTTGTAGAAACCCACCCTGAAAATGGATCGTGTGTTTAGTTATATAATTGTTAAACAAACATTTATAGACGCCGATTGCAATTCCTCGTTATTTGACTCGAATTAAGCTTATCGCCTACAATAGCTCCGTTCTCTTGCGGACGAGCTTTCTATTTAAAAGCGAAAAAGTTCGATTCAGATATCTCCAAAAATCCAGTCCGGCACTCACGAATCAAACACATTGACATAAGGTACCACTTTATTCGTGACCTGGTTGAGAGAAAGATAGTGAGTCTTGAGCATATAGGGACAGACAATCAGCTAGGTGACATCTTCACAAAGGCATTAGATTTAGAGACCTTCTCTCATTTGAGAAGAGATCTCAAAATGTGCATTATATAGGTTGATGTTAGTTTTGATGTCATGACACCAAAACTGTCATCAGTCATGATATTTGTATATTTTGCATGCATTTTTTATTCTTTTTTGCATACATATACTAAATGCATTGGGTGTGATTGAAGTGCAGAAAAGTCATGTGTTGTAATAAAAAAAATGGTGACAAAAAGACTAACCTCTTCAAGTAGGTGATTGTGAAACTTTCCCGCAGAATCTAGTTTTTTCTCCCAAGTCCAAAAACAAAGGGTGTTACAAGCAATTGTTAAGATAATATCTCTTCAAATATATAAAATGATGAAGAAAGTCTGGATTAAAAAGGCCCAATCTTTATATTTCACCCTCTTGAGTGACTTTGACGTAGTCATTAACTTGGGTTAAGGAGTCTGTTTTCATTGACTTCACTGAAGCAATATTGGTTATAATGTCATCATATAAAAAGCAACACTGATCATGTCACCTAAATTAATTGCTGATTATTTTTTTTTCTTAGGTCATGGTTTTTAGGCATCCATTAGGACATTCATACTTTGAGAAGATGTCATTTTGCTTTGTGTTATGTTGCTTGTGCTTGTGTCTCTCTTGAAAACCCTTAATCCTGTTATGAATCTTGCTAACCGAGTGTTTCAGTGGTGATAAAATCGGTGGATTGGATAGGTAATACGAGGATGATGTGGTGAGTGAAAAATTACTTGGCAAAGATTTTATTTAACTATGTTGATGGTTCATAAAATTCCAGTTCTATTTTCGGTTGATTTTGTGGGTAGGATATGTGATTTTTATTATCCAAAAATTGAGATATTGGCTTGGTGGTTTGTTTGGGCAGAGATCGTGTAAGCCTATTTTAATTTAGAGTGTGATCATGTGTCCTAGTTTAAGGGGGAGTGGGTGTTTGTGGAAGGAAAGAAAATATTTTGTGTTATAAAATTAGATGTTCGGTAAATAAATGGTCAATCTTTTATTATATATTTATCTTTCTCTCTCCTAGCAACGGTCACTTTTTGTAGAATAAAAGATTGATTTTTTACCGTTTGCCCTACTTCTCCATAATTCTCCTGCAAATTGAAGTCTCTTACTCTCATGACTTTTACTTTCTCTCCGAATCCTTGCTTGGTTTTGTGTGTTTTCTTCAAGATTCTTGTAGGATGTCGAACTCATCATCTCCAACCAATATTCCTGAGCTACCGGCGGGTGTTGTCCGCCCCGACGAACAGGTTCCACTAAGTTTCCCAAGGTTCAGAGGATAGGACATTCGCGAAGAACTCGGTGATGTTTTACCATCCAAACCATCACCGACTGCAACACCTCATGTCAGTTCACCGCCGCTCAACCCTCAGGACATTGTCCCTATTCAGGCACCCCTTAACGTTGCTCCGGAGGTTCAGGTTTTCCAAGGATGGCAAGGGAACGAAATTGATGTTGATAATTCTCCAGACTTGCCATTTATCGCTGCAACCTTTGGTCGTGTTGGGAACCCGACCTTGAAGAGGTCGCGACGACTGTGAAATATTCCTCCGGGAGTCATTCCGCCGGCCGTTCAAAGAAGTAAAGCAGGTGCACGGTGATTTGTGCCAATCGACCACATTAATTTGACCAAGTACGTCACTACAATGACGGACTCCGATGATGATGAGTATGCACCTCCTGCACCAGTTGCCGCACTGCTGACCACCTCTATTCCTAAACTGGCAAAGTCAGCGACCCCTCGCCGGAAAGAGACTGTCTGCTTGGCTGACAAGAAGAATCCACCAGTGTCGATTAAAACTTCACCAGGCTCTTCTGAGATGGTTTATTCTTCTCCCCCATATGAAATTGTTGATTTCTTCACTGGAGAGGTTACAAGTTCCTCCAGTCCTATGACTATTGTTCCCTTCACTTCTATCCATTTGGCTCAACCTGCACCTGAGCTTGAGCTCTTCGATTACTCGCCTGATTCTGACGATGCATTTCCCCTTGGTGATTATTTGTCTACCAAACGGAGGGAATAGAAGAAGGCCAAAACTGCCAAGAAGGTTGTTAATTGTTCTAATGTTGTGTTACCCAAAGAAACACATTCTGCAGCTGCTCCGTCCGCCAGTGTTGGTTCTGATGATGTGTCACCAAAACCAACATCCCCTGCAACTGACCCTGCCTCTTCATCTAGCTCTGGATTTTCTAATTTTGCCCTCATTTGACCGGTTGTCTGATGAATTTGATGAAGATGAAGTTTATGGCATTGAAATCAAGGACATGGTGCCTGTGTCACCAAAGTTCCTGACTATGGAAGCGGAAGAGATGTTTGATGGTTATCAAACTCGAGGGATGATTGCTGAATGCAGGATTCCAGTTGATGTTTTCAAGAAGTAGAATTCGTTGCTTTCTTTAAGCACAGAGGTATGTATTCTACCGTTACTACTACTATGCCGTTTGTGCGTGATGTCGTCTTAGAACTTTATGCAAACATGTTGCCCTCTGTGGTTGATCCCACCTCTGTGAATTTTGGAAAAGTTTTTCTACGTGGTTTTGTTTATGCATTTACTCCTGCCTTGATCAATGATCTTTTCGGGACTAAGGACTACCACGGTGATTTAACCGTGGATGACATGAGCGAGGTACTTAGTTTCTTGTCTGGTGGTTTGGTGCATGAGTGGCGTGAGCAATTGCCAGTCACACGCTTATCCTCTCTCTATTTTGTACTGCACAAGGTGGTTGTCTACAACTGGGTGCCAACAAAGAATGTGACGATTGTGATGCGTCCTCAAGCGTTGTTTTTGTACAGGCTTGGCCGAGGCATTAAGTTCCATTTCGGCCACCATGTATTTGAGACCATCACCAAGTTTGCTACGACTAAGGCTGCGTCATCTTTCTGCTTTCCGTCTCTTATTTACAGCTTACTAGAAGCCCAAGGTTTTAAGACTACTGGAGATGATGTGCTCACTGGAGAGCCCGATTGGTTCTCTTTGCGTGGTCATCACTTGGCTGGAGCGCGTGTGATTGATCTCCCTTTGCAAGCGCCTCCTCGAGCTGATGGTTTGTCTGGTGACGGTTCTGGTGTTACTAACAATAGTTCCAACATGGTGCATTTCTCAGCACCAGTTGTACGGGCCCAGATAGCTTTGATTGACAAACAGATTGCCCATCTTCAGGCGCTTCGAGGATCGTTCGTGGAGGCCCTTTTGCTTTCCGAACAAAAAGGGGGAGAAACAGGTGGAAATGACGCCGCCTCTCACGTGGATACTGATGAAGCTGATCGGGGTGATGATAGCTCTGCTACTGCTGCCGAGGTTTTGGCTAGTCTAGCCAAAGAAAAGAGGAGGCAGAGATCTGGTCCATAAACAGGAAGTTGAAGAAGATGAAAAAGCTCCTACGGAAAAGAAAGGCTAAGGATGAAGGAACATCGACCTCTCCTCGTCGGTCAAAGAGGATTCGTGGTCTTTGAGTCCTTATGCCTATTTGTGTTCTTTTGTGGCTAAAAAATAATGTTTGTTTTGATGTTGGTTTGTTTTATTAAATAGTGTTCATTTGTTTAGGGGGAGTTTAAGTTTAATAATTTTTATTTCGTTGCCTCGTAGGTATTTTCTCCAGAAAGGAAAAAGGGATAGATTGCTGAGAATTTTATTCTTGACAAATTTTCCTTTTTTAGTTATTTGCCTTTCTTGGGCACAAAATAAATTAGGACTCTAAATTTTATTTCCTAGATTGTGTATATGACTTTATTTAATTTCCTAAATTATGTTTAGAATTTGTTTTACTTGTTTACCAAATTTAGGACTCTAGAACTTGTCTATTTAAAGACAAGAAGAGGACAAAACTTGAGATTATCTTTTGCACGCGGTATTTGAGAAGAACGATGCAAGCAACAATGCAAGAAGAACACAAGCAACGTTGAATACTTGAAGTCACTATTCAAGATTAAGAAGATCTTTAAAATTGCGTAACCAACGGAGAAGATCATCCTACAAGGCGACAAGTATTTTAGTATCATAGTGTTTGATACTTTAGTTTTCTTATATTACTTTACTTCTTTTGTATTTGATCTTGAACAAGAAAAGTAATATAGTTTTCGGGTTTGTATACCCAAGTTCACAAGTACTTTTACTTGTGAACGGAATTCAAATTGTTATGTTCATCTTTAATGTTTATTACGCTGCATATTTATGTGTTGTCTGTTTGATGTTACTATTGGTGTTATTAATACCAGTCTTAACATCTGTTATTAATCTGCCGTTTACAACTCTTAAACTATTCAATGTTAGTTTTAGTGTTCTTAACACCGAACTTAACAATGTTTTACCGGTACTTATTATAGTTAGCATCGGTCCTTCAAATTTACAAACTATTTCTTAAGTTGATTGTTTCAATCATCACTTGCCAACCTTCTTTGACTGTTTGACACATTAGGATTCGTACACCAATGGATGTATATTAGATAAAATCATGTTCTTATTAACAAGTTATCTTGACTTTTCGAGAAGAATTTTAAATATGTACCGCAAACATCATGTGTATACTATTTGTTGAAATTGAAAGAAATTATAAAAGGGGATTTGGATAAAATAGATAAATATGTGAACTTTTGCCTTTGTCTTTGATTCACTTTTGCTTGCGTTGTTACAAATGAACACTTAACATAGGGTATTTATAAGTGATACCGTACATGAATATATATCTAATACATGCACCAATAATTAATTCTAATACATTAACCTATTAAATTCAAAGCATAATAAATATTCATGTTCATGTATTGGGAGAATAAATGAATGTAACTTGAAAGGTTGGTATCTAAAAACAAAGAATTTGATTTACTCCAACAATGCCTCCCGTAAATCAAATTTGCTTCTAACTCCAAGAGCGTCAACATTTCTTAAGAAAACGGGTCCTCCAAGTGGCTTTGTAAAAATATCTGCAAGTTGTTCATCGGTGTGGCAATACTCAATGTTGATTTCTCCTTCATTCATCAACTCTCTTAAGAAATGGAACCGCAAACGGATGTGCTTTGATTTTCCATGCAAAACTGGATCTTTTGCAATAGAGATTGCAGAACTGTTGTCACAGAGTAAAGTTGTGGATCCATGTTGTTTGCATTTTATATTTTCCAGAATTCCTCTTAGCCACAAAGTTTGACATCCAGCCGAAGAAGTAGCAATGTACTCAGCTTCGGTGGTGAAGAGTTCCACAATTGGTTGCTTCTTGGAACACCATGAGATAACGCCACTTCCGAGGTTGAAGGCATAACCTGAAGTGCTTCTTGAATCATCAATGCTTCCACCGAGATCACTATCAGTGTAGCCAACAAGTTTAACAGGAACATTTGCTTCATAAAAGATTCCATGATCAATAGTTCCCTTGACATATCGAAGGATTCTCTTTGCAGCTTCCCAATGGTTTGAGTAAGGTTTTTCCATGAACCTACTCACCAAACTCACTGCGAACATGATGTCAGGTCTAGTTGCTGTAAGATACATCAAGTTCCCAACTAAGCTTCGAAACATAGTTAAATCAACTAGTTTGCCTTCACCATTTTTGCTCAATTTCAAACCCATAATGCAAGGTGTAGAAACTGGATTAGCATGCTCCATCTTGAATTTTTTTAGAATCTCACCTGCAAATTTTTCTTGTGAAATAAAAATTCCACTCTTTGATTGTTGAACTTGAATTCCCAAAAAATGATACAGCTCTCCCAAGTCGGTCATTTCAAATTCATTCATCAAGGAGATCTTAAAGTCTGCCAGCATCTCAAAATCATTTCCGGTGAAGATTAGATCATCAACATAAAGACTCACAAACATGATCCCACCAATTGAATTTGTTTTTATGTAGAGAGTGTGCTCAAATGGACATCTTTCAAAGCCACATTTTAAAAAATAAGCATTAATTCTTTCGTACCATGCTCGAGACGATTGCTTCAATCCATAAAGTGTTTTTCGAAGTTTAAGCACTTTATCCTCCTCGCCCTTTTTAACGAATCTAGGCGGCTGCTCAAGGTAAATTTCTTCTTGAATGACACCATTCAAGAAAGCTGATTTCACATCCATTTGAAATAGTTTCCAACCATTTTGAGCAGCAAGAGAAATAATCAATTGAATTGTATCAAGACGAGAGACGGGTGAAAATACCTATGAAGTCTTCACCCTCCTTTTGTTTGTAGCCTTTAGCTACCAATCTTGCTTTAAGCTTGTTGATTGAACCATCGGGATTTGTCTTTGTTTTGAATACCCATTTCACACCAATTGAAGTTTTGTGTGATGGAAAGGGTGTCAACTCCCATGTTTCATTTTTTTTCAATCGCCTTGATTTCTTCTTTCATTGCATCAATCCATTTTTCTTCCTTTGATGCTTCTTCAAAAGAAATTGGGTCTTCTCCTGCAAAAAATGTGAAGAACACTTGATTCTCACTGTTCACTTCTTCTATAGCATCATAGATATCTCTCAAACTTCTCGTTTTTCTCTGCGCTGGTGAATCTTGTGCAGATTCATTTGCTTCAAATATGGATTCTTGAGACGAATCATTCTCTTCAAAAATGAGTTCTTTCAAACTTGATGAGCTTGCTACATCCGAAACATTATAAGAAGTCTTTTCGTCAAAACGAACATCTCGGATTAACATAATCTTCTTTGTTTTTGGATCGTAAAGCTTGTAAGCTTTACTCCGCTCACTGTATCCGATGAAAATGCACTTTTCAGATTTATCATCAATTTTTGTCCGCATAACATCAGGAATGTGTGAATAAGCAACACAACCAAATGTCTTTAAGTGATTCACATTTGGCTTCCTTCCATACCAAACTTCATTTGGAGTGGAATCTTGCAAGGTTTTTGTTGGTGCCCTGTTTATTAAATAAACAGAACATGAAACAGCTTCAGCCCAATATTCAGGAGCTAGATTTTTCTTTCTCAACATGCATCTGACCATCTCCATGATTGTTCTATTTTTTCGCTCCGCTACGCAATTTTGTTGAGGTGTGTACTGAGTCGTTAATTCATGTCTAATGTCATGATGATGACAGAATTCTTCAAATAAAGAAGATAAGAACTCTCCTCCATGATCGCTTCTTAAATTCTTTATTTGATGACCCGAGAATTTTTCAACTTGAAATTTGAAGTCTTTGAAGCAAGTTAGAGCTTCAGATTTTTCTTTGACTAAGTAGACCCATATTTTTCTTGTATGATCATCAACAAACAACAGAAAATATCGATTACCTCCAAATAACGGAACTCGCATCGGTTCAAAAAGATCGGTATGGACAAGCTCTAATGGTTGCTTGATTCCCAATTAGATTTTTATGGGAAAGGTGCCCGGTGTTGTTTTCCCAACTGGCATTCTTCACAAACTTCATTTACTACCTTAATTTTTGGCAACCCTTGAACAATGCTTTTGCTTGACATTTCTTTCAAGCTTCGAAAGCTCAAATGCCCAAATCTGTCATGCCACGACTTTGAAATTTCCTCATTTCTAGTGAAAAAACAACTAGCATTTTGAACATCAAGTTTCAGAGGAAACAGATTATTTGAGCCCACGACAATCTTGGCCACATATTGATCAGACTTTTTCATGATGCAAAACTTATCACCAAAATGAATATCAAAACCTTTCTTCATCAAATGACCAACACTAAGCAAATTACTTTTTAATCCAGGAACATAAAATACCTCCGACATCTTTTCTATCTTGCCAGACTTGGATTTGAATGAGATCTCTCTAACACCTTGAATTTTGTAGGAACTAGCGTCACCAATAGTAACTTGTCCATGGTTAGATTCTTCAAGGCTGGAAAATAGACTTTTATTTCCAGTCATGTGCCGACTTGCACCACTATCCAAATACCAAATATTTTCAACATTACTGTCAGCAGCAATCAATAAAGTTTCAAAAGTCCCGACTTCATTTTCATGCATCAAACTAGCTTCATGTATCTTTTCTGGATATTTCTCCCAACAATTATACACTTTGTGCCCTGGTTTGTGACAAAAATCACATTCAATATAAGGTTTTTTACCTTTGTATGTGCCTCTTCCTCTTCCTCTTTGAGAATTGGACGAAAGTTGTCTTTCGACATTTTTGTGCTCAAGATTTCTTTGCTCCGACTCTTGTGAATTGCTTGAGTGATTTCCACCTCTTTTTTGATATTATCCTCTACCACGTCCACGATAAGAACCACGGCCTCCCGTGAATGTGAACTGAGATTTTAGAGCTTGATCTTGAAAAGGAGTTTGAGGATTTCTTTGAAGTATTCTAACTTCATGGGCTTCCAGTCTTCCTTGAAAACCTTCCAATGACATTGATGAAAGGTCTTGTGACTCTTCGATAGCCACTACCACATGATCAAATATTTTTGGTAGGCTTTGCAATATTTTCTCGACAACTTTTTGAGCTTCCATTATTTCTCCATTTGATGCCATTTGATTGATGATGGAAGTTACTCGAGTAAGTTATTCCACAATCTTTTCATTGTCACGCATCTCCAACTTTTCAAATTCTGCCCGTAGAGATTGCAAACGAACTTTCTTGACTTGATCTTGGCCGCAATAGGTTGTTGTCAATATTTTCCATGCTTCTTGAGCAGTGCTTGCCTTTGATATTCTTTCATAAACTGGAATATCGAGTGCTTGATAAATTTGGAAAAGTGCTTTGATCCTTTTGCTCCGTGCTCTTTAAGAGATCTCTTTGAGCATTTAATGCAGCAGATTCGTCTATGGTTAAATCTACACCTTCTTCGACAACGCTCCACAAGTCTTGAGATTCAAGACACAACTTCATCAAGTTGCTCCAATAATCAAATTTTTCGCCATTGAAACGAGGAATGAGTGAAACTAGATTATTAGACATTTTTTTAATTATTGGCTCTGATACCAATTTGTTGAAATTGAAAGAAATTATAAAAGGGAATTTGGATAAAATAGATAAATATGTGAACTTTTGCCTTTGGCTTTGAATCACTTTTGCTTGCGTTGTTACAAATGAACACTTAACATAGGGTATTTATAAGTGATACCTTACATGAATATATATCTAATACATGCACCAACAATTAATTCTAATACATTAACCTATTAAATTCAAAGCATAATAAATATTCATGTTCATGTATTGGGAGAATACATGAATGTAACTTGAAAGGTTGGTGTCTAAAAACAAAGAATTTGATTTACTCCAACACTATTTGGGAACACGGTCTGAATCACATTTGCAAGGCCTAATCCTTACTAAATCCCTGTGATTCTTGTTTGGATATGAACAATAGCCAAATATTGAAAAGGCACGCCAAACCACAACATTGTAATATTTGTTCGCCATGAACAAAAAGTGCAAACAACATGTTATACTGATTATTAAAGTACGTGGTATCAAAAGTGATGACATCACATTATTGACTACCCCTATTATCAACCCCCAAAATATATTCCACAACCTTTATTCTTCATCTAAATCCACTAAAGTAAAAACTCGGGCACCTTGATTGCATGTTTGAATAGTAAGCTTGTGTTGCTCTGGAAACACATTCTCTGAGTCTTAAACGTCTTACTTCTTGAACATAATACACCCACCAGATTCTACTAATGTTGAGCTATAGCTTTTGGGCAGTGGGATCCCTACCATATCATGATCAGGCAACATGTTTTAGTTCTGAGTACGTGAGAAGCCGAACTGATTAATGTTATTCTCCAGCCCGAAGTGTGTTGAAGGGCCAAACCGATTAATACCGACTTGGCCCGACGAGTGGGAGAGCTTGGCCTGGTAAAAGGTCATCCCGGTGCGTGAATTTTGGGCCTTCAGGGCCCAACAACTATTTGGTTCAAGATAAGAATTCGAAAAAGAGTCCCGAAGGAATGATATCTTATTTCGGTAAGAAAATACCTAATTTCCTTCTAATAAATGAGATTCCTTACTTATGAAACAAGTCTTTACTTCTTATAAATAGGGACTCGTACTCTTATTTTAAATTATGATTTATTTACATACATCACGGATACATTAAGTGATTTAATAATTTTGCATTCTAACTTGAGCGTAAGAGTGTATACACCGAGAGCGTTTTAGTGCCTTGATCTGTCTATCCTTAGGTGAGCTGTCCACCAGATCGGACAAGCTTCCAATGTTGCAGGAAGAGGTGGGACACCGCTCGATGTAACTCTTAAAGTGTTCAATTATTTTGGACACATTATCGTCACTTTCATTAAAATAAGCACAAAATTCTCGATTGCATCGATGAATCTAGACTTTAAAGGACTAGTGATGATTGTGATTGAGGTTAAGTGTATTAACCATATTCCATGTGCATTTGTGAGTCTGGATTTGCAACCAGATTGAATTGTAGTCTGTGGCTTCAAATCACTTCTTAAATTATTGTATCTGCCTCCTTCACAATATATATCTTACCATTCCATTATCATATCTTTCTGAATGATTAGAGTAGATTTGTCCTTGTTTTTATTAGCTTTTTAGTTCGTTTTTCTATTTGTTTTTGGTATAAGTTGGACGATTTAAGCATAATTCTGTATTTTTATAGTTCTGACTTATTTTACCGTATTTTATTCGTAATTGATGCAAATAGGTGATATTTCGTTGTTTTCACCTTACAGCCAAGTAACTGGAAGAGTTCAGCGCGTAATAGACGAAGTTCGATGTTTAAGAATAGGAGAACGAGCTTTCCGGCGAAACGAGTAGCAAAAGATAGTGAGACGGAGGCAGACGCGCAGTCGCGTCGACTGACGCGACCGTCAACGCTACGTCAACGCGAGCCATGATCCGCGTCAGTCGACGCACTGTCGACACAACTTGCTAAAGCGTCGATGTCGACGCAACGTCGACGCAACTTGCTGAAGCGTTGATGTCGATGCACCCAATCGACGCACCCGCCCAGTCGATGCGCACACCTAGGCAGCACCGACGCCGAGCACCAGCACGCGTCAGTCGACGATACGTCGATGCACCATCGACGCGACAGCCCAGAATTCGGATTTTAGGGTTTCTTGTGCGCCAAGACTTGAAATATCTATATAAACCCTCCATATTTCGGATTTCAAGGAGAACACACGACCCCCTAGGGTATTTTAGCTGATAATAACAATAATCCCACATCTCATAACGAGATTTGAAGACGGAGATCAAGGA
>BMAC01000195.1:1205928-1232755 GCA_014905375.1 Phtheirospermum japonicum
CGTTGCGTGACTTGTACCTATATTTTCAAAATTATGTATGTAGCATAGCACGACTCTTTGCTTGAACTGATTTTCATTCTAGTTATACTTTGAAATTATCGTTTGTTCGAGGACGAACAAACCAATAAAGCGTGGGGTAGTTGATTAGAGTAGATTTGTCCTTATTTTTATTAGTTTTTTAGTACGTTTTTCTATTTTGTTTTTGGTATAAGTTGGACGATTTAAGCATAATTCCGTATTTTTATAGTTCTGACTTATTTTACCGTATTTTATTCGTAATTGATGCAAATAGGTGATATTTCATTGTTTTCACCTTACAGCTAAGTAACCGGAAGAGTTCAGCGCGTAATAGACGAAGTTCGATGTTCAAGAATAGGAGAACGAGCTTTCCGGCGAAATGAGTAGCAAAAGATAGTGAGACGGAGGCAGAAGCGCAGTCGCGTCGACTGACGCGACCGTCGACGCGAGCCATGATCCGCGTCAGTCGATGCAGCGTCGGCGCACTGTCGACGCAACTTGCTGAAGCGTCAATGTCGATGCACCGATGTCGACGCAACGTCGACGCAACTTGCTGAAGCATCGATGTCGACGCACCCAGTCGACGCCGAGCACCAGCACGCGTCAGTCGACGCTACGTTGATGCACCGTCGACGCGACGGCCCAGAATTCGGATTTTAGGGTTTCTTTGCGCCAAGACTTGCAAAATCTATATAAACCCTCCATATTTCGAATTTCAAGGAGAACACACGACCCCCTAGGGTATTTTAGCTGATAATAACAATAATCCCACATCTCATAACGAGATTTGAAGACGGAGATCAAGGATCGAAGAACAACGCGTCCAAAACATCGAATTCGCATTCGGGATTCAATCTTCGCCCAAGATCAACGTGCAACTCCGGAATAGCTGGAGCTTTTACTGCTTTTCTTAGTTCAAATAAGTACTCTAAACTCTTAGTTAATTTAGTAGTTAATTTCTTAGTTCAATTCTTAGTTAATTGCTTAGTTAATGTTAGAACTAGTTTACTTAGTTAAATCATTTCATGTTTGGATATTGGTTTAATTTAGTTTATTCATGCGAGTTGATTTATGCTTAGTTATTCGTTAATTTTAGATTCTTATGATTCGTTTCTTAGTGGTAATTTCTTAAGTTTATGCTCTTAGATGCGTTAATTAGGTTTGATTTATGGTTGCGTATTCTTGATAGTTTAAATTATTGCTCGTAGTTGATAATTTAGTTAGAATAATTAGTTTAAATAGCTTAGTTTAATTATTGCTTTAGTTCATAATGATCAATTCAAAATCTTTTAAAACCCCAAATGTATATGTATTTTATTTTATTGAGAAAAACATCCGAAAGACCGAATAGTTGTTTRCTCGAGAGATACGACTCGAGTCAAACTTATCACCCTACAGTAACCTCGTACTCTTGCGAGCAAACTGACGTGTTTTAAATTAATTTATTAAAAAGGGGTGTACAAAAGTTTGGATCACTGAACTTCTTCTACGTTGTACGTATATTTTTTGTAAAACTCAAATATTTCTTATTCATTGTTGAACTTCATAACCACTGCACGCACAATTCCACCATCTACTCCTTCAATCCGATCATCAACTAAGTTCACGCTTTCTAAACTTGTCATCGAGCTTTCCAGCTGGGCTTCAAACTTGATGCATAAATTCCCCGCGAGAAGCTTTTCACGCACAGTTGATTTGATGACGTGGATGGAGGCGAGTGAGAGAAAGCTTTATATACCGTAAGTTTTTTCTATTTGGTTGGCGATTTTCGGGTGACATTTGCAATGGTATTTGTTTTTTGTGTTTTCAAATTTTCATATTTTGCAGTAGTGTTGGGGGAGTAAAGTGCTTGATTCGGGGATTTCTTTCTTTGTTTGTTTTCTTTTTTCGTTTTCCCTTTTTACTCTTTTCTTTTTTCTTTTTTCTTTTTTCTATAATTATATCCTTTCGTCTCTCTTTCACGTGATTTTCCTATAATCATTAACTAGTTTAAGAGCAATGTATTACATAAGATTTATTTAAATAAAATTTTTAAAATATATTGTATTCCCAACTAGTATATTCAGGTGCGGATCTACACTATCCCATGAGGGGACCACGGTCCCCCCAAAAAGATTTCAGAAAAAAAAAAAGAAAATACTATATAGAATTTTATTTTATTTTTTATGTTGTGTTATATATTAAATAGTCTCCCTCAATGAATAATTAACTATGTTGGTGTGGTGGTTTGAGAACTACCATTGATCCCATAAAGTTGCAGGTTTGACCCCCTTTCCCCTTTTTTTTCCTCATACTTTTTATTTATTGCCCTTTTCTTCTTTCCCCCCTTTTTTTTTCTCCCTCTTTTTTCTTTTACTTTTTATTGTTTGTCATTTTCTTCTTTCTATTTAATTTTTGTTTCTCTATTATCTCTGAACTTCTTTCCCCTCTTTTTTCTCTTGTTTTTACCCTCTTTTTTCTTTACTTTATATTTTTTTTCCATCTTCTTCTTTCTATCTAATTTTTGTTTCTCTATTATTTCTCACCAATTAGAAGCAATAAAAGGAATAACACATTCCGTTCATTTTTTTCTCATTTTTATGTATTAGTCTCATAAATTTTTTCCTCTTGTTTTTACCCTCTTTTTTCTTTTACTTTTTATTTTTTCCCTTTTCTTCTTTCTATTTAATTTTTGTTTCTCTATTATCTCTCACCAATTAGCATCCATAAAAGGAAAAATACATTCCATTCACTTTTTTTTTCATTTTTTCATATTAGTCTCACTAATAATCAACAACAATGTACAAGTAAAAAATAATTTTTCTTTTTTCTTTGCTTTCAAATGAGTGCACTCTCACCGTAGACCCACCGTTTATCACAATTATTTTTATTTATTAGTATGTGGCCTCCCCACACTTATAATCCTGGATCTGTCCCTGAGTATGTCTAATCACTATATATTAACTATTTTTTTTTCTTCCGTTATTAATTTTATTTACGTACAAATAAAATTCAAAAGTTATCACATTTTTAATATGTCCAAATTCTATGAATTAATTATTATTATTATTAAATACTTTTATCTTTTAATATTTAGATTAAATTCGTTAATAAACTTTAGCTACATATTTTCAAAATTTGCCATATTCTCAACCCGTGTAGTGTCTAATCAATATTTATTAATTATTATTATATAATTTTATACTCTTTATATTTAGATTGAATTCGTTAATAATATTTGGTTACATAATATTATTATTTCAAATAACTCATAATTTATTTATATTTTATATTTGAAATCCTAAAAATAATATTATTTTATTTTTTGTTATAAATACAACTTATTTAGTTATTTTTATAATTAATTTTATTTTTATAATTAACAATATCTTACAAGCTATTTTTCTTTAATTAAGATAACTAATTTAGATTTTTTTAATCATATATAATTTTTATATTTTTATATCAAAAGAATAAAAGAAAATATTGAATTAGACAAAATATTAAAAAAATGATTAATTTAGACATAATATAATAAAAGAAATATTAAATTAGGTAGATATTAGAACTCTTATATTTTAGTAAGTTTATAAACCTCTACAATTCACCAAGTTAAGCATCTGAACAACCAAAAACTACACGTCAGCCCGAAGCTTCATTTGCAGAAATTTAAGAAAGAAATTTTTTCGTTTAATATATATATATATATATATATATGATCATGTGAGAATGTATCTTTAGGTGAGAAATGAGAATGAATCCTGACCAATCATTTTAATCCTTTTTTCTAAAATTACTCGGTGGCATTTTAGTAATTTCTTGACTTCGGTGGCATTTCAGTAATTACGTCGCATTCTCATTTTAACGATTTGGGCCCTTCGTCTTCTTGAATCATTCTTCACGCCCAGAAGCAAAAGAATTATCTCCATCTTCTCGAATCCTCTGATTATCATCACACACAGAAGCAAAAATGTCAGAGTATATGCTCAATTACCTAGCGAGAATTCTTCTAGAATCATTCTTCATGCGATAATAATCTAGAATCCTCCCCGTCTTCAAAAACCCAAAACCCTAGAGTATACGCCATTCGATGGGGCAAACTCCTCAATCGAAGAAGTAAAATCCGCCCAACAAAAATATTGGTACGTTTTCCTCTCACTTTTTGATTTTATTTCGTGAATTACAATGTGATTTTCTCAAATCCTTTCATCGTTTCGGATTTATAATTCATTCTCGATTCAGTTTAATGTGGCATGTGTATAATTTGTGCCTTGGTTTTCATGTGTTGAGTTGGAGGTTACATGATTTTCATTTTTGATTGTAATGAAAAAGGACTGATGAACTTGCGAATTTGAAAGAATAAGTTATGTTATTCCTTGTTATAGTTTGAATTGGGGGTTTATTAGGATTTGGTAAATTTTTTTGTTATGACTATTAGGGTTCTATATTCTTTTACAGTGATTAGTTATATAAATAATTGATGTGAAAAATAAGTGTGCTAAATATGTGTCAAGTTGATGGATATAGAACTGGTATATATTTTGTTTCTATCTATAATCGACATAAGGATCTCCAGTCATGTTATGTTGATGTTCTTCATGTTCGTGATGATATATTAAAACTGATGAATACTTTGTGTATTTGTTCTGTTTGGGTTTTTCTAATGTGAAACTTTTCTTACATGTGTGTATAATAAATGTGCACGTGGGTTTTAACTAATGTGCAAAGTCATGTATGTTAATGTGCATTTTTATTACTAATACTGTGTAACGGTTTTTTGTCTACCAATTTGAAGACCAGATTGCTTGCAACTACTTGTGTTTGATGAGTTGAAGGATGTCAATATACAAAAGATAAAGGAATATCTTCCAATTTACATGACGCAAGAAATAAATTGAGAAGAACAATGGTTGAACTGAGAAATTACTTATTAACACACTTTACAATTATTACTTTTGGGACTATGAGTTATTATTATTATTATTATTATTATTATTATTATTATTATTATTATTATTAATTATGTAATGTGTATGAATTATATTTTTGCTAATGTGGTCATGGATTTTAGTAAGCAGGTATTCTTTTTTCTGGTTGGAAGCAACTAGTCCACAAATTTGATGTTCAAAAGTGGTATTTCTTATTAGTAGCTAATTTTGAGTTATGTAATCCAACTACTTGAAGGAAAATCAATGTTCATAAGGCATACACCTTGGTATGCGGAGAGATGTAAACGTGAAAGTCGCAAAGGAGTATCTCTGAATTTACAAGGCAAAGAAACTTGAACGGAAGGCTGATTTGAAGAAATGATTTACATGTTACGGATTAGTCCATTGCGTTAGGTTTTTAATTTGAAATTATTATCGGTACTAATGTTCTAGTTTGAAATAATTTAAAAATTGGTATTGTAATTTGACTTAATTTGGAGTTGTTAGATTTTGTAATGATATTATTTTCAAAATATCATTACATCAATGTTGTTATATTATGTTGTGTTGGATTTGGCAAATAGGCAACATGTTGTCTCCATAGTTGTACAAACTTACTGGTGAATGATTTTTGGTCTGATAGATAAGTTTTTTACTTGATTAATGCATTATGATCTGATGAAGAATTTGTGTTTGCATCTTTAGTTTTTTAATAATGATCCTGGAATAACTTTAATTTTTTAATAAAATTTTTTGCATCTTTTGTTTTTGGCTGTGCATATCTTACTTCATGATTGTGCATAAATTAATGTGTTAATGTTCATGTGATATTTCACAGCACTAGTCTCATTCCATCTACCACAGCTGAGCATCGATGTTTGTAATTTTTTTTGTGGTTTTGAGAAATAAAGGTTCTATTGGCTCGGTATTATCGGAATTTGATTCGTTTTAGAGAATCAATGTGTTTCAAGCTTTGAAAAATAAAAGAAAAATAAAAATAAAGCAAATAAACTAACTAAAATATCCTAGAAATGGAAATAGCAAGTGGTTAGAATGCCTCATCGTATACCTCAATATGTAAATACAAAGCAATAATGAAAACTAGCAAGAAAATACAACGTTTCACCGAGTACAAGCATGCTTGCACAAGGTACAACAATGCATAAAATCCTAAATAATGCAAATAAGCAAAAATTGAAAGCATGGATGTAAAGAGCAAGAAGATTTAGAATGAAAGTTTAAAATTTTAAGGAAAATAACAAGCAACAAAGAGTAGATCTAAGATTTAACCTAAAACTATGCATGAAAATAAAATTGCAAATAAAGCATAGCAAAATCTCAAAATCAAGACGATCCAAGACCCGATCTATGATCTAGATGTGTCACTCATCTAGATTCCATAACCAATTCTTAAGATCTAATATGAATTCAAGGTGCTACGAGAAAAACACCACAATTACATGCAAAACAATCGATGACAACAAGGATCAGATAAGATGATCGACGACTAAATTGAAATGTGAAATATGAATAAATAGAGACAACAATCAAAATGAGTAGTCTGAACCTTCACCACAAATGAAAAACCTCTGCCACGTAATGAAGAACCATCTGACGACACTCCACCTTTAATCGTGCACATTCTAGAGAAGAATTTATGATTCTTGCAAAAGTTGCGGCAAATATTTTCCCTTTTTTTTAATGATTTGTTTTATTGATATATCTCGTCAGACTCATGTGTAATTTCATTGATATTGTGTTTTCATAATTTTTGTATTGATATATATTGTGCATGACTTGTAAATACTATTGTGCAGGTCTTATGGCACTATTGTGCATATCCTGAAACTAATGTTGTAATATTTATTTTGATTTTAAAATAAAGTTAAACTGATATTGCTAGATCATATTTTGATGTTGCAAACAGAGTCTTCACTTCAATCTCATAATTAGTACCGAAAGACCAAAAAATTAAATAGGAATTCATGAAACACTAGAACCAAGAGTGCAAGAGTGTCTGCACCAGTGACATATTGTGCAAAATTCATTACATTGTTGTGTACAGATTGACACTTACTTGTGCACAAACTAGTTTGCTAAATTAAGAAAATAAAATTAAGAAAATAATATTAAGGGTAGGTCTTAATATATGCCAATTGGTCCCATTTTTACTTCCTTCCTCAAATCACCTGCAAATTACAATGTGCAAAAAAGTAATATTACAACCATAACCGATACCAAGTAAAATTTTGAGGTAAACACACAAAAATTAGAAAATAATTTGTTGAATATCTTTGAAGTAATGATACATCTTGGCTCGTACACCATTGCCTTTTCGAATTATTTGAGTGAGAATCAACGTATTTAGTAGCTATCAATACAGCTACAAATGTGACATTTTTTTGTGGTTGTCAATCCTAGTGAAAGGTTCAAACATCATATTGTACCTGCATCATAATGAATGAGTATTAAATCATACTCAATGATGTATTGTGCATAATTTATTGCACTATTTCTGCAAATACTGAAACTTAAGTATTTTAGAAAAATAAATATGTACTTGTTAGTTGTGTACATTGCATCAAATGACTCCACGTCACCAAAAGATGCAAAAGTTTTTCTAGAAATTGGATCAGTCCAGAAGGTTCTCTTTAGCCGATCACACTCATCAAGTTCATAGTCAAAGTAGAACGTTGGACCGATTTCTTATCTTCTATAACACTTGTCAATAACCAACTATGCATCAGCCCCTGAAATATATGCACAAACTGAGACTTACTTATGCACAAACAAATCACACTTGCATCGGACGACAACATGCGCAAATTTTTTTAATCATAACATGTGCAAATACCATTTTGCTACTGCACGGACGTGCACAAGGGAACACATTAATGTGCACAAACTGACACTTAATTTTGCACAAACAAATCAGACGACAGCGACATCAGGCTACAACACGCGCAGTTTTTTTAATTATAACACGTGCAAACACCATTTTGCTACTACACAGACGTGCACAATGGAACACATTCATGTGCACAAACTTACACTTAATTGTGCATAAACAAATCAGACGACAACCACATCAGACGACAACACGTGTAGAATTTTTTTATCATACCACGTGCAGAATATTTTAATCATAACAGGTGCAAACACCATTTTCTACTGCACAGACGTGCACAAGGGAACACATTAATGTGCACAAGCTGACACTTGTGCACAAACAAATCACGCATGCATCAGATGACAACCACATCAGACGGCAACACGCGCAGAATTTTTAACCATAACACGTGCAAACACCATTTTGCTACTGCACGGACGTGCACAAAGGAACACATTCATGTGCACAAACTGGCACTTAATTGTGCACAAACGAAACAGACGACAACCACATCAAACGACAGTGACATCAGGCTACTGTCATGGGATCGGAACCGATCGAATTGAACGGTGAAAAGGGATGGAACGGGAAACCTAATTTGGCTGAGAACGAAGAGGAATTGGGAGGATCTAAACACGGGTTATGCGGGCTAGACATTAAAAGAGGAGAACGGGTCAACCCAGATCAAAGGGCAGAAATGGTTCGGGTTGTGGATTGTGAAGATGGGCCGGGAGTTGGGCTTGATGAACAGATACTGGGCTGATTTAATTAAGTTAGTATTGAGTTAGTTAAAATATGGAGCCCAAGTTAAGGGCATTGGTGTAATTTAATTTGTGGTCCCCAAAAACATGCAGTTAAATGTCTAGAATGAACATGAGAAACACAGCTTGAGAATTACAACAATTTCGTCCTCTCCTATTTTCTCTCTCCACTGTTTCATCTTCCTCTCTCCCAGAACTCTATCAATTTCACTAATTACAAACTTTAATTCAAGAAATTAATTATAGAAAAATACCAAAAAAAAAAGGAAATCCAGGCAGCCCATAACAATTGGTACTAGAGCCATCAATTCTCGGACATGGCTGAGATCACCGGCTTCAATGACCTCCAAGAAGCTCAAAAAAGGCTTGATCAAATCCTGCAAACCGAAGCCCAGAAGAGTGAGGCTTCATAAATGAAATTGCAAGAACAGATTTCAGAAATCAATTCTGAGACAAGGGCCCAAATCACACACATCCGGTCAAACATTATGGAACAAACTCAAAACCTTACCAGCAAGCTAGAGCACCTCACTGCTGCACTAGCAACCATCCAGATGCATATCCTCAACCCAGAAAAAGGAAGGAGCCAAACTGAAGGAGAACCCATTTTGGGCAGACCTTTCTCCACACCTGCAAATGAAAAAGGACATGGTTCAAACACAAACAGCAGATCTAAAGCCCAGATTGAATACCCAGGTAACCACATGACAAGTCAGATGCCTAAAATTGATTTTTCTCGTTTTGATGGGACACAACCTAGGTCGTGGATCTTAAAATGCAATGGGTATTTCAAATTAGTACCAATGATGTTTGATGCACAGAGGGTTACCCTAGCTGCCATGCACTTTGAAGGCAAGGCAGCCCATTGGTACCAGAATTTCAATCACAACCTAAGTGACATGTCATGGGCTCAGCTTTTGGACATTATTTCTACCAGGTTTGAACAACTCAAAGAGACAAAAATAATTGCAGAATTTAATAAACTCAAGCACACATGTTCATATGCAGACTATGTAGAAAAATTTGAAGAGTTGAAGGCTTGTATGTTGCTTTTAAACCAAGGATATTCAGAGGAATATTTTGTGGCCAGTTTTGTGAGTGGGTTGTCAGAAGAGGTCCAAGCATTTATCACCATGTTTGAACCATCTACCTTGCAACAGGCCATTGACTTGGGAAGGAAATAACTGATTACCCTAGATGCTATTACAAGGAGAATAAAAGGATCTGCTAAGCACACTAGCCCTTCTACCCTAAAAGTTGTAGACAGTTCCAACCAGGGGAAGGTATTCACTCAATTCAATCAGAGACCTCCCACTAAGCTACTGACTACTGGAGAAATGGAAATCAGGAGGGAAAAGGGGTTGTGTTATAATTGTGATGAGAGGTTCTTCCCAGACCACAGATGCAAAACCAGGATCAACTACATGATTATGACAGAGGAAGAGGAGCTGTCCTACTTGAAGGAGGAGGAACCAGAACCACCTAATAGTGTTGATTTGATGGAGGAAGTACAAATGTCCATTAATGCTATGACAGGAGAAGATGGGGTCACAACAATGAGAGTATGGGGAAAGGTGGGTGAACACAATCTGCATATTCTAATAGACTCAGGTAGCACACTCAGCTTCATACAAGAAGGGACAGCCAAAAAGATAGGGTGTAGGCTAAACTCAGTTAAGCCTATACTGGTGAAGGTTGCAAATGGGCAGAAGATGATAAGCACACAAGGGGTTAAGGATTTCAAATGGGAAATGCAGGAACACCTGTTCACCTATTCTTTAAGGCTACTGCGGAGTGAAGGGTGTGACCTAATTTTGGGAGGTGATTGGCTAAAATCTTGTACCCCTGTGGAATTGGACTATGCTCACATGACTTTCACTGTCACCTTGGGAACTAAAAGGGTCAGGATACAGGCTGTCATATCAACTATTGAATGCAGGTATATTTCAGGACCCTCTTTGTACAAGATGATACATGAGGAGCACTGTGATCAGATTGAGGAGTTGTACTGGATCACCTTAGAGAAACAGAATCAGAAACCAAACCCTGAGATGTCTAACTTGCTGAGTAAGTATCAGGATGTATTTGAGGAACCTAAAGGTCTACCCCCTATGAGAGGCATTGAACACCAGATTGTTCTTAAACCTAACAGTACCCCTAAACACCAGTACCCCTACAGGACCACTCATGAACATAAGGAAGAGATTGAGAGGATGGTCAAGGAGATGTTGGAAGCTGGAATAATACAGGACATTAAGAGTCCTTTTGCATCTCCTGTTATTTTGGTGAAAAAGAAAGATGCAACATGGAGAATGTGTGTTGACTACATGTATTTGAATGGTTTGACTGTCAAACATGATTACTCTATTCCTGTAATTGATGAATTGTTAGATGAACTACATGGCACCAAGTATTTTTCAAAAATTGACCTGAGGAGTGGCTATTTCCAAATTCTGATGAAACCAGAACATAGGTTCCTAACTGCCTTCAGTACACACAATGGTCACTATGAATTTCTTGTCATGCCTTTTTGGCTGTGTAATGATCCTGCTACATTTCAATCACTCATGAACCAGGTGTTTAGGAGACAACTCAGGAAGAGTGCGTTGGTGTTTTTTGATGATATATTGGTGTATAGTAGGACCTGGGAGGATCACTTGAAGCATTTGGAGAGAGGTACTACAATTACTCAGAAGTAACAAGTTGTATGCAAAGGAGAGCAAGTGTAGTTTGGCAAGTTGGAAGTGGAGTACTTAGGACATATTATATCACAAGAGGGTGTATCTACTGACCCCAGGAAAATCAGCAGTATGACTTCATGGCCAGTACCAAAAACTTTAAAACAACTTAGAGGGTTCTTGGGATTGACTGGGTACTACAGGAAATTTATCAGAGGGTATGGAGTCATTTGCAAACCATTAACTAATCTTCTGAAAAAAGACAGTTTTGTATGGGGAACAGAAGCTCAGCTAGCCTTTGATACTCTAAAGGAGTCTATGACCACTGCTCCAGTTTTAGCTCTACCTGATTTCACTAAGAAATTTGTATTGGAGACAGATGCAAGTGGCAAGGGGGTGGGAGCAGTTCTGATGCAAGAGGGAAGGCCTTTAGCCTTCATGAGTAAGATGTTTTGCCCTAAGAACCAGGCATTATCAGTATATGAGAGGGAATTTTTAGCAGTGTTGATGGTTGTACAGAGGTGGAAACATTACCTACATGGGCAGAGATTTGTAATAAGGACTGTCCAGCAGGCCCTAAGATACTTACTAGACCAAAAGGTGATCACACCAGTGCAACAGAGGTGGATGACCAAGTTGCTGGGATTGGATTATGAGATAGAGTACAAGAAAGGACAAGAGAACAGGGCTGCTGATGCCTTATCAAGGAGGGATTCACCTGATGGAGAGTGCTTTGGCATTACCACTATTACCCCTACATGGATGAAGGAGGTTGCTCACAGTTATGAAAAGGATGAGTTGTTTCAGAAGATTCTAACTGCTAAAACAGTGGACCCTAACACTCACCCAGAATTCTCTACCATTGGTGACATTATAAGATACAAAGGCAGGGTTTGTGTAGGGGATGACCAAGGTATCAGAGGTCAGATATTGACAGCCATGCATAATTCAGCATATGGGGGACATTCAGGGGTTTATGGCACATACATGAGATGCAAGAGGAATTTTTATTGGCCACACATGAAGGAAATTGTCACAAGGTGGGTGAAGGAATGTGAAGTATGCCAAAGAAACAAACCAGATCAAGGGGGATACCCTGGGTTATTACAACCTCTACCTATCCCTGAGCAAGCTTGGAGTCATATTTCCATGGATTTTATTGAAGGGCTACCTAAATCTCAGGGCAAGGATGTCATTTTAGTAATAGTGGACAGGCTGACTAAATATGCACATTTATGTGCCCTATCCCATCCATTTACTGCTCTTACTGTGGCAAATGTTTTCCTAGACACTATCTACAAGTTGCATGGGTTACCAATGAATATTGTATCAGATAGGGACAAGATTTTTACCAGTTCTTTTTGGAGGGAGTTGTTCAGACTTATAGGGGTACAATTGAACTTGTCAACTGCCTATCACCCCCAAACAGATGGCCAGACAGAAAGAGTTAATCAGTGCCTAGAGACCTATCTCAGATGCATGACACATCACAATCCAAAAAAATGGGTAAAATGGCTAGCTTTGGCTGAGTTTTGGTACAACACTAACTACCATACAAGTTTGAAGACTACACCTTTTGAAGCCCTATATGGTTACACTCCTAACATGATGTCGATTGGTCAGTGTGTGGATGTGCAAAATGAGGGTGCAGAGCAGTTAATCAATCAGAGAGAGCTAGCTAAACTCATAATCAAGGAAAATTTATCACATGCACGACAAAGGATGAAGGTGAATGCAGACAAGCACAGGCAAGAGCGAAATTTTGAGATTGGGGACAGGGTTTTCCTAAAACTGCAGCCTTTTCGTCAAAATTCGGTCTCAATCCGACAAAACCTCAAACTATCATGTAGATACTATGGACCCTTCACCATTGTGGAGAAAGTAGGGAAAGTAGCTTACCGTCTAGATCTGCCGGAAGGATCGCGCATACACCCGGTGTTCCACGTCTCCTTGCTCAAACTGAGGGTCGGGCCGGACATTCCCACCACAGTTGACCTACCGGATGCATCAAATGATGGGGAATTCCTTGTGGAGACGCTCGCTGCTCTTGATACACGCACCATCACCAGGAAGGGGAGAGAGATTTCACAAGTTTTGCTTCAATGGGGGAACTCCGATCCAAAGGACGCGAATTGCGAAGATATCGATTTTGTAGTGAGAAAGTTTCCAAATTTCGATACTTGGGGACAAGTATCAATCAATGGAGGGTGTATTGTCATGGGATCGGAACCGATCGAATTGAATGGTGAAAAGGGATGGAACGGGAAACCTAATTTGGCTGAGAACGAAGAGGAATTGGGAGGAACTAAACACGGGTTATGCGGGCTAGACATTAAAAGAGGAGAACGGGTCAACCCAGATCAAAGGGCAGACATGGTTCGGGTGGTGGATTGTGAAGATAGACCGGGAGTTGGGCTTGATGAACAGTTACTGGGCTGATTTAATTAAGTTAGTATTGAGTTAGTTAAAATATGGAGCCCAAGTTAAGGGCATTGGTGTAATTTAATTTGTGGTCCCCAAAAACATGCAGTTAAATGTCTAGAATGAACATGAGAAACACAGCTTTAGAATTACAACAATTTCGTCCTCTCCTATTTTCTCTCTCCACTGTTTCATCTTCCTCTCTCCCAGAACTCTATCAATTTCACTAATTACAAACTTTAATTCAGCAAATTAATTACAGAAAAATACCAAAAAAATTAGGAAATCCAGGCAGCCCATAATAGCTACAACATGTGCAGAAATTTTCAGTCATAACACGTACAGAACTCCAAAATCCAAAAATTAGATGAAATCTTGAAATTAGGTTTCTTTATTGATTTCTTTTGGGATAGGGGTAGAAATAAATCTGGAATATCTATTTCTCAATAAGAAGTTCCAAAAGAGAACTCTTAAAAAGTCTCTCTATATGCCACACCGGTGACTAAATGTTTGGACAGTAAGACCAATTTGATTTGAGCACGTAATGAAAATTAATGTTTTACAAATGCTATTATAATCATTTTAAAAACTTTTTTTTCGTATAATAATAGCATTCCAACTAATTAAATGAGTTTCTTGTATCATATGTATCCAAAATAGATCCCCCTTGTCAAGCAATAAATCTAGTTTGCAATTATGATCTGATATACACAGTTTGCAATCTTGTTTGAGTTCTCCGACACTTTTTTGAGTTCCTTCGTCTCTTTTCCACCATAATAAGAGAAGACCATTAGCTACATTTACAATCCAAACCAATGATCTTCAACAATTTTCTCACATCTTGCCGATTCAATCCATTTGTAGCACCAAGAAAAATAAAAAGGCTTCTTCACAGTAAATTAATTAGATAATAACACAAAACAGAGATTAAATATCTAACTTTGTTAAACTTAGAACGCAAGATAAACAAAACAGAAAACTAATTACAAAGATAAGTACAGTTTAAAAGGCTGTTACAGACATCTGGTACAAATCAATCGTTACACGGACCGAGCTCACATCCTTGCACCTTAATTATACCGTACACAAAGGTGGATACTCATACACAAGTACACATACACAAATGACCGATTAAAAGTAGTTCAATACAAATGTAATTATAATCAACGAGAAAAGATTTTCAGGAAAATCCCATCCCATCAATATCTCTATACTAAAAAAATTTGTAAACCTCAACAGTTTATTTCGGAACAAAAAAGAGGAGGGGTTAAAACTCACCAATCATTTCTGAGTTTGCTCCACCTTGGCTCTAATCTTCTGTTCCAAAACTGATATCTCCGTCTCCAAACTGAACATCCTGTTAAGCGCATGCATATTCTCAAGTGTCTCGCTCAGAGTCCGACTATCACTCCCATCGCACCTCAAGTGCTGCATCGGCCCATGCAGCAGCTTGTTCACGATCCCCCTGCTGAGATCATCCACAGCCTTCCGTGTCTTTTTCGGAATATCATCTCCCATTTTCGACAAACACTTATCCAACTCAGCCGCTCTTATCCTCTCGGCATAAGCCCTCAGTTTCTTGATGGTGGGGACCGTCTCTAAGGAATCGCGCCACGCTTCGAACTGTTTCGATTCCTCACCAATAATCGCCTGAGCCTCCATTGCCTTACGTAACCTGTCTTCTTTATTAGCAGCCACAACCTCTTTCAAATCGTCCACATTGTACACACGCGTGGTTTCAAGCTCATTAACGCATGCGCCAACATTTCTCGGAACGGATATGTCAACGAAAAGCCTCAAACCTCCGACATTTGGCCCAACGGGAGGGAGGTTTAAAACATGCTCTTTTAGAAACAGAGGGGTTTCGCACGCAGTGCTTGTGAAAACGACATCCGCTTCAGACGCGCAGTTTATCATTTCGTCGAGGGGTTTATAAATTATCTCGACGTCTTTTATCTCGTCCCGGATGGCTGAGACTCTTTCTTCGCTCCGGTTCACGACTACCATTTTCGTGCAGCCTTTGGCCACCAAGTGCTTGATTACGAGCTTTCCCATTTTGCCGGCTCCAATAACTAGCATTTGGGCGGTGGAGTGGGAATTTTCGGGAATTTTCATCAGAGCCAGCTCGACAGCAGCTGAACTTACCGAAACTGCCCCTGCAGCGATGTTCGTTTCGGTCCGGACCCTTTTGCCGACTGTGATTGCGTGTTTGAAGAGACCGCTTATGTTCCGGCCAAAGCCAACGACTCCTTGACCGACTTTGACGACTTGTTTGACTTGGGCGAGGATTTGGCCTTCTCCTAGGACCAAGGAATCGAGCCCGGCTGACACTTCAAAGATGTGTTGTGTTGCGTCTTTGTCGTAGAGAAGAAAACGGTGCTCGCAGATCTCCGAAATGGGAATTCCACTAGTCTGACAAGGCATACAAACTTTTGTGAATTCAACCGTGATATTTTCAATAGTTTTCAAAAATATGTGAAAATGAAATAAAAACACTGGGGTTTCAAAATGTTATAACTCCAGACTCCAGTAAATCAGAAACACGCGAGATCACAAGACAGAAGATCTGAATGGTTCGTTCTCTCTACTAACGAAAGACAGTGAAGGTGGCATTTTAAAACAGACACCAAAATACAGGAATAGCATTTTAAACCAACATAAATTTGATTGCGCCAGTTGTTAATAATTTTGTACGTGAAGGAATTGGGGGAAGAAAAAATGACAATGGGTGCCGTAATTATGAGGGGCTAGCAATTATGGTCCTGTAAGTTTTGAGTTTATGCGATTCTTGTTCTGTAATATTCAACTTAGTGCAATTCTGGTCCCATATGTTCCATGTTGGTGCAATTTTGGTCCTTAACAGTTGCTTTAATATTTCACTATCCCCAAAATGCCCTTCAATACAAAAACATCCAGAACATGCGTATGAAAGATATACGACTAGCATCACTATTTTGACCAAGGCAAAAAACTGTCAAGGACCAAAGTCGCCACCCCCAAAAATTAAAGGGCTAAAACTGCCATCCCCCAAAGTCATGGGGGCTGAAATTGCAATTTAGAATTTAGCCTTGATTTAATTCATAACTGTTATAATTTCAAGATTCTCAATGGGATTACCTTTGACATCCATTCGGTTACTTCTTTAACCCCCCGGTGCCGAGAAAGAGCAACAACGTAGATTTCCATTCTGTTACAGGTACTAAGGACAGCGGCCTCTTCAATATGATTCAAACCGCATAGCTCTCCAATAGCTTTGGGCCAATCTGCTTCAGGAATAGCAAGTTTCTCCCGCATCTCAACAGGTGCAGTGTGGATACTAAGACCAATTACTACAATACTGCTTCTTTCTTTTGTATATCCTGCACGACATCAACAACAGAATTACAAAATTGTTTTAATCTACTAACAGCAATCACATGCAGGTTTAGTGTCCAAATTATGGGTAAATTTGAAAAGAACCTAGGAATCATAACGATAATGAAGTCACAAACCAGCATGAGGAAAATTTTGTAATTGAATAAGAAAGTAATTAAACAAAATAGAAAAAAAAAAAAAAACATTGGCACTGTGTCTGCTTAACCTTTCAACTGATTAAAAGAAAATTTTATCAAATAAGCTTCCTTCTTGATTCTGGTAGAAAAAAGACACTGACTCCACACAAGCAGAACTACTCTGAAAACAAAACTTGATTTTATCCAGATAACTCCCATGGACCAACTATATGCAGATTTGAACATAAAATGAAGATTAAAGTAGGCAAGTTCATTCAAGATTAAAAATACATTTTTAGAAATTATCTAAACAATTGATTGCCTTAATTGTTCCAAAATGACACCAGTTTGTTGAAATATTATACACCACCGATTAATCAGAATTTTTCCCACAGAAATAATTCCACTGCAGCATGATAACTTTCACTATCATTCTAAACTAGATAAAACCAGACAGCAGCAATAAACCTTAAAAAAAAGTACATAAAAAACCCACAGGCAGGCACCGAAAGCAATTCCAAATATGACAATTAATCAAAGTGGGAAAAAAAAAAGCCAACAAACAAATGCGAGCATACTGTCAGCGGCTGAAGTCTTGAGCTGCTCGAGAGCCGAGAGGCTCGACGCGGAAGCCGATGAAGAAGCAGCATTGGCAAGGTCAACCTTTTCGGTCTGAACCAGAGCATCGGACGCAAACTCACACCTAAAAATCCCCGAATTCCTCCTGATCAGCGCGGCTCGCTTGGCTCGAGCAGCACCCGGCTTGCAGAGCAGGCCAATCTGAGCCGTGGAGGCGGAGGCAGATATAGACGACGACGCCGTATTACTGACCATCAGAGCATCGAGCTTTGCACCCACAAATGCACTCGAAACAGCCATTTTTGTTTTTCCCGCAGACGATATACGAAATTCTGAGCAGCAATCGAATTCCGATAAATTGAACCCAAAAACCCTAAACTGAAGGAATCGGAAAATCAGGGTTTTGTTTGTGATTTTTTTGTGGGTTTGATCTTTGGGAAGAACAAAGGAGGTATGGGCGTATGGCTCAAGCTTTGATTGGTGAGTTTGTTTGATAGTTTTATTATATTCCTTTAATATTTCTGTTAAATTGGGGTGGAGAAAGAGTGTTGATTGGATTTCTGTGTAATGTGATTGGCCAATGAAGGCACGTTTTATCCACACTCGCTACCCAGTCTCAACGACCACCTTGAATATGTATATATCACCAATACATTTTATTATTCTTTTCCAATTTTGAACACAAACTATTCAAATTTCAACATTGTCACACATTTGTTTTATTTACAAGCATTTCACAAAATCTGTAAAAAATAATGTAAGTTGCTAGCAATGAGATATTTTTATTTCAAAATAAATTTTGGAACACTTAATTAATCAGATGATAAGTATTGATATAATTCGTTCTTCTGAAATATATTTGAAATATATTTTTCTAAATTTCATATTTTTATAAATCAATCATTTCAATTACATTATATATCTCACCTATATACTAAACGAAAAGATTTCTATCCTACTTGTCTGCTTAAGATGCTTCGAGCTAACGTGTAATTTTCTGGTGGTTCGTATACTTACTTGGCGAATTTTTCTAAATATAAAAGTTCTAATATTATAAGAATTTAAATATCTACCTAATTTATTATATTTATTTTTATTATATTTTGCCTAACTTAAATTTTTCTTTTTTATATATTTTCCTTTGATTATATTTTATCTAATTCAATATTTTCTTTTATTCTTCTAATATAATATATAAAAAGTCATATATAATTGAAAAAAAAATATAAATATTTATCTTAATTAAAAGAAAATTATTTATAAGATAATGTTAATTACAAAAAAAACTTAATTATTTATTAATAATCAAAATACGTTGTATTGAGAATAAAAATTAAAATATATAATATAATCAAATCACGAGTTACTTCAATAATCTAACTATGTAACTAAATATTATTAAATAATTCAATTTAAATATAGAAATATAAATTTATGTAATAATTAATAAATATTAATTAGACACAGTACAATACAACACGGGTTGAGAATACAACATCTTTTGAATTACTCTATATATGTAACTAATAATAATTAATTAAAGAAAATTAGATACGGTTTAACCATGTAAGAAGTTTATGATATATTTACGTATGTAAATATGAAGTTATTAACTAAATTTAATCTAAATGTTAAAATAAAATATTATTTGACAATAAAAAAATAATAGTTAATAAATAGTAACTATCCCTTTGTAGAAGACACGAGTTGAGAATACGATATCTTTTGAATTTTTCTTATTTTTAGATTTAGAAACTCTAAAATGGTTATAAATATTTTTTATATTTATCTTTTGATTCAGTTTTTAATTGAAAGAAAAATCATACACTAAAATGGTTTGTAAATATATATATATATATATATATATATATATATATATATATATATATATATATATATATATATATATATATATATATATATAGGGTTGGGTTCAAATGAGAACCCGTCATTATATGTGAACCTAGGGACTCATCTTTACCATTAGATTGGATAATCTTGATGGTTGAGATCATGACATGTCAGCATGGTAATAATGTAAAAAAATGCATTAATTAATTAAAAATGGTATTTTGGACATATATCAACGTTTACAAAGAGCACTACATTGTTCTTTGGAAAGCACAATAGATTAAGAAAAAAAACACTACGATTGTATACAAAAAGTATCGCAAATTTCGTCTATAAACTGCAAATTCAAAAATTTGAAATGAAACTCAAATCTTCAACAAACCATAACTTTTTCAAAATTTTATTCGTTTTGAATGAAATATATATCAAATTAATCACATTCTCAAGATCTACAATTTAATATACATATTGCATGTTTTAAAACGTAAAATATATATATATATATATATATATATATATATATATATATATATATATAATTAAATTAAAAAAACTGAACTGATTTTAGTACTACAGTACTTTCTAAAAAGCACAATGAACCTGGACATATAATTGCACTGTGCAATATTAGATATAAGGCCAGGATTAGTCCCTAAGTTCACATATATGAGTCTTAGACATAAAAACTCACCAATTAAGGGGCCTAAAAGTTGCTTGAATGACATTAAAACCAAGACTAAAAAGGAATCAAACTATTTGATGCTCGATCAATAAAAATCCGTTGGAGCACTGTTTTTTATGTTAGCTTACTTAACTTGAAAACAATTTTTCGTTGGGGTGAAAATATATGGCTCGGCTCGAACTCAACACATTAGTAAATGAAAATAAAATACACATAGATATATCAAAATATTCAAACTCGAATTATGTTTGATTTATCTTAAGATTGTTCGAACTCAATTCGATTAATAATCAAACAAACTTTTTTGTTTTGTTCCAAAGTCGACCATAGATCAATTCCCTCTTTTTTGATTTGGGGGTGTAGTCATATGCATGAAAATGCAATCTTTAAATTTCAAAATATAATCAAACAAGTTCAAAATTCGATACATTCGGCTTGATCCTACTTTATGCGCCTAGTTGAAATTGCTGCAATTTTGCTTAGTTATGGCCTCATGAAAGAGGAGGCACTAAGGGCGGGTGGCCCATTCTCCCGTGCTCAATTTTTAGACTCTTGATTAATATAAGTTTTAAGAATTAGGCCTTAATTGGTTGAGCTGATAGTAGTTGATGGCTGGTAGATGATAGTTGATGGTTGGTAGCTGATAGATGCTAGTTGAAAATAAATAACTGATTGGTGAAGTAGCTGATTATAGTAGGTGATTGAATATTAATTTACCAATATAGATATGATATAAAAATATAAAATAATATACACACGTATATATAAAAAATATAGAAATTTAAGAAAAAATAATAAAAACTCTAAACTAAAGATAAAAATAATAATTAATAAGAATAAGAATTATTCGAGAGATCACTTTCAAATAAAGCATTGAATTCCTAAAACTATTATATGGTATTATAAACAATCAACCCTGATGTCCAGAGTGAATTTGCATGTGGTGACTAATTTTATATCTAAATTGGAAAAAAAATAATAAAATATTTTCAACATTAAAATAAAATATACCCACACAAATTTGTGTGGGCGGCAGATTTATAGAGAAAAAAAAAACATTATCAACAAAAATAATAAATCTGAATAGTTCTGATGAGTCACGCATACCAGAGGAGAAGAATAATTTAGTGAAAAGCTTAGATAAAAATGAGATTTTTATAGATGGAAAAAACTACATTTTGTAACTTTTTCCTAACATGTGCTTATTAGGTCCAATAAGTCATCAGTAGCTTATTGAAAGTTTTTACCAAACACTTTAAAAGAACTTATTGGTGAGAATAAGTTATAAGATCCTCCAATAAGTTCAAACAAGCAGGGCCTTAGTTTAGTGTATATTATTATTTTTATCAACAATCAAAACATACCTCTTAAATTGTTGATTTACAAAAAAAACATACAGGTCGGCCCTCATTATAGGCCTAGGGCCCCAATCTTGAGGGGCCAAATTCAAGTAAATAATATATATATATATATATATATATATATATATAGGAAATGACTACGGTGCCTTCACGGTACCATGCTTCCCACCCTACGTGCATTTATATTCATCCATCTTTTAATATGCCTCCCACCCTACGTGCATTTATATCCATCCATCTTTTAATATTTATAACTTTAAATTAATCCAACGGTTGATAATAGGTGAGAAAAGGTGAGGTATGGTACCTTCACGGCACCGTAGAACTTCCCATATATATATATATATATATATATATATNTGTGTGTGTGTGTGTGTGTGTGTGTGTGTGTGTGAAATTTTATCTTTTTTTTATCTTCTTTCGTGGAAGTTAAAATCTTGATTATTTAAATTGAATTTCCATCTTTTGAAATTTGATTCTTCATGTTTTTTATTTCAATTTCAGATATTTTTGAATCTTAGTTGTTTCAATTTTTTATTTTTTTTTGTAATTTATACTTTGAAAACATTATAATAAATTTAATAATTGAAATAAGTAGTTAACACTAATAAAATTATAATATGTGATTGATTTTTATTTAAGTGTATAAACAGTTAAATAATTTTGTCATTAGTTATATATAAGCTCTAATAATTCTTTATAAAGAGATGTGATTAGTCACATTTTACTTTAAAAAAATACTAGAAAATTAATATTTGAGTAAGATAATTTTCGAGTTCATAGAAAAATTATGTTATATTGCCAAATATTCTTATCGGCTTTATTTATGAAAGTACCGAATTTCTTTTCTTTCTTTTTTTAAATAAAATTTAAGTTGGGCCCCGAAAACGTAGCTCTTAAATTGTTGATTTACATAAAAAGAAGTATCTTTCCTAGGAAAAAGATAAGATGATAGAGAGGAAAAATGCGAGAGTTGTGATGGAGATTGGCTCACAAGATTTCATGCTCTTTTTTCTGCCACAGCTTTCCACACGACGTCGTGGAAAACATTTGATCTCACAGGTTCCAGGTGTGGACGTATGCGAACAAAGTTGCGATGCCAAAATGCACTGTTCCAAAATATTTTCACATTGTGAGGTTTTACGTCTACGTCTTGAGGCTCTATAGGACATGATGGTCATATTCATTTTTTATTTTATTATTATTTTATTATTAAATCTTGCGGATAAAAATGTATAGGCATAATTAGTTTAGTTTTTAAAAACAAATGTCACATGATGAATATTATTTAATTGTAGAATGATCCATTGGAGGGTAAATTATTTAGACCTCTAGATGTTTATTCGTCTATTTCATTGTCAAATTAGTTTCAATCAACATAACGCAATAAAGATATTTTAATAATTAAATACACAAGATATCACATATACTCAATACGTTCATAAAAATCTACTTATAGATTCATTAAAATATAAGAAAAAGTACCATTAAATTGAATATACACTAACAAAAGTTCATAACATTTGTTGCACAAAATTATCAATTAAAGAATTGTCTAACAATTTTCTTCTCGATAGATAATATCGTCAAAACATTGATAAATTAGGATAGCGATTTGCCTGTTTCCCAATAATAATTGACTATGCAGTTGACCATATATTATTAAAATAAATTGAGCCCAAAAAAATTTATATATATATTATGAAAAACTGTGGCCCCTAATTATAGAGGCCTTAAGCAATGACCAAGGTGAGATGCAACAAGAGCCACCTCTGTTTAGAGCCTAATGGGGCACTTGCTTATCTTTTCGTTTTGAGATTTTGTTTAATTTGAGCTTTTACTTTAAAATACTAGAAAAATGACCCGCGCTTCGCTGCGGGCTTTTGTAAATGTGAAATCGAATGATTGACATGTTGTCGCAATGTCTGTTAAAGTACAGTTATATAAGAACACAACGAAATGCCATAAAATTTATTCTCCTTTGTAGGTTAGTATATGGGATAATAATTCATTGGTCATCATCGATGCACTTTGAAGACACTACAATAGTTAGTTTATTTACATAACATTTCTCAAATTAGATCGTCCCTGGTGTATTTTTTTCAAGACAAAAGTACACGCAAAGTGCATTTATATCAAAAGGTGAGTGCAGATGAACCATCTTTAATCATGGAGTATCTTCCTAGCAACGCAAACGTCAAAAACATGTAAACAAATGAAGAATTATTCCAAAGGTAACATATAAGAGAGAAAATTAATCTATATAATAACAACAAATCACGGCACAACCACACATTTAGTTGATATTAGTTAACAACAACAACAATTGATGCAACATGCACGGCAATGGCAAAAGAAAACCTAACARCTAAGGGATATATACAGATYCAAAAGGATAAAAAACAGTATGCCAAATGTTCTATTTTCAAGAATACTGAATAGTCAACTTCATGAAGACTATTCCCATAATATGATTTTGATAAAACTTCCCGGTAAACCAAAATGAATATAGTAACGGATACATATAKAACAATYAAAAATTRCAAAACACAAATGTACAAATAAACTGCAAAAACCAAAATTACAACAGAGATGCGATAAAGAGCAAAGAGCTAACTAAATGAAAATCTATATCTATTTTTTCATGTTTGAAAAAGTAAAAAGAATGATTGGAACTGCATATATTCGATTAGGGAATGAACGAAGAGAGAGAAGCATATGAAAAATCGAATGTGAGAGCACTATCACCTTTGGTTAATTCGACACTTTCATATACCATAAATTGAGGAAAAAATGATCTTCAAGCCATCCAACAATCTGACCCATTCAAAGCTTGGATCTTCTCTACCTTTCTGCAAAAACAGGTAAATTAATAATAATAATATATAATATAATATAATAAATAATACAGAAAATAGGGGGAAAGAGAGAAGAAAACATTCACCTGCCAAGAAGAGTCGAGAATAAGCCATGCAGAAAAGGGGGAAACAGAGGAGTTCATCTACCAAGAAGAGTCAAGAATAAGCTAGAGTTCTAAAATTAATTAAAATTAGTCACTTTCCAGAGAGGCATGAATTACATCCTAAAAATGTGATTTACCAAAATCCCACATTTACATCATAAAAAATTTGTTCCAAACAATACTTAACCGTTGGAAAAAAGTTGATAATATCGAAATGTTGGTCCATTATTACTCCTTTAATTGCTGAAGGCGAAATGCATGAGCACTGTATACACAAATCTCCAAATATCAGAACGAAAAAAAAAAAAATCACGTAGAAAATAAAAATGAGAACAATTAGTTCAATTAATTTTACCTCCTAGGAGGTACACCTATCAGTTGATGAAATGGTTTGAAGGGCAAATCYTTTTGAAACTGAACTCATATTTGAGACCGCCCTTTCAAATTTGATGCCACTATTCTTAAAAGTTAGTGCGAAAAGTATAATCTTCAAACATTAATTCACCTTTTCGAATACAAATTTGATTTGTTCCCACTGACTGTGAGAACATGCCGACCGCATATTATCAGGGTGCAGGCAGCTCAAAGCCAACTTCTTTGGTAGCCTAATGACAAAAACAGAAACCATCAGCCTCAGAAATCAAAAGGAGAGAAGAAAAAAAAAGGGATTAATGAAAGAAAACTCACCAATACATAAACCTTGAAGGAAAGAACAATCGACAAAGAAAAAAAAGATTATAAAAACACAAATCGTGACCTCTTCAAATCTTGGGTACTCACGACCTTTCTTCACTTGTAATCTTAGAAAAAAACACAATTTGAGGCTTAAACTATTAATATTCAACCTTAAAAAAACATAAACTTATACAAAAAATTTAAATAATAAATCTATACAAAAAAGATGGGGAGAAGAAGATGATGAAACAGATGTTAAGAGGAGTCTCTCTATCTTTTTTCAGCTGGCTTTGGATGGCATCGAGAAGACTCGAGAAAAGAGAAAGACAAAGAGATGTCCTCACTTGGGCAGGATCATTAGGTTGGTCCAGTACCTTGAAAAGGGCCTTACAAATAAGCCATAAAAAAGAAGGAAACAAAAAAGTGAGTCCAACAAAATAAATAGAAAGAAAAAATAAATAGCTGAGAAAATGAAATGATGAATTGTCTTAACTGCAAAATAACCAACTTTATATGCATTACAACTCAGCACGCTACGCACTTGATTTCAAATTAAGTGATACAGAAATAGCCTGATTTGCGCCTTAATTTATGAGCGCACAAATCTTTATTTTTTTTTCTTGCATTTATAAATTGGTTAAAAGCAGAAATTATGTGTGAAAATTTAATTTTCAATCTGCTAGGACACAAAAGATACCCTAAAATGTGATTGTCAATTTTTTTTTCAACCAATACATACAAATTAAAATCCTTATTATTAATTCTCACTTTTTTCTTATTTCAATAATATCTAAACAATTTTCTAAAAAAATAAATCAATTCGAAAAAATATAAAATAAATAATAATAATTATTATTATTATTATTATTATTATTTCTACTACTGTTATTTAGAACATGCTGAAATAAAGATTTGCACAAAAGTATCAGCTTTTGGACCAAAAGTTGGGACAGGGCTATGGACTCCTCAATGATTCTGTGGCAACCCATAATACCATGTCCATTTAATTGACTTAGAATATTGCTCCTCCTTTACTCAAATGAGGGAATTCATTTGTCCAAAGCAGACTAAGGGCGATCTCATCATTAAGTTGTTAAAGAATTAGAATGATGTAAAAGAAAAGGTACGAAAGGAAATAGTGAAAGATTACCTGTAACAAAAAAAAAATTCCAGATAATTCTTTTTTCTGCAAAAAGCAAGTTCCTTCCATCTGCTCTTGACTAAATTATGATCTGAAAGAAAAGAAAAAAAAACAGAAGATAGAATATTAACAAAAAAGAAAAGCCAGACAATTCAGAACATGACACATGTCAACCAATTAACATTGCAAGCCAACTTTAAATTATTGATTGATTTTCATAATTTATTGATGCCAGTCCCTAAACAAATCATTACAAAAAAAAAAAAAAAAATCATATTATCTATCCTTTTTTAAATTTCAATGTGAAAACATATTCAATTGTTCCCTAATACTTTTGAAAACATTGTCAAAATGAGAAGTTCTATATTTGTTTCTTTATTATACTTTTTTATTTTGTTTTCATTGTTAAA
>BMAC01000195.1:1248085-1258175 GCA_014905375.1 Phtheirospermum japonicum
GGAGGATAAATCTAATTCGTCACAATTTAGATGTTATGCACCATCGAAAAAGAATGTGTTTGACAATGTTTTCAATACGGTGATGAAATATCAAAGGGAAGGACCAAGGACACGCCGTTAAATCTAGGAGAAGAGTTGATGAGTATTGTAATCGCCCAGAGTTGGCGCCAGATGGGTCAGGAAAGAGGGATTTTATTCCCTCGGAAATTGAAAAAATCCGAGGGAAATGTTCCCTCGGATTTCCCTCAGATTTCCGAGGGATTGTCCGGTAATGGTTCCGAGGGAAACAATCCCTCGGAATTCCCTCGGTTTTGTAATTCCGAGGGATTTATTTCCCTCAGAACCGATTTCCGAGGAAGGTTTTTTCGAGGGAATTTTTCCCTCGGAATTTCCCTCGGTTTAACCAAAACTGAGGGATTTTTGCTTAATTCCGAGGGAAAAATCCCTCGGAGATTTTGATTTTTTTTGTAGTGTATTTTCGGCCAAAAACATGATAGCTTCGCGGAACCCTTTGGCCGTATCAACTATGCGTTCCACCTCTACCTTTCCAACGCCGCGACCACACCAATCAAGAAGCCACTAGGATTTTCAGCAGCCAATTTGAAGTACACGCCATCGTGCCTGGGGTGATGGTCGAGAACCATGGTCACGCTTTCGCACAATCAGACTTCGGCTGCCGCTAGTGCTCTTCACTTCGGTTCCTTCAATTCCCCAAGACACAAGAAACTACTTCCGTTCCGCCCACGATGGATAACACCCAGCAGGTACCGAAGACCAATTTTAGTGACGGCTCTTTTCCTCAGATATCTTCGAACTTCATCGCCAACTCGCGGCTACCACAACCGCGTATACCTCCAACTAGAGTTTTGAGTTCTAATTTTCCTGGTTTGCGTGAGTCAGGTCACGAGAACTTTTCTACTTGCCGGCAGTTCCCACTAACTCGTTTCAATGTCAATCGTCGGCCAAAAAGGGTGATTGTTTTCAGTTACAATCGATGAGAATCTTTACCAACGGCGTGTGGCGGAGCTACATGGTTCTCTTATTGGTCGTTTACTTCAATCCAAGTGTTCAAAGCCCATGTCACTCGAGGAGCTTCATCCATCACTTCGTGAGTTGTGAAAAACGTCTTCGCCTTGGAAATTCATCCCATTGGGCAAGGTTTTTTTAGTATTTTTGTTTGCTAATGCCGATGATAGAGCCCCCGCTTTGGTTAAATCAAGTTGGAATATGCGATCGGGACATTTTCATTTATATTCTTGGCAGTTAGATGTTAACCCTTACAAGGTAAATTCATCTTCGTCGTCTCAAGTTTGGGTGTGTATTTATGAGCTTCCTATCGAATAGTAGCACCATTCGTCCATTTGGAATATTGCGAGTGTAGTGGGTAGGCCACTTCAAATCGATGAACGTTCAGTTAACGGGTCGGTGGGTCACTTTGTCCGAGTGTTGGTTGGTCTAAATCTAAATGAAACTCTACAAGAAAGGGTCATGATTTAGAGGTTGGACTTTGTGAATACGATACGTTAAGCTATGAGAATTTGCCTGAGTTTTGCTCATTGTAGAGTGGCAGGGCACTTGCCCGTTTATTGACAATTTTCGAAGTCGCATGTTGAGCCTTTGAATAAAATTGACTCTTGGCAACAAGTCGAATCCACGAGAATGCCCCACTAACATTTGGTTTCAAATGATCAACGAGGACACGCTCAAAAACAGCAAGAATATCATTTGAAACTTAATCTAAATACACTTTATTTCCTTTGAAGGTGTTTGCCGTCTTGAATTTCAATGTTTGCATGGGCACAAGGGCTACGGAGCCTCTTAAGTCATTGGGAGATGATCATGCTTCGAGACATGAGTCCCTTGTCCTAAATCGAGGAGCTTCCAATGACAAATGTGCTTCTAGGGATGGAGACCCGTCCGCTGTCCGGAGTGCTTCTATAGAGATTACTTCCCCTGTAACGGATGCAGTTCCGACCGAGATAATTACCGTGGTGCCCCAAAGGAAAAAAGTTGATGACCGGGTCTCTGAGCCGACCCCTCAACCATAATTCAGCCCGGTCGTTGTGGCTAACACATTCATCGGATCCTTGGATATTATGTCAGTGGTACTGACTACCCCATTTATTGATCAAGAGCTGGATGATATTACGCTTGGTTTTGAGTCTACTAGGGTGGATAATCCTCTTACCACGGGCTATGTTGATAATGAGGACGTGGGCTTTTCAGATAAGGTTTCTCCACAAGATTCAATGTAGCATGAATTACAATATACTATTGCACTTGAAGAAAGAATTATAGTGGATGATTCAAATATCGGTAGCCAACACCGCAACCCACTTTTTCGTAAAATTATTATTGGCCGATGTACCCAGGAATTACAAGACAAAATCAAAAAAATTACGACAGGCATATTCTACTCCTTTCATTGTTGATGGCACAAGCTCCTCTCCGACTCTTTGCCTTATGAGTATGGCTGCTAAACTATCGTAGACGGATATTACTGACGAGGAAGATTATACTCCCGCACATAATTTATCAAGAAGTTCACTTAAGCGTGGATTACTTATGAAGCGGGAAATTTTTTTTTTTTCTAATTTTATTTCGTCTCTTTTTGCTTTATGTCTACTTGTTTCGGTTAGTAAACACTATTTTCCTCTTTTATTAATAAGAGGCCTTGCGCCACAAATTATATACAAAATTATATATGTTAACAGGATACTAATTGATAGAGATTAGATGTAAGAAATCGTTGGTTAAGTTCTTTGAGTTTTAAAATAAATAAATATTCGATACTCATAATATCGATCTAATATTTCGGGCTCTAGGGCAAACAAGCCCTAAAGTATTTGTGATATTCTTTTATTGTGAAGCATTGATACTGGTACGGAAGACCAATACAACATGGGTTGAAACACTGTTGTTGTCAGTATTATCAATAAATAACAAACCTTTAGGCCCATAAATAATGGGGAGTTTTTTTAAAACCTCACAAACAGATTTTCAATTTTTTTTGCCTAAACTCCCTAATTTTTTATTTTTTTTGACAAATTACCTCCCGAACTATAAGAAACTGGCAAATTGCTTTCTATGATGAAATTGCGATGAAAACAGCATCATCGTATTCACCACAAATTTTTGACTCAAAATACCAATTCTCAATTCAATCAGAATTCGTTTGCCCTCAAATCGTTGATCAAAGTTGTCCAAAAATATATTATTTTTTTTGGGCAATCTCCGCCAAGTTCCGATCAACTTTCCGGCCAACTCTGACCTTCATTAAACAAAAAGGATAGCATGAATCCAATGAGATTGGTTTCGGGTTTAATGGAAGTCAGAGTTGGCCGAAAACTCGATCGAAAGTTGGCAAAAAAAATATATTTTTTGCAACTTTGATCAACGATTGACAGCACAAACAAACTCCGATTGAGGTGAAACTTGGTGTTATGATTCTAGAAAATATGACAAATACGATGGTGCTAGAGGTGAGACGCGTGAACGTTAAGAAATATAGATTGATCGGTTCCCGAGAACCTTTTTTTGATGGAATTTCAAAATAGAAGGTAATAGGATATTATTTATAAAAAAGAAAAGAAGAAAAAAGCAAGATTTATGGGGGGGGGGGGGGGAACGGACAATTTGTTCAAGTGATTAAAAACCTTTTTTCTCTGAATCACTTCGCTTGTAAAATAATGTGTTGGGGCGTTGTGCAGTACATAAGACTCATAAGACTCGAATAATTAATTATCATAAAATTAGTGATAAATGCGGAAACTATTGAGAAAAAACACAATTAGGTGTGCCTTCGTCAATAAGTAATTGATGAGGGACAATTTAGTTATTTGTTATCTTTATATATTATGGAAACATGTATTTGATACCCTATATAAAGGGAGTCTTTGATGAATAAGAGAACCCTAATTCTATTGTCTCCTTCGTCTCCTTTATGTCTTCATCTTTTATGCTTTTCTTTTTACACGTTATTAGCACGAAATTCCAACCTATTGTGAGTAATCGACAAATAAGCCTCCATAACCAAAGCAACAATTACACAATTTTCGTAGGTCGAAAATCTAACTGCGATGTAAGTTTAAAAAATCTTTTTTCACGTTTAAATCATTGGATCGAGTTGAGATTTTTACAACACCTTCAAAACATATTGAATTACACTTTGAACGGTGGAGATTGGATTCTGAGATACGAGGAAATATATATAAATTTTTGAACAAAGCAGATTTTATTTTTAGAATTTTCTGTGCAGCATTTTTTAAAAATAAGATTTCGCAAGATCGAAACGTTGGATCAAGGCGAAAATTGGATATATTATTTAATACATATGAAAGTTTATTCTAACCAGTGACGAGCTAGGTTTGAGGTCTGTAGATTCCGATAATGAATTTTGAATTGAGCTGATCCTGTTTCCCGAAACTGTCCATCCAGTTCTTTTTTTTTAAATTGAATTACACATAATAAGACCGTTAGGTGAAACTGAAATTTGGATATAATGTTCAAAACATGTAGAGGTTAGATCTATACGGTGGATATCGGTTTGAAGCTATAATAATAAACCTATTACAAAAATAAAATTCAAGTAATGTCATAGGAAAGAATTGTGTCTTTCCTCCAAGGTAATTGAATTACCCTATTATTTATTAAATGCAACTAATAAATATTTTCTTATATGGATATATGGCATGGTATGTATTATTGTGCATTCTTATACAAAGCATGTATATGTATATATGTTACCTATGATTATATGCATGTGATGTTATGTACAATATTGAACATGAGATTTTGCAATACTTTAATGATATTCGTAGAGTACATAATATATTATTGCTTATGCTTTTAGATGATTTCTTATTTCGAAATCATAAATAAAGTTATTTACATGATTAGATGAGAGATTGATCATGATTTGTATATGATTAGTTAATCATGAATTTCGATGAATTGATAGATTCATGTATGTTGGTAATTCTCTTCAAGTTGACTTTATAAGCTAATTTCAATTTATGCATTTTGATTGTACATTTGCATATTTTCATGATAATTAAAGTTCATGAACGATAAAGAATTGTATAAATAAGTCTTGTGATAAAGTATATACACGTAATAACAAATAAAGATTATGACATATATTCTTCAAATTCATTATCTAAAGAAATTAATTGAACTAACTCGATCTAATATAATTTAATATACTCAAAAGAAATTGAATACTACCATTATTGGTTTGATGTGGAAACTAGAAGAACTACAATTCCACTATAATATCATCTACAAACCCAAATGACAAAGAATTGTCAAACTAAACCAAAGTCAATTCTCTAATGAGTTTGAGAATTCATATTGACCCCAGTCTTATGTTGGAAGTATATTTAGTTACAAACTTTTAATAAACTTTGGGATGTGCTCTAAATGAGTATTTGGGAATTTTATTAAACACTACTTCCAAGCCTAATAATTTAGTGAAAAGAAATTTGTTTGCTTGCTAAAAAAACATGTCTTACCATATGTGAAAAAGAAAGTCACTTTAAATGACAATAAGTAATTGAAAGATTCTATCTCACTCTATTTTCTTTTTCACTTGAGCAAACATACTGATGCACTTGTATAATATTAATTATGATAGTAAGTCATTGAGAGACATGACATTATTCTTCATAATACCAATGATAGACCTCCGGATAAAGAAATTTCTTGAGGCTAACTAGTATCGATATGAATAGTGAAAATAACCTCAAAGTAAAGGGGAAGAGACGTGTTGATCCCTACCTATGTGGGAAGAATGAACCACAAGGTAAGACAAGTAAAGAGTTCGTGAATTTATTGAATATCCCTACCTATGTGGGAAGAATGAACCACAAGGTAAGATATGTAAGAGTTCGTGATATTTATTGGTCGTGGTAGAAGTCATGATGATTCTCCCGATAACCTTGCTTAGTCAATGGATATCTTCTATTTTAATTGATGAAATTTGTTTATTCCTTACTTTACAAAGAACTTGTAAAAGTATAATCAATCATTCATATTAGACTATTATATTTGGTTTGAAATTTTATTTTGAGTTAGATTTATGTGATGTGGCCTGATTCAAACATTCACGTACAAGGTTCAAGAGTAAACTATTAAGATATAATGTAACATATCTAACGAATAATGTATAATATTAGAATAGGTTCAAGAGTAAACTATTAAGATATAATGTAACATATCTAACAAATAATATATAATATTAGAATGAAAAGTATTTCGTTCAAATATCAACCCAAATACAGCGACTCGAAAAAAGTTTATATCAAACCAAATATAGCGACTCGAAGAAAAAAGTTTTAGAGGAGATAAAAGTTATTTTGTATATTTCAATTAATCGGTTTGAAATGCAAAAGAACGACTGAGAAATGTTTGAAGATAAAAGTTTTATTTTATATATTTCGATTAATTAGGGTGAGATGCAAAAATATTAGTGGGTTTTTGAAGAGTGCGTAATAAATTAAAAATATAAAAAAAAATCTGACATAATTGTAAAAACTCCTGTAAAAGAAAAAATTGACTTAGTATTTCCTATAACTTTCCAAAAAATATATACAAATGACCAGCTGTCAAATACTTCCATATGTTCTATTTAGGCTTCCTTAAAAGGTCTTGATGAGCAAAACGGGCTCAGCAGTTCTGATGATATCTTGCAACATGATTGGGCTGTATTTACACAGTTTTAATGCATTGGCCCAAAATAAAGGGTCAATTGGACTATGATTTCAATCCTTTTTTTTATTATTTTTTTCTTCTTGAAAAGGATTTATTTTCCAAGAAGAACAAACGTGGATTCCCACGGCAGTATCCACAACACTGCATATGCACTAGCTTTTTAATAATTGCATTTGTTTCCAAACTTGGAAATTTGATGTTCAATGTATTTTGTTCTAATATTCTCACTGGTTTAAAATATAGGGGTAATTGTTAACTGTGGAATTGACAAAGACAGCACAGCGGTAGGCTGGTAGCTAGTTTCTTGACGGTGCTACCCAGTGGAGACCAATTTAAGCGTGTTAATGGATGAGATTAACATTTAGATAGTTATTCTCTTTACAAAAGATATTGCTAATTAATAGTGGTCAGTGCGATAATTAGTTACTAATTATTATTTTATATTTGGATTTTTGTTTGGTTATATTTATAAGTTAAAGTTTATGTTCTGTATAACTGTCACATAAATCATAATCGATATGTGTGATTTACTCTCTTTTTTATATACTATCACCTTTAATAATAAAAAAAAAAAATACTTTACCACTAAAATATGTTACATATCAATTATATATTTAAGTAAGAGATAATAGTTTAATTCGTGTAAATATAGAAGTGTAAGTTATAAACTCTTTTGAATAAATATGATAATTATTTTTAAGTAAAATATAAATACCCAAAATAAGATGTTAAATCTTTTAAAAGTTTTTTTTTTTTGAAAATTAAAGTACAGGATCCCAACTATTTTAAAAATAAATTGTTATAAACAAATGGAGTAGAATTATTAAACAATACATGAATAGGGTTGTTCAACTTAAACCACAAACCGACCAAATCAAATCGAGTTTATGGTTTAGAGTTATTTTCAATTGGTTTTGGTTTAAAGGGACAAACAAATTGATTTTGATTTGGTTTATCATTTCAAAGATTTAAAAAAAAAACAATAAAATCAAACCAAAATTTTATAAATATATATATATATATATATATATATCCCCTATATATTAATGCAAAATCCTCCTATCCTATGTGTCTGCTTCCCATGCTTAGTTAGCTTTGGAAAAGAATTTGGTGCTTCGGTGTCATCCGAGCCTAATATTAACCTAATTTAGTATTTTTCTTTTTTATATATTTACCTACTTTAATACTTTCCTAATATTATATTTTGCCTAATTCAATATTTTTCTTTTATTACATCTTACCTACTATAATATTTTCTTTAACATATTTTGTCCAATTCAATATCTTACTTTTATTCTTCTAATATAAAAATATAAAAAACTTATATCTAATTAGAAAAAATCTATATAAGTTGAATTAATTTTTATTTACAATAAAAGTTGAAATAATTTTATTATAATTCTAAATATTTATTTAAGAAAAATATGATTTATATAAAGTTATTACAAAGGAAAATAAATATAAAAATATAAACTTAAATTTTTTTTATCTAATCCCAATATAATAAATTAAAAATAATATGAAAATATATATGAAAAACTATTGTTACACCAAACAAAAAAAAAAACAAAGTGAAACAAAAAAGATAACATAATACTAATACTAATACTAATAATAAATTATTATGCCTAGAAAAATAAATATTAAATATATTCTAAATCTTTTTATCTAATTCAAATATAATGCATTGATACATATATATATATATCTAGCACGAACAAATTAGTATCTTACGCAGAAAAAGAATTAAAAAAATAATATTACATATACTACAAGTTAGATGCACGACATTTTTTTCAATAGAATTATCAGTATCTTATAAATTTTAATTTTTTATATCACATAATCACATGTAACACGCGGGTGTTGTATATTTTATATTTTTCAAACTCAATTTTATACGGGTTTTCCCCGTCAAGTGTAAGGTATTTTGATATACTTTACAACTAATTTCGTGACTTAATGTAAAAAAAACTTGAAAATTCTCTATTCTGAAAATCAGTCTTACTGTGATTAGAACAAATAATGTTCCTGATATATCAATACTAATTTTGTGACTCACGGTAAAAAACTTGCAAAATTCTTAATTTTGAAAACCAATCATACTGTAATTAGAACAAGTAATGTTTTGATTTGTGTGTAAGAATTATTTATTGTGAAAACAAAATAAAGAATGTTATGATTTGTATGTACCATTTTCAATATTATTCTTTTGGTATTTTTAATGAAAACTACTCTTTCCAAATCCCGCATAATGCTTGTGTCTGTTTAGCATGCTTCGTTTGGCAAATAAAAAGTTTTGGTATTTCGGTTTCTTAGGTTTCATCCGAGCCTAATATCTATTTAATTTAATAATTTTCTTTTATTGTATCTCACCTAATTTAATCTTTTCATTTTATTATATTTTGTCCAATTTAATATCTTTTTTTATTATATTTTGTTTGATTCAATATTTTTCTTTTATTCTCCTAATATAAAAATATAAATAAGTCATATAAAATTAGAAGAAGAGATCTAAGTTAGTTATTTTAACTAAAAGATATATACATAACATATAATCTTAATTAAAATTATAATGATATTAAATAAGTAGTGTTTAAAATAAATATTAATATAATTTTAATTTTGTAATTTTAAATATTCTATGTAGGTAAATTAAGATTTATTTGAAATAATCTAAGTATGTAACTAAATATTAGTAATGAATTCAATCTAACATAAAAATATAAAATTATTATATAATAATAATAATAATAATAATAATAATAATAATTTTAATAATAATAATTATTATTAAATATTGATTAGACATCGGAACAATGCAACACGAATTGAGAGTATAACATACGTTTAGGTTTTCAAAGTATGTAAGTAATATTATAAACGAATTTAATCTAAATATTAAAATACAAAATAATGTAATAATAATTAATAAGTAGAGATTAGGCACGGGTTTAGAATGTGACTTCTTTAGAATTTTTTTAAGTATATAAATAAAATTATTAACAAATTGAATCTGAGCATGACAATAACATTTCAATAATTATAATAATTAATAAATAAATTAGACATGTAGAAGGAAAGGGTTAAGAATACATCATTTTAATTTCTCATTTTACATAAAAATTTGTAAAAMTTGAAATAATTTTATTATAATTCTAAATATTTATTTAAGAAAAATATGAGTTATAAAAGTAATTACAAAGGGAAATAAATATAAAAACATAAACTTAAGATTCTTATCTAATACCAATATAACAAAATTAAAGATAATATTAAAAATATATATGAAAAACTATTGTTACACACAAAAGAAAAAAAAAAGAGAAACAACAACAAAAAATAATAACAACAAATTATTGCACCTAGAAAAATAAAT
>BMAC01000195.1:1258503-1263503 GCA_014905375.1 Phtheirospermum japonicum
TCTTACGCAAAAAAAAATAAATAATATTACATATACTACAAGTTAGATGCACGATATTTTTTCAATAGAATTATCAGTGTCTTATAAATTTTAATTTTTATATCACATATTCACATGTGTTATCATTTAACACGCGGGTGTTGTATATTATATATTTTTTCAAACTCGATTTTATACGGGTTTCTCCGTCAAGTTTAAGATATTTTGATATGCTTTACAACTAATTTCGTGACTTAATGTAAAAAAAAGAAAAAAAAAACTTGAAAATTCTCTATTTTGAAAATCAGTTTTACTGTGATTAGAACAAATAATGTTCTTGATATATCACAACTAATTTTGTGACTCATGTTAAAAAACTTGCAAAATTCTTAATTATGAAAACCAGTTTTACTGTAATTAGAACAAGTAATGTTTTGATTTGTGTGTAAGAATTATTTATTGTGAAAACAAAATAAATAATATTACGATTTGTATGTACCATTTTCAATATTATTCTTTTGGTACTTTTAATTAATATTACTCTTTCCAAATCCCGCATAATATGCGTGTGTCTGTTTCGCATGCTTCGTTTGGCAAATAAAAATTTTGGTGTTTCGATTGCTTAGGTTTCATTCGAGCCTAATATCTAATTAATTTAATATTTTCCTTTTATTGTATCTCACCTAATTTAATCTTTTCATTTTGTTATATTTTGCTCAATTTAATATTTTTCTTTTATTATATCTTGTCTAATTCAATATTTTTCTTTTATTCCCCTAATATAAAAATATAAATAAGTCACATAAAATTAGTAGAAATGATCTAAGTTAGTTATTTTAGTTAAAATATAAATACATAAGATATAACTTTAATTAAGAAAATAATTATGAAATTATTAAATAAGTGGTGTTTATAATAAATATTAATATAATTTTAATTTTGTAATTTTAAATATTCTATATAGGTAAATTAAGATTTATTTGAAATAATCTAAGTATGTAACTAGATATTGGTAATGAATTCAATCTAACATAAAAACATAAAATTATATAATAATAATAATTATTATTATTATTATTAAATATTGATTAGACATCGGTACAATGCGACACGAGTTGAGAGTATGACATCCGTTTAGATTTTCAAAGTATGTAAGTAATATTATTAATGAATTTAATCTAAACATTAAAATACAAAATAACGTAATAATTATGAATAAGTAGAGATTAGACACGAGTTTAAAATGTGACTTCTTTTCAATTTATATAAGAATGTAAATAAAATTATTAACGAATTGAATCTAAGCATGAAAATAAAAATTTAATAATTATAATAATTAATAAATAAATTAGACATGTATAAGGCAAGGGTTGTGGATACATTATTTGAATTTCTCATTTTACATAAAAATTTCTAATTATCAAAAATGTTTTTTATATTTATCTTTTGATAAACCCCGTGTAATACACGGGTATTAAACTAGTGTATATATATATATATATGTGTGTGTGTGTGTGTGTGTGTGTGTGTGTGTGTGTGTGTGTGTGTTATTTTCAATTGTTTTTGTTTAAAGGGACAAACAAATTGATTTTGATTTGGTTTATCATTTCAAAGATTTAAAAAAAAACAATAAAATCAAACCAAAATTATATATATATATATATATATATATCATCCACCCCTATATATTAATGCAAAATCCTCCTAACCTATGTGTCTGCTTCGTATGCTTCGTTTGGCAAATAAAAATTTCTGGTGCTTCGTTTGCTTATGTGTCATCCGAGCCTAATATTTACCTAATTTTAATACCTTTCTTTTTATTGTATCTTACCTAAACTTAATTCTTTTTTATTATATATACTTCTCATAATATAAAAATATAAAAAATCATATATAATTATTAAATAAGATCTAAATTAGTTATTTTAATTGAAAGATAAACTACATATGAAATAACTTTAATTACAAAAAAAAACTTTATTATGAAAATAATTAAATAAGTTTTATTGATAAAAGAACTTAAAATATTTTATTTTAGGAGTTTCAAATATTCTATATAGGTAAAATATGAGTTATTTATAATAATCTAAGTATGTAACTAAATATTAGTAATGTATTCAATATAAAATACAAATATTAAATTATATACTAATAATTTATAAATATTGATTAGACATCAGTACAATGCGAGACGGGTTGAGAGTATGACATCTTTTGAATATCTCAAATATGTAACTAATAATTATTAACAAGTTTATTCTAAACATTAATATATAAAATAATTAAGTAATAATAATTAATAAAATAGAGATTAGACACGGGTTTAGAATGTGACGTCTTTTGAATTTTTATAAGTATGTAAATAAAATTATTAATGAATTTAATTTAAACATGAAAATAAATATTTAATATTTATAATAATTAATAAATAAATTAGACATGTACAAGGCAAGGGTTGAGAATACATTATTTGAATTTTTTATTTTAGATATAAAATTATAATTATCACAAATTTTTTTATATTTATCTTTTGAATAATAATGCAAAATCCTCCAAATCTATGCGACTGCTTCGTATGCTTCGCTTGGATAATAAAAAATTTTAGTGTTTCACTTGCTTATGTGTCATCCGAGCCCATATTTACCTAATTTAATATTTTTTTTATTGTATCTTACATAATTTAATATATTTTTTTATTATATTTATTCTAACTTAATAGTTTTCTTTTATTATATTTTGTCTAATGCAGTAATTTTCTTTTATACTCCTAATATAAAAATATATATAAGTCATATATAATTAGTAGAAAAATGTCTAAATTAATAATTTTAATTAAAATACAAATTATATATGAAAGAATTTTAATTACAAACTTATTTATGAAAATAATTAAATAAATTATATTTATAATAAAAGCTGAAATAATTTATTTTTAAATTTTTAAATATTCTGTATAGGTAAATTATGATATATTTGCAATAATTGTAGTATGTAACTAAATATTAGCAATGAATTCAACCTAAATATATAAAAAAATAAATTATACAATAATAATTAATTAATATTTATAGATAATGGCACAATGCGAGAAGACTTGATAGTACGACACCTTCTGAAATTTTCAAAGTATGTAATTATAATTATTAATAAATTAATCTAAACATAAAATATAAAATGAGTCAATAATAATTAATAATATAGATTGGAGACGGGTTGGAAATGTGACATCTTTTGAATTTTTATAAGTATGTAAATATAATTATTAACTAATTTAATCTAAATATTAAAATATAATATTAATTAATAATTATAATAATTAATAAATTGAACAGGTCATAGGTTGAAAGCATATCCTTTCAATATTTTATTTTAAATCTAAAACTTTGTAATTTTCACAAATATTTTTTATATTAAGTTTTTTATAAATCCCGTGTAATACACGGGTATTAAACTAGTATATATATATATATATAGTATATATATATATATATATATATATATATATATATATATATATATATATAGACACACACACTCACACACATGTGCAATATTTTAGAAACAAAGGGTCATGAGAGATATATTAGAATATTTAAGATAATATAAATTACTTGGCAAATAACATGTGCGAAATATTTAAAAATATATTCTAATTATTTTAGAAATATATTAAATTACATTAAAGAATAAGAATATATTAAAAAAAAAAGAATTTGTATGAATCTCAATTATTTTTCACTTGTTTTGACCGATTTGATCGATTGTCAATCAGGATAGAAATAACTTCCATCCAACTTCACCTGCATCTTAAACCCATTTCGTCTGTACAACTTGCGAATGAAAAGAAAATTTTCGGAAAAATTTAGTGCGGCCATAAAATGTGAACAAAAAGGGTTTATTCGAAATTAATACATAAACAAGACACTATATGTTCGAGTGAGAATTTCAATTCTTTTTTTGTGAGGTTTAATCGAACAGCTCGAGCTAAAAAGTTCAACACTTTGTTCAAAATATATTTTTGAACACCTCCAAACTTGTTCGAGCAACCAGATTTGAACATAGTGGATTGCAAAAATTCTTTTTTTTTTCAATGCAAAATCGCTATTTTATACCCGTTAATCTGAATATTGTAAACATATTCAAGAGATGGATAGAAAGAAAAATTGTAAATGATTCGCGGAAAAAAAAAATTTCTTTTTCCTTTATTTGCTATTTTTTAATGGACAAGGTAATGTGGGAAGCTAATGAGGTATAGATAATCAGGGCGGAGCCAGGGGTGCTCCCTTGGCCCATGGCACAACCCGAATTTTCTCGGGCCTATTGAAACCATATATATATATATGTGTGTGTTAAAAATAATAAAAAATTATATTTGAACAGAGTTAATAAATTTGGATTAGGAATATTATAGCAGGCTGACTACGTCCATGTGGATAGTAAAAATTAATATTAAAATAAGTAATTGGGTGTTCTCATAAAAAACTGAAATACCAATATTCGGTCCTTAAAGATTAATCACGAAATAAAAGGGGAAAAAAAAAACAAAAACTAATGATATGATCCTAATTCTCAGTAAATGAGACGCCTCTATACATTGCATCACGTGTGAAACAAGAAAAATGATATTCATTATGAATATCAGGGAGTATATATATATATATATATATATATATATATATATATATATATATATATATATATATATATTTCATATGTAAATTACAAATTCATATAATGTATAAGTTAACCCTTAAATGGGTCAATCCCCATATAAACTATTAGTGAAATGTTTTTTCCCAAAATAGCCATTGAAATCTTAACTTCCCATTTAATCCAAAAACAACTCGTGTAAATTCAAAACTACTCGTATACAATTCAAAACTACTCGTGTAAATTGACGAACTACTCATGTAAATTTCAGAACTATTCTTCAAAAATTCAGAACTACTCGTGTAAATTCAGAGAACTACTCATGTAAATTTCAGAACTATTCTTCAAAAATCCAAAACTAATCATGTAAA
>BMAC01000195.1:1268503-1285027 GCA_014905375.1 Phtheirospermum japonicum
AGCTCTTAAGTTCTTTTCTATTCACTCGGTCGATGTCTTTTGATGAGTCCAAATAAATGAGGTACCGTTTTAAAAATTCTTACTGCCCAAGTTTTGAAAATAGAGAAAAATCATAGACACATTCGGGTGGGGAATTGAAATTGATTTGCAAAGAATAGGAACCTATATTTATAGGAAGAATTAGTTGAAACCCTAAAGATTCAAGTTTTGGAATTCTTATCCGATTTTAATTTTTTGTCCCTTTTTTATTTTTCGAATATGGAATGAGAAAATAGATCTATTCCATGAATTAAATGTCTTTAATTAGGCAAATAAATCGTATAAAATCTGATTTTTTTAAATATGATTCCGACTTGAAATATCAGAATTATTCAATATTGAATAAAAATCTGATGTACTGTATTTTCTTTGTTTAAGATTCTATTTTTTTTATATTTTTTATTGGTTGATTTTAGAGTGAAAAAATCAATCTGCTGTATTTTTCATAAATTAAATATCTTTAATTAGACAAACAAATCGTATGAAATCTGGTGTGACCTGATCTAATAATAGGCTGGTAGCCTTCGACAAATATGGTTGGACGAGCTGAACTGATAACCTCAGCAGGAGGTAGGGCAAGGCGGAACGCAAGTCTATAAGCCTGATAACGACTCTCCTGGCCTCATTTGGAGGTCAGGTCAAGAATTGGGAGAGCTTAAACGACAGAGTTGGTTTGTTTTCTAGAAGGAAGCTTCTAGGTCAGGTCAGCTTGTGTAACGGCCCGAAATTCACGGGTTTTCTGTTTTTGAGATCCCGGAAAGGCCCCACTAGGCAAAAACTATAAATATCTCAGCCCCAAAGCTGAGGAGGGTATGACATTCTAAGCATTCTTCTTTTGATTTTGCTTTTTTCGATCTAAAATGCTTAACTGACTTAAGCATCGGAGAGGTTTCCACCGGTGGTCCTTTCTAACGTGTTTTTGTGGAGACAGGTCCGGATATTCTCAGAGAAAGAGCAGGTGTTCTTGGTGTAATTTTCAGGGCGGAATAATTGGCACCGTCTGTGAAAAAACAAGGCTAAGACGTGAGAAGTATGGCATCGGATGGCCTCAGGCAAAACCTGGTGGCGGAAATGGACGGAACACCAAGTTCTGCCACGCCAACGGGCATACCAGAGACAGCAGGGCCATCGTAAGCAACCAGGCCAAGCACAACGCAACCACCTCCAGGAGGAGCCCAGCAGGCAGACGGAGGATCGGTGAACGATTCCTTTTTGAGGCAATTATATAACCTCATCGGAAAAGCGGTGGAGGTGGTTGTGGAAAAGAAATTTGCTGAACTCTCGACACCACCCTCCAAGGAAATACAGCCACCGGAGACGGAGCCAATGCGCACGGCCCAGCGGATGGCCAGAGCTCCCCTCCAGGAAGACAATGAGAGCTTTTCTGCTTCAGAAAGTGAAACTTCAAGCAAAACCAACCGAGACCTCACCGTGCAAATGCAGAATCTGCAAAAAGAAGTTAGGGAATTTAAACGAAAGATGGCGGGCACGATCGTAGGCCAGGCACGGCGGAGCACTCCATTTATGGAGGTGGTCATGAGGGATAATCTCCCAGCTTCTTACCGTTCCATGGGTTTCGAATACAATGGGACAACGGATTCGTGGGATCACCTGAGCCGATTTGAGATCGCAGCTACCTTGCACAAGTTCTCCGATGCGGTCATGTGTCGGGTTTTCCCTATAACCTTTATGAAGTTAGCCCAGCTCTGGTTTAGCCAGCTACACCCAATGAGTTCAGTTTTTCCTTCCTGCACCAGTTCCCCAGTTACAGGAAATATCAAAAAATGCCGCTAGAGCTGTTCACCTTGAAGCAGAAGGAGAACGAAAGCCTGCGTGGATATATCAAAAGGCTCACAGATGCCAAACTAGAGGTGCCCTCAGCCTCTGAAGAACTCTTGGTCAATGCCCTGCCCAAGGGCTCAGGAAGGGGGAGTTCTTTCAGTCATTAGTGGTAGGACCGGCACTAAGATTCGGAGAGCTCTTGGAGAGAGCGGAAAAATACATCCACTTGGAAGAGGCCTTGAAGATAAAGGACGATGGAGAGAAGCGAAGAGAACATCCCGATAGGGAAGATACGACATAAATGAAGAAGTCTAGGACTGATCTGGTAGGAGGTCGTCCTCGATTTGACAGGTATAAACCTTTGGCTTCACCTCAGGGAGAAATTCTGCAGGCAATTGAGCGACATCCCGACCTCGAATAGCCTAGAACATATTCTTAGAAGCCAAGGAAGGAAAGATCTCAGCGATTCTGTCGATATCACAATGAATATGGCCACGATACGGACGAGTGTACGCACTTAAAGGACGAGATAGAGCGGATGGTACAAGCAGGACACCTGAAAGAGTACATTCGGACAAGGAGAGATAGTTTCAAAGCTGACCACCCAAGAAAGATCAGTACCAGACCAGGAAAGGGAGAAATGTTGGTCGCTGTAGCGCTCAAAGAGAGAACCAGTCCCAACAGGTACGAGGGGAAATTCTGATGATCACTGGGGGTGAATGGGGTGAGCATTCTCGGCGAACCCAAAAATAGTTATGTATGGGCTGCAAAAGATTTGACTAGGAGAGCACGAGAAGTTGGGCAAATAGTCCCGAGTCCAAATGTGTGTTTTGGGTCTGAAGATGAGAACGACATCTTAGCCCCTCACATGGATGCCCTGGTCATCACGACCACTGTTGCTAATTACAATGTGAAGCGAGTCTTTATCGACACGGGAAATTCGGCAGATATCCTATTCTACGATTGCTTTCGACAAATGAATTTGAATGAAGAGCTTGAGGAAGTCACGACCTCGTTGGTCGGTTTTGCAGGAGGAGCTCTGAAACTGCTGGGAGCAATAAATCTCCTGGTCACGCTAGGGGATGACTCGTTCAGGCAAACCAGATCAGTACGATTCTTGTTAGTGGACGCTCCTTCTTCGTACAATACCATGTTAGGGCGACCATCTATAAGCAAATTCCAAGCAGTGATATCAGTCTATCACATGAAATTAAAATTCCCAGCTCAGGATGGGGTCGGCAAAGTTCGAGGAGACCAGTACGTGTCACGCCAGACATATGTGGAAAGTGTCCGACGTAATGACAAAGAAAGACGGAGCAAAAGAGCAAGAACATAAGAGGCCAGACCTGAGCTAATTCAGCAAGAGGAAAATTTGATGATTGTGGAGGTAGTCCCAAGAGATGACAGTCGAGTCCTGCGGTAGGAACGACCTTAGGGCCAAAATTTTTGGTAGAACTGGTCGCACTTTTGAGGAGTAGTGCAGATATTTTTGCCTGGTCTCCCCAAGATCTAGTGGGAGTTGACCCAGCAGAACATCGTCTTAATATATGTTCTACAGTAAAACCTGTAAAATAGAGAAAGCGGAATTTTGGCCCAGAGAAAGAGGCCATCATTGAGGCAGAAGTGGACAAGCTATTACGTGCTAAACACATCAAGGAGATACAATTCCCAGAATGGCTCTCCAATGATGTACTAGTACCAAAGACAGAACAGAGCTGAAGAATGTGTATAGACTTTAGAGATCTCAATCGTGCCTGCCCTAAGGATCACTATCCACTGCCAAGGATAGATCAGTTGGTGGATTCCACATCTGGATGTGAATTGTTAAGCATGATGGATGCTTCACGAGGCTATCATCAAATCAGGTTGGTAGAGGAAGACTGGAAGTGGGTCAGCTTTTTAATGCCAAAAGGAGCATATTTTTATGTGGCAATGCCGTTTGGCCTAAAAAATGCGGGAGCTACGTACCAAAGGCTAGTGGATAAAATGTTTAAAAGCCAGCTCGGGAGAAACATGGAAGTGTACGTAGACGACTTGTTGGTTAAGAGTATCAAGGCAACGTCACATGTGGATGATCTGAGAGAAACCTTTGACATCCTGAAAAGGTATAAGATGAGGCTAAACCCCAAAAAGTGTGTGTTTTGGGTAAGAGCAAGAAAATTTTTAGGGTATATGGTTACGAAAAGAGGGATAGAGGCCAACCCGGAGAAGGTCAGGGCTATCATGGACATGCCGCCTCCAAAAAGTGTCAGGGAAGTCCAATGTTTGGCTGGACGAATCAATGCTTTGAGCAGGTTTGTCTCCAGGTCGGCGGAAAAGAGCCTACCATTCTTCTGAGCATTACAAAAGAAAGCCCGATTTCAGTGGGATAAGGAGTGTCAGGAGGCATTTCAAAAGCTGAAAGAACACTTGACATATATGTCCTTATTGACTAAACCAATTGTGGGAGAGCCGCTGATTTTATATATGTCCATGGGGAAATTAGCGGTGAGCACGGTCTTGAGTTTCATATAACTAAGTTCTTGTCAGTCTAGTGGGATACTTGTACTTCCACTTGTATTTAACTTTTTGAGATCAAAACATCAATTATAAATTAACACATAGCAAATATAATCAACACATAACAGATAGTGTGTAACATGAAGTTATCAAATGAATAAATAACAAATAGAAAATATATATGATTGTGATATCTAACTGGGATTATTTGGCACAACTTCTTCCATTCCAGCTTTCTCTTCCTTCCCTACATTGTATAACTATTATATTATAAACACATAACAGATAGATAGTATGAAAATAATTTTTTATAATCATGGAAAGATTGAAACAATTATAATACCTTTTTCCTTGGACTACCTACAATTGCCGGAGGTATTTCATGAGTTGGAATTGGAGGTTGTTGTTCCTTTCTCAGTGGGTACCCTCTGAGGTTATGGTTCTCCTTTTGACAAATGGAACAAGTCATTACATTATTCTTCTTTGATAGTTTCACAAATTTCTTGCTCTTTTTGACTTCACCATCATTTTCTTGTTTCCTCTTAGCATTTTTCTTGGGCCTTCCAGGCATGTCAGCATGTGGTGGAAGAAGCAAAGGTGCAACATCAACTTCTGGCTACATATCACATGGGTTCAAAATTCCCATCATGGTTGAATATACCTTCAGAAAAGTTTCCTTCTTATAGCAGTCACCAACATAATCTTTTGGATTGTAGCCCATACAATACATGACACTTATTTCATGCTCACGAGGTATACCTATTAGTTCCCACTTCCTACATCTGAAAAGTTTCGGCCCTACATGCTCCTTAATAATATATAGCATCCCTCTATTTCAACTGTCATTCCAATGTGCAATAACACCAAGGATTTCTTCTTTGACTCCTCCAACATCTTCAAAATCTTAGGACACAAGTCCTCGTGATACTTGGTCATGTTATCCATTCTCATGTATAATCATTTCATTGGGATCAGTCTGATAGTCTAATGCATAACCACAATGGGTCCACTCCTAGCTTTCAAGATCAAGGAGTTGAAGCTTTAACGGAGGTTATTCAACAACATGTCACACTTTGAATTAAAACTGAATTGTGACTTAGACCACTATGATGGTAGCCTTTTCAGCAACTACTCACAAGCTTCTTTGTCCTTATCCTATACTTCCTTCAATGCAACATTATGATCATAAACTTTTGTAGCCCTAGAAGACTTCCATAATAAAACTTTCAAGTCTTTTTCCTTCAATGCAGTTTTGAAGTTACTATAAAGGTCATAGACACAAAACCTTTACTCACAGTTAGGCAGAAGAGTCACAATTGCATCTACGAGGCCCTTCACTAATTATTATACTTGTTGTTTATTAATTATTATATAATTAGTTTTCAAGGTTAGGGTTTAGTATTTGTTTAGGTATTAAGGTTGAAATTTGGGTTAATTAGGAATTAATTACAAAATTAGGGCTAAAGTATGAGTTTATTACATAATTATGATTCAATTAGCCATAATTACCTAATTAGGACTTAATTAGGGGATAATTATATAATTATTCTTCAATTAGGGTTTAATTTAGGTTTAAGTTAAAATTAGGGTTTCATTTAGGGTATAAATTAAAATTATGTAATATTTTAGGGTATAATTTATAATTATAGTTTAATTTAGGTTTAATTTGAAATTAGGGTTTCATTAGGGTATAAATTAAAATTATGTAATAATTTAGGGTATAATTTATAATTATAGTTTAATTTAGGTTTGATTTGAAATTAGGGTTTCATTTAGGGTATAAATTAAAATTATGTAATAATTTAGGGTATAATTTATAATTATAGTTTAAAAATCTGTTTTACTTTAAAATAAGAATCTGTTTTTTTAAATAAATATCTATTTTTTTAAATAAAAATCTGTTTTTTTATAAAATAAAAATCTTTTTTTTTTAATAAAAATCTATTTTGTTTAAATCAAATTTTGAATTTAAATAATTTTAATATAAATTGTAGTTAATCATTCTATTTATTTAAATTTGAAAATAAGTTTATAGTTTTTATAATAATTTTAAATTAAATAAAAATTTATTTAAAATTCTATTTTTATTTTCTAGTTAAAATAATTAGTTTTCAAATAGAGTTTAATTTTGAAATAAAGTTTTGATTTCAAAATAGGGGTCTAATCGTAAATAATTTCGAAATGAGGGTTAAATTGGTAAATTTTTAGGAAAATACGTACACAAAGTATATAATTAGATAGTTATGGGTTAATTTAGATTATTAGGGTCTGTTTTCAAATTTAGATAAACTTTAGGGGCAAATTATATTGTGATATATGCATGTATGCAGCCATTATATTGTATATATATTGTTCATGCATGGGAGGTCGTGGTGATCGGCCAGAATTTAAAAAAATTGTATATTTTACATGCATGGGAGGCCATGGTAATCGGCCGGGGTTTAATTTTATTTATATATATTATTGTCCTTGGTGTTGTTGGTTGTATACCGTCGGATGTTGACGTGGGTTACGGCGCCGGCCGGAAGGTGTTGTCCCTCCAATAGCGGGTTTTCAAAAAAATTATTGAAAACGTGATAGGGTGTCACGTGGTTTTATTTAAGTTTTCAAAATATTTTTCAAAATGTGACAGTGGTAATTGCTTATTTGGAACCTTGGCGAAGTGACACGATTCATATAGATCACTTGTTTTAGAATTAATATCAAATAGAAAAATTTGAAACTAAGTTTTGAATTATTCAAATATTCCTTAGACCCGTTTGAGATTTAGTATCAAATATAGAGTTTGATACTAAATTTCGAATTGTCCCATTTTGGACAGTTTGAGAATGTGACTTGTAGTATGATTATCTTATGTGTATGTTTTCTTTTAGTCTTGAAATTTCGGTTTCTGCATCCCTCTAATAGTTCTCGGTGCAATGAAATATACGTGTACTACGAGAACTGAGAGGAGATGCTACCGAAATTTTGAATCTAAGAAAAATGCATATTTTAAAATAATACATACTACTAAATGTCACTTTCTTAAATGGGATAGAAGCCTTACCAATTATAACTCGAATTACTCATTCTTCTCGTAATGCTGCCAAAACTTTGCCACCTTCTTTAATTCTAGAATCCCGAATAACACTCAAAAATCTTAGGATGGCTGATGATCGTAGTTGGATGTACAAACGAAATATTCTCATATTTCTAAATCCGACTTTCGTGGTCGGTGTAGATATTTTCGTACAATTTGCACTCACGCATGATTCTGCAGAGAGTGACGGTGATCAACTGAAATGCCCTTGTCCACGAACTAAGTGTAGGAACTCTATTTATAGGTCTATCGATGAGATAAAATGTCACATCGGTACCAAAGGGTTCATTGCTGATTACTACATTTGGACTCATCACGGGGAAACAGATCACGTCTCATCTCCTGCTGATATTGAAGTCGGGGGATCATCATCAAATGTGTACGTCGATATGGTACAAGATGTTGTCGGTCCCAATTTCGATATAAATGATATTGAGTTGGATGAATCACCTAATCCCGAGGCGAAGAAATTTTTCGATATTCTGAAAGCTGTAAAAAAACCATTATATCCCGGTTGCGAGAAACACAATCGGTTGTCATAGTTGCTCGTCTTATGAATTTGAAATCGGAGCATGGCATTTCTTTAGAAATGTTATGATCAATTTATTGATCTAATCAAAGAGATCATGCTAGAAGACAACAATGTTGTGGATAATTTCTACGAAAGTAAGAAGTTGTTGAGAGGTATGGGGTTACCGGTAGAAAAGATAGATTGCTGCGTGAAGAACTGCATGATTTATTGGAAGGATGATTTGAATCTGGATAAGTGCAAGTTTTGTGATCATTCACGGTTCAAATCCGCGAAGAAGGGACAAGCTAAACGGCGCAAGTCCAACTTAGTTCCGTAAAAGAGGATGTTTTACTTTCCTCTAACGGCCCACCTGCAGAAGTTGTACGCATCTAAAACAACGACAAAAGATATACGGTGGCATGCAGAACATACGGTAGAGGATCGTGTCATGCGTCACCCGTCAGGTTCTGAGGCTTGGAGGCACTTCGATCGAACTCATCCAGAGTTCGCCGCTGAAACTCGAAATGTAAGATTGGGTCTATGTACAGACGGATTTCAACCTTTTGGAAGTTTCGGAAAACAATACTCGTCGTGGCCGGTAATTGTCACACCATTCAATTTGCCTCCCTGGATGTGCATGAAAGAGCAGTACATGTTTCTCAGCGTTCTCGTCCCGGGCCCACAGAACCCTAAAGATAAGTTAGATGTTTTTCTATAGCCGTTGATTGAGGAGCTGAAGCAGTTGTGGTCCGACGGTGCTCTCTCGTACGATGTATCTAAGAAATAGAACTTTCAGTTGCGAGCGGCCCTTATGTGGACCATTAACGACTTTCCTGCATACTCGATGTTGTGCGGTTGGAGTACGGCCGGTCGAATAGCTTGTCCGTATTGCATGGACCGTTCAGACACTTTTACCCTGCAAAAGAGCATGAAACAATCATAGTTTGATAACCATAGTAAATCTCTAGAATGTGATCATCGCCTTCGTAAAGATAAAAAAAAATAGGAAAATAGAAAGGTTGAAGCTCTGCTGCCGCACGTTCGTTCTGGAACAGAGATTTTGGCCAAAATTGAAAGACTAGGACTTCTGAAGATAACCGATGAAAATGTAGAACGTGTGAAATGAAAAGAGATTGGAGTCGATAGTTGGCAGGAATAATAACGAATAATAGTGGTTGGAGAAAAAGAAGTATTTTTTGGGATTTGTCTTACTGAGCACTAACTTGATTCGTCATAATTTAGACGTTATGCACATTGAGAAAAATGTTTTTGATAATGTGTTTAACATGGTGATGAATGTCAAAGGGAAGACAAAAGACACTTCGAAATCAAGAGATGAGTTAGCAGAATACTGTAACCATCCCGAACTTCATGCAGACGCATCAGGAAAGTATCCCAAAATGTCGTACACGCTCGATAAGCCGTCAAAAGTTTCATTGTGTGAATGGGTAAAGGCTCTCAAATTTCCAGACGGTACGCATCAAATCTAGGTCGCTGTGTTGATATGAAAGGGTTGAGATTGTACGGGATGAAAACCCATGACTGTCACGTGTTTATGCAGCGGTTGATCCCAATTGCATTTCAAGAACTGCTTCCTCATCCCGTGTGGAAGGCACTAATAGATCTAAGTTTGTTTTTCAAAGATCTGAGTGCGAGAGTCATTGGAACTGCTGATATGAGTCGTTTAGAGCGTGACATTCCTCTAATACTCTGTCAACTTGAGATGATATTTCCACCAAGTTTCTTCGATTCAATGGAACATTTGCCCATCCACTTACCATATCCAGTGAAATATAGATGGATGTATCATTTCGAGAGGTATCTTCGCAAGTTGAAAACAATGTAAGGAATAAAGCGTGTGTTGAAGGCTCGATAGCAAACACATATCTAGTTGAAGAGGTGTCGAATTTTGTTTCGTACTACTTCGACGATAATGTCTCCACAAAAAGGGCAAACTTAAATCGTAATGAAGAAGTTCAAAATGATGAAGACGACAATCCAAACGTTCTATCTATTTTCAAAAATAATGGTGAAGCTTTCTTAGACGCAGGGAAAAGATTCTTGTCGAATGAAGAATTGGCCGAGGCCCGAAGATATGTGTTACTGAATTGTGCTGAACTCCAACAATTTATCAGGTTAATGATTCAAGCTCGTTGCAACCCTAATTATCGAAATCTATTAGTTAAATATTATAATAATTCTTTATTTTAATATAAATGTACAGTTTGTTCGAAGATGGTGTTAAACGTCACCAACCGAACATTACAGATGAGGCACTGATCGAAGATTGGACGCTGAATTTCCTGTTTGGTTTGAGAACTACGTGAGTCTTGATTGTCTTTAAAATTACGTGGCAATTGAAATATATTATAACATTTGAAAACATAAAATTATTGTAGGCACGAGATCCTTTGAACAATGTAAATGACGATTATATAAGGTCAATTGCATATGGTCCATCATGTTGTGAACACATTCAACGGTTGTAAGATAAATGGATATAGATTTCACACGCTCTCATATGGTTCTGAACGATCAACGTTGAGCACAGGAGTTTGTATAAGAGGAACAAATTATGGGCCAGATTACATGGATTATTACAGTCATCTTCTAGAAGTGGTTCAACTGGAGTATCACGGGCTTCAGACGACCGGAAGGACGCTCTTGTTCAAATGTGAGTGGTTTGATCCAACTCCAGCCGGCACGAAAATTCACCCTATATATAAGCTCGTTGACATCAATCATAAACGTAGATTCAATCGATACGAGCCATTTGTACTCGCATCCCAAGCGACTCAAGTGCACTACAGTTCGTATCCGAGTTTGAAGTGAGACAAACTAGATTGGTGGGCAACTTGACAAATCAAAGCTTGATCGACGATGGATTATATTGAGCCTTGCGTGCCTGAACAACAGTCATTCCAAGAAGATGTTGTAAAAACATTTCTGCAATACAATTAGAGGATGTAGACTTCCAATTAAATAACCCTCTTAATCACGAACACGACGAGTCGTTCAATGATGATTTAGAAGAGGAAAAAAGAAATGAACTAGATTTAACTGAAGAAGACGAAGAAAGCTACAAAGATGAGTCTGAAAGTTAAGGTAGAGGTTTGAAAATCTTATGAGTGTTAACGATAATCTGAACAATCATATATACACGCGCACACACACATACACACCCACCCACACCCACACCCACACCCACACACACACACACATATATATATATAATTAACTTTATTCATTAATAAAATTATGTTGTATGTTAGATGCCTGGGAGGGGGTCCTCATAATCGTCGGATTTCTCTCGGCTCATCGTCCTCGACACCCTATGAGGATGATACCACCGACCCAGATATCGATGATACTGTTCGACCTACCCCGTCTGCTGAGGCGAGAAGCACGCCCGGTACAGAGGTCAGGACTACCGGGATCGAGGTAGTCATGCTCGGAAATAGGTAAGTAACATTTTAATCAATTTTGTTATGTGTTCAATATATAATTTAATTATTTGACATATATTGAAATAAACTTATTAATTTTTAGGTTATGAAGTCCGTTGAAGGACTTGCTGACCTATTTGAGGACTATACACGAGTCCCGTATCCACCCAACAGGGTGGAAATTCAAGCACATCCCGGACAGCCATCGTCAGACGTGGTGGCCTCGTTTTAGGGTAAGTTTATTTATTTATTTTGATTTGTGTTAAGTAAATTAATTAATTATTTTATCTAATTGTATTTCTTTTGTAGGGACTGGTGTGGTGGGACATGAGTATATACGACGAGAATGCCATCAAGACGGCATTCTATATAGCGATGCAAGAGTCTTATAAGAGTCGTATATACAAGTGGAGGAAGGCGTGTCAACTGAATGGGACGATACCTTCCTGCGTAGGGGAGGCGATTTGTAATAGATGGCTGGTGGAGTTTCAGCGGCCTGAGGAGGTGTAGAAGTCTTAGAAGGCCATATGAAACAGATTGAGCGAGCCTGAAGGCCCTTCGACCGGTATAGCAAAGCACCGAGGCGGGTCTATGCCTGCAAATCGACAGGCGGCCGAGATTGTAAGTCGATAATAATATTTTAAGTAATTAATTATATTATTGAACACATATAATTTTATGTTTTAATTAATTCATTATATTAAATGTTATAAATATATCTTTAAATACAGGCTGCGCAGATGAGTACGCAACCCAGTAACTACAAGCTTCTGCTGAGGTATCATCGAAATCCCGACGGTACATTTACGGATCCTAAAGCCTAGAGGATAGCTGTAAGTTTTATATGTTATATATATATATATATATATATATATATATATATATAATATGATTTATTATAAAATCTGATAAAAGTTGTTAGTAATAGTAGCTCAAAATTTTGATATCAGGAGGACTATGAAAGGGCTTTGGAGGAGAGGCGTGCCGCGTCATCTGATGATAGCAGCCCTCAGGTAGACCCGAACGAGGTCTACCTACAGGTTGTCGGGAATAGAAAGGGTCGAAGCTATGGCCTTGAATGCTTCGGGAATACTCAGAAGGTCTTGAGTACTTCTTCCACCTCCACCGCCGATGTTCGTCAGCTGCAGACGCAGGTGCAGTCCTAGCAGGAGCAGCTTGAGCAGCAGGCGCTGGAGATTCAGCGGATCTGTGAGGAGTAGGAGCATTCCCAGTTGACGCTCCGTCAGCAGATTGAAGAAGTTGTTGCTCGGGCCATGTCTCGTCAGCCTCCCCCTGATCCGGATGGTGGTAATAGTTAGATATGGATGGATAATTCAGGATTTTTTTTATACATTCGATGGATGAATTGATTTTTAGTTATTGGATGATTTGTTTTGATTTTTAATTAGTGGATAATTTATTTTGGATTATCTAGAATTTTATTTGTTTATTATTTTTTTAATTTATTTATTAATTAATAAATAAGAAAAACAACCTTGAACTATTTCTATACTGACGGGTCGGGCGTCAGCATATTTTAGACTTTCTGAAGAGCAAAGTCCAACTGCATAGGACTATAGTTAGTACTTTTTCTTGCCAGATATGATTGTCCAACTGTAGTTATTTGCAATTTTCAAGTCCTCAATCAACAATTGCATAAATCATAACATGACTTCCTGGTTTCTTTTTCTACAACTGCATAGGAAAATATGTACGTATAGTTATTCCCATTTACTCCCACTGCAGTTAGAAGTATCCTTACATAAGAAGTTTTAACATGACATCCATTCAAGCAAATAACAGGCCCACAGCCTTTGAATAAACCCCTTTTTCAAAGCTACCTGACACAAATAGAATCTCCGAAGCATCTACTTATTAGTTTTTATATTAATAGTTGTGTCAGGGTTACTTTTTCTAATCTCCTCAGTCTAAGACCATAACATCCCATATTGTTCAGAATCAAACCCCACCCCAATTTTAGAAACTAGTTTTTAGCCTTATACATCTGCTACCTATTGAAAATTAACCCAACCTCCCCCTGCATGATTACCATTATAGAGTTAACTGACCACCTAGGGATAGTCAACAGCTTGTCCTTGTAGTGTTAACCTATCCACTTAGAAGTTGCACGGTAGTTTTTCTATGACCTAGGGCATTTGTGCATTCCCTTATAAGTCTTGAAAATCACAGTGCCTTCATTTTGAGCCCTATAAGTATAAATGAGCTAAGGACATGATTTGTATTTACATTTACCTTAAACCTTTAAACTCATAATTCTTGTGAAGTTCACAAGTCTACCCTGTTTAATTGAGTAAATCCTAACATCTTGTCTAAATATGGGAATATCAAGAAATAAAATCCTTAAATCAGATTTTAGATTTTCAAGATCTAATTTAGAATTAAAGATTGTGTGAGTTTTTTTAACAATATAATGGTAAACAACTTTGAATTATTAACTGATTGGGGTGGGTAAAATTTTTGCAATAAGTTACAAGTTTAAAAAAAAAAAAAAAACCTAATTTATGCAATAAAGAATAATTAAAAAATACAACTTACTAAAAAAAGGCTAACTTTACATATTTTTGGAATGTCAAAGAAAATCCCCACACTTGCACATTTATTTAAAGCCCTAAATCACATCTGCTCTCAATACAGTGACATTATTGGGGGAAAAAAACCTAGTTCATCTCATAGATATAACAAAAGACCCACACACGCATACTTTAATAATAATGTCGGGTTAAACAAAAACATCAGGGAATAAACAAAGAAAATATAGATTAATATATAAATTTACAAAAGAAACACATACCGTAGTCTGGGGATAATCTTCCATATGGAATGTCTGAGTCTTTGTCGTGAATCATCCAACCCATGGGCTATACTCAGACTAAAACAAAGAGATATCAGGATTAGAATAGAATCATTTTTTTCTTGCTGTTGGGAATATTAGATGTGAAATTTGGTGTAGTGTAAACCCTAATTTAAGTTGGGTTCAATTTGGGGGTCTGGGGGACATATGAGATGCATACACATTTTTCTAGCTTGTAATTATCCCTCCACGGCTGAATAGATAGAAATACCCTTATTAATGGAGCATGAAAGTCACACGCGTAGATTCCTGTGCTTTTTTTGATTGGAGGATGCACTTACGAATTCCTTTGTAGTACATGATGCGCTTAATTTCCAAAAAAATAAAACACTATGATGCAAACCCAAAAATTACGTACAGTACATGATGGTCAAAATTGTTTTCCCAAATCATAATGTGTTATACTTTTAATTTAAATTGTGATACTTTTATATTATTATGTGAAATACTTTATGTATGACTATATTGTGCATAAGTTTATTTGAAACAAACATATTATACCATTAGATGTATCAAAAATCAAATCAACATGCACTTAAGCATATAATGTGATGTTATAAATATTTTAATATTTAAATACTAATTAAAAGAAATAATATTTTATAAATATCAGAAATATGTGATATTTTAACTATATTTTGAGATAATTTAATTATATTGCAATACGTTACCTACATAATGTAATAAAACATAGATGTGATACATAAATCATAAATATGCGGTACTTTGAATGTTAATTGTAAGAATATATATATATATATATATATATATATATATATATATATATATATATATATAAGGTTGGGTTCAAATGAGAACCTGTCATTATATGTGAACCTAGGGACTCACCTTGACCATTAGATTGGATAATCTTGATGGTTGAGATTATGACATGTCAGCATGGTAATAATTTAAAAAAATGCATTAATTAATTAAAAAGGGTATTTTGGACATATATCAACGTTTACAAAGAGCACTACATTGTTCTTTATAAAGCACAATACAAAGAGCACTACATTGTTCTTTAGAAAACACAATAGATTAAGAAATAAAAAACACTACGATTGTATACAAAAAACATCGCAAATATCGTCTATAAATTGCAAAGTCAAAATTTTGAAATAAAACTCAAATTTTCAACAAATCATAACTTTTTCAATTTATTTAGATCTATAGTTTAAGATACATATTGCATGTTTTAAGACGTAAACAAAATATATGTAATTAAATTAAAAAAACTGGATAGTAAAAGCATCGTATATGAATGATTTTAGCATTACAATACTATATAAAAAGCACAATGAATCTGAACATAATTGCACTGTGCAATTTTTGGAGTGCTTTTTCTTATATTGTTACAGTGCTTTTGAACTACACTAAACACTGCTTTTTTTCAATGAAAAAAAATAGGCCAACATCGCCGCCAAGTTTCGCCATCGCAGCCATCCGAAACCACCACCGACAATCCAAATCGCCATCCGAGCCAAACCACCCGATGACAACGACAGGCTCAAAGAAAACGGTGGCACTTGCTGATTTAAGTTACGATCAAACATTACAGACGAAGTTGGCTGAGGAGCTGGCTGAGTTGGGATACTATCTTGATGGTTTTCAACCCCTTCCATTGGAATAGCATCAACCTAATCACAACAAAGCCAAAACAAAAGTTGTCACATTTTATTTTCATTGATAAAACTGTTTAAAATATTACAATATGATAGTCAAACAATAGAAAGCAACAATGGGAAACAGCACTACAGGATAATTCTCTCTCTACTTTTGAGATGGAAAAAGGTGATTTCAAAACTCAAAAAGTGGAAAAAAAGATATTGCTCCCCCTATGAATATATACATGCTGCATTTACTTTGTCCATTAGAATAAATTATCTTCAGATTTCTCAACCAACAAGAACAACCAACTTAAAAGAGGATACATCATTCGATTAAAATATATTATCACACACACACACACACACAAACATATATATATATATATATATATATATATATATATATATATATATATATATATATATATATATATATATATATTATATATATAATATATAGGGTTGGGTTCAAATGAGAACCCGTCATTATATGTGAACCTAGGGACTCATCTTGACCATTAGATTGGATAATCTTGATGGTTGAGATCATGACATGTCGGCATGGTAATAATATAAAATAATGCATTAATTAATTAAAAATGGTATTTTGGACATATATCAATGTTTACAAAGATCACTACATTGTACAGACAGTAAACTCGCCAGTCCTCATTTGGACTCCTCAA
>BMAC01000195.1:1285807-1303836 GCA_014905375.1 Phtheirospermum japonicum
CAGGGATTTGATTTACCGAGTCAGTGTGATGTCCAAGAGACCCAGTCCATCGCCGGCGCTTTCAGAGGGGGAGGAGCGGTGCGCCTCCGCCGCTGCGAGAATCCGCCACCGCTGCCATCGACTGAAATCTGGGGAGATCCGTCGTGCCTGGAGAGGAGCGCTGCCGTCGCCACCACCTACCAAACACCGCCGCCCGATTCTGACCCAGTCCGTCGCCCCGCGCTTTCAGAGGGGGCGGAGCGGCGTGCCTCCGCCGCTGCGAAACGTCGCCACCGCTGCCCACAGTAGCCCCCAACTTTTCTTTGGAGGTATCACCATTTCGATCTTCATCTTGGCGAACTCCTCAACCAACTTTTCTTGTACAGACAGTAAACTCGCCAGTCCTCCTTTATGACTCAAAGCATCAGCTATCACATTCGCCTTCCCTGGATGGTAGCTAATGGTACAGTCATAATCCTTAACCAATTCCAACCATCTTCTTTGACGCATATTCAACTCCTTCTGAGTGAACAAATACTTCAAGCTCTTATGGTCGGTGAAAATCTCACACTTGCCTCCATACAAGTAGTGTCTCCAAATCTTCAAAGCATGAACTACGGCCGCGAGTTCCAAATCGTGCGTAGGGTAGTTCGTCTCATGGGTCTTTAGTTGTCGTGACGCATAAGCCACTACTTTCCCATGTTGCATCAGTACGCAACCCAAACCTTGTTTCGACGCATCGCTATAAATAACGAAGTCCTCCGTTGGGTCGGGAATTGTCAAGACGGGCGCAAAAGTGAGCCTTTTCTTCAGCTCTTGGAAACTCTCCTTGCACTTCGTGTTCCAAACAAACTTCTCCCCTTTCCTCGTAAGTCGAGTCATCGACACAGCTATCTTAGAAAATCCTTCGATAAATCTTCGATAGTAGCCTGCTAGACCCAGAAAACTGCGAACTTCACTCGCATTCGTGGGGGTGGCCCATCCATTTATCGCTTCAACCTTAGATGGATCCACTTCTATCCCTTGAGCAGTGACGATGTGACCAAGGAACACTACTCGGTCCATCCAAAACTCGCACTTACTAAATTTCGCATACAACTTCTCCTTGCGAAGTGTTCCCAACACTATTCGTAAGTGCTCTTCGTGCTCTTTTTGATTCTTCGAAAAGATCAAGATGTCGTCGATGAAGACTATGACGAACTTATCCAAGTAGGGGTGGAAAACCCTATTCATCAAATCCATGAATACTGCTGGAGCATTGCTTAGCTCGAAAGGCATCACAATAAACTCATAGTGTCCATATCTCGTTCTAAAAGCAGTTTTCAGAATGTCACTCTCTTTGATCTTCAACTAATGATACCCCGACCTTAAGTCGATCTTAGAGAAGACACTCGATCCTTTCAATTGATCGAATACGTCTTCAATACGAGGTAATGGGTACTTGTTCTTTATTGTGAGTCGATTAAGTTCTCTATAATCGATACACATTCTCATTGACCCATCTTTCTTCTTAACAAAGAGGACCGGTGATCCCCACGGTGAAACACTCGGTCGGACAAAACCTAAATCCAACAACTCTTGGATTTGTGCCTTTAGTTCTTGAAGTTCCTTCGGTGCCATCCTGTATGGTGCCTTTGAGATAGGCGCTGCCCCTGGTGTCAAATCAATTGTGAACTCGACTTGACGACTGGGCGGTAATCCTGGTAACTCTTCCGGAAAGACGTCCTTAAAATCTCGAACGATGGGCACTTCGTGCGGTGTCACCTCGACCGCTYHATTYCTCACRKAATTCACCAGGAAACCTTGGCATCTCTCTTTCTTCAACAGCTTCATGGCCTTCATTGCCGTTATCACTTGTGGCACCGTCTTGGTCTTGGCTCCAAAGAACTTTTTCTCTCCATCTTCTGGGAGTTTGAAAGTTATTTCTCTTTCGCGACATTGTATCTTCGCTTGATATTTCGTGAGCCAGTTCATTCCTAATATCAAGTCAAAATCTTTCATTTCGATCACATACAAGTCAGCCTCGAGATTCTTTCCTCCTACATCGATCTTCACTCCCTTATCCATCAATTTCGTGACCATTACGTCTCCAGATGGTAAGCCAACTTCTAAGGGTTCCTCTACTCTAGTGCTCTTAACTTCAGTTAAATTATGAAATTTCTTTGACACAAAAGAGTGCGAAGCACCCGTATCAAAAAGCACAAAAGCAGGAATTCCTGAGACAATCAACATACCTGTTATAACTCCAGGGTTCTCTTCAGCCTCGTTGCGTGCCATGGCATACATTCGATCATTTCCTACATTAGTTGATCTTGGCTTTGGACCTCCCCCGTCTTGTTGCCTTTGACCGAACACGGTGCAGAAAGGCGCCGTATGCCCACTCTGATGGCAGCGAAAACACTTCCCCTGACCTAGAAAACATGATCCACGGTGATTTCTACTGCACTTCTGGCACAAGGGTTTCCCGTCACTCGTCTTCTGTTGTTTGCCTTGGTTAGAACTTCCTCCTACCCACTTCCTCTTGTCCACCGAAGCAGTGGGTTTAGACTTCACCTCATCCAATCCAAGACTTGTCTCCACGTCGTGGGCTCGTTTAACCATTTCCGAGTATGGAAGATCACCTTGTGCTGAAAGGATACCCGCTAGTTGGGCTCTCAAACCTCTCTTGAACCTCAACGATTTCTTTAAATCAGTATCCACCAGGTGCGTAGCAAAACGGCTCAACTGATTAAACCTCCTCTCGTACTCAGTGACCGTCAAACTCCCTTGTTTGAGATTCAYGAARTCGGTCTCCTTCTGATCGCGATACGAGCGRGGGAAAAACTTCTCCATAACCACCGTCTTGAACTTGTTCCAAGTGAAGGCGTCTCGCTCCGCCTCTGAACAMGTTCTCCAATAACCTTCCCACCAGTGGTCAGCATCTTCAGTTAGCTGAAAAGTGGCACACGTGACCTTCTGCACATCGTCGCACGCTATCATTCGAAAGATTCTTTCAAGCGACCGAAACCACTCTTCCACTACATCAGGTCCATCTCTCCCATTGAAAGTTGGTGGTCGGTACTGGCGGAACTGATCCACTGCTCTCGAGTTGTTGCTCCCATTCCCCAAACCATTATCTTGAAGGCGTTGGAAAAAGTTGGTGAAAACTGTGTCCATAGCCTCAACGGTCTTTTGCTCGAAGTGGGTTGGGTTTTCTTCATTAACCCTGTGCCCCATTCTCCTTCCCTTTGYAAACCTCTTCACGGTTTTCCTTAGGAGTTTCTTCTTTGGCCTAGCGCCACAAACTATGCTTGGTCAACAAAATATGACCCCACCGTATCTACCTCCGAAAAGTCATAACTAAAGCCTCCATGCCTTGGAGTGTCATCATACCAATAGCATCAACAACCATTCCCAATACAACATATTCACATCAAAAGCATCATCAACCATTCCCAAGACAATGCAATCATATCCAAAGTATAAACATCCATACCCAATACAATGCAATCATGGTATATCATGGAATGTAAATTAATGATTAAACAATTGTAATGAACTTTGGTACCTTGAGGATATCGACGAATGTTCAACGAGGAGGAATGAAGATTATTTAAGTAACCCCAATATTTATTTTATAAACTTTTTGATTTTCAAAAATGAAACGAGTCTACAGAACCAATCAAAACCTTGGCTCTGATACCACCTTTGTAACGCCCCAATTTCATTTTAGTCGAAAAATGATTTATATTTTTAAACAATCAAATGGAGAAACCTTGGCGTCACAATAAATGTCTAATTTTCACAATTTTATCATAAAAATCAAAAGAGAATAGAAAATTTTCAAAAGGTTCAACTTTTACGCAGCGGAAAATAATAATATAAATAACCCAAAGACTATCAATTGAAATTGATAGTTAATGTAGCATTTGTTTGAAGTACGACTTTTATTTAAAACATAAAACAAATTTAGAAGGACATAAATCCAACATCAAGAGTTTTATTCCCCTCCTCGTTTCCCTTTCATTCGATATCTTCATTTGTACCTGAAAAATACGTCGTTGATTTGGGATGAGTTCAACGTACTCAATAGTTACACCTACATACCTCATGCAAAATTATACAACTCACAAATAGCACAATTAACCATAGAATTCATAATTTTAACATGGAAGACAGTTGACTGCAGCTAAAACGCGGCGGGTTTCCCCAATGACCCTTTTCCCCGGTCATAGGCACTTAAGGCCCCTGGTTTTAATCATCGGATATAGCACGCTGGGATAAACCCAATGACCCTTTTCCCCGGTCACGGACAACTTTTGCGGTCCACGGCTATATTAATTTATAAACTTCGAATTTCATGATATACATTGCACATATATTTGAGCACATAGAATTTAACATAAGACAAGTCGGTGGTCCCTACCTCGTAAAATGTCGTGGAAAATCGAGTGGTATGCACGTAGTTGAAATCCTAAGTCCCCTTAATGCTCATCACCTAATCAATTAGAGAATATATTTAATTAGTATTTTTCATATTTAAAATAGTAATAATAATAATATATAATATAATAATAATAATAATAATAATAATAATAATAATAATAATAATAATAATAATAATTTAAAATGGACTGGAGAGTAGTTATAAAATATGTTTTGGGGCTGGATTGGGGTTTCTATAATCTGAAGGCTGAATTTGAAGGCTTAGATAATCTGAGGGTTAAATTGAAGGTGGCAGAAGGTTTGGGGGTCAATTGGAATTTTGGGAAAGTGGGCTGGATATAAAAGGGCAGAACCCAACCCTTATTGCCTCAGACCCGTCTCCTTCTCCTTTCTTCTCAAAAGAATTCATAAAAATCAGCCAGCCTTCCTCCCTCGACCATCGGCGGCAGCAGCCCGGAGCAGCCACAAGCGGCGGTTGACAGCGACGCCCCCTACCCCAAGCGTGGCTGATTTTCCACTGGCACGGAGGATCTTCCTCGATCGGAATCGGCTCCCTCTCGTTTTTGACCGTACGATAGTGGCTCGGCGAAGAAACTGGCAAGGCGGCGGCGACTCGGCTGCGTGGGCCACTGGTGGCGATTCGGCCGGTGGTTGCGAAATCGGCGGCGTGGGGTGGCGATCCGGAGGGTTCGACGTGGGGCTGTGGGGTCCCAGTTTTAAATCGGGGCCGTGGGTTCGTCTGGGCTGGCAGGCGGTGGTTGATGAATTAGCGATCCGGATTGTTCGACGTGTCGGCTACATCTTGAATGTTCGGGTTGTTGGCGATGATGGGTGATTGGGCTGGTGCTTCGCTGGTGGTTCCGACTAAGACGGGCGGTTATCATGGACCCGTTTCGGTTTTCAGAGTGGCCGAGAAGGTTTGTTGATGTTTGGTGGTTTGGATGATGTGGGTTTCGGGTTTGATGGGGTTTCAGTCGAAAACTCATTTGGGGTTGGTGATTTGGGCCAGTGGTCGGTGGTTCGGCCGGAAATTGTTTGGTGTTGGCGACTTATTGATTTGGCAGTGGTTAATTGTTGGAATCGGCGATGGGAAAAATTGAACAAAGTTCCACACACAAGATGTTTACCTGTTGATTTCGGCCGTGTACAGAAATGCTGAAAATGTGCAGAAAAGTGGAAAGGGCTGCAGGTTTGAAACGAAAGTTAGGGCTGTAGAAAAGAAATGGAATTTGGTTTATAAACCAAGGATGAACTTATTTTTGGAAGGTTAGGGCTGTTTGTTTAGTGAACTCGGGCTAGTCAATGGGCTCGTTTTCAAGTCCAAAATAAATAATCGACCCAATAAACGACTTAAGTTTTAAAACAAATAATTCCGTTGACAACCCAATAGTACTTTAAATTATTAAAATAACTATATATAAATAAATTATAATAATTTTAGAAATTGAAATTATTTCATAGACGACTCGAAAGTAATTTAAATAAATAAATTACTAAATAATTATAATAATTTCTTAGAAATTGATAATATAATTTTATTTGAAAACGAACTATAAATTCGTTTAAATAGAATTCTTAGATTATTTAAAACTAAAATAGGAATTTGTTTATGGCGACGAGTTTGGGACTAGAATTATATTTTTAATGCATGATGATAAATAAATAATTAAATAAATATACATTGGATGTATGGATGTTACACACGAGGACCCATATAATGCCTTCTCGAGGAGCGACTGTCACGAGAAGCCGCACGTTTGCCCTTACGTGGAGTTGGGGACACAGGGTCATCACCATATATGAATAAATATAGTACATATGGTGGTTCACCACCACAAGATCTACTACCGACGGAATTCTCAAAGCGCCTCCCAATTCTTTCCCACAAATTGTCTGATAATGAGTTCGATTTTCTTGTGAGGGCACGAATTCATTCCAAGGAGAATTTAAATTCAAGATCTTACACGGTGGGTTGCCTTTTCTCAACCCATGACCAATATGAACTCGAACCCTCCTTAGTAACTCCTGGAACTTCTTCATAGTGGCTCCCTTCGACATAACATATTCCCTATCACCACCACCATTGTGCTCTGGCGTGTTACCACATATCGCACCGATTTTAATAATTAAGATAATTTTCTTGCAGAGAGCGACAAGATGAGTTGAATAGCGATGGTCGATTGAAGTTTAGTGCAACGAATCGCCATAGATTTTACGTCAAAGCCGACAGATTAATAGATTTCATTGGAGATTTACCATCAATCTTGAGGTTAGATCATGAATTTGACTTTAGACTTGGAACGAGCGCAACAAGGGTATTCAAATGATATAGAGGTTATTAAGTTCCGCCACTTGGAAAAGGTGGTTAATATCGGTAGACGAACTTGATGTGTGCGCTCGCGAGAGCGAGAGAGAGAGAGAGGGGGGTGTGGGTAGCAGGCGAGTTGGGCTAGTATATGAATTTAGATTAAAAATAATATGATTATATCAAATCGATCTTACACAAGTATTTGTTAATATATCACCCCTATATATTAATGTAAAATTCTCATAATCTATGTGTCTGCTTCGAATGCTTCGATTGACAAATAAAAAATTCTGGTGTTTCGTTTGCTTATGTGTCATCCGAGCCTAATATTTACCTAATTTAATACTTTTCTTCTTATTGTATCTTACCTAATTTAATTCTTTTATTATATTTTTCCTTATTCAATACTTTCCTTTGATTCTCCTAATATAAAAATAGAAATAAGTCATATATAATTAGTTAGATAATATCTAAATTAGTTATTTTAATTAAAATAAAAATTACATATGAGATAATTTTAAATAAAAATTTTTTATTATGAAAATAATTAAATAAGTTGTATTGATAATATAATTTAAAATAATTTTATTTTTAGAGTTTCAAATATTATATATAAGTAAAATATGAGTTATTTACAATAATTTAAGTATGTAACTAATTATTAGTAATGTATTCAATCTAAAATAAAATATTAAATTATATGCTAATAATTAATAAACATGGATTAGACACCAGTGCAATGCGACACGGGTTGAGAGTATGAAATCTTTTCAATATCTCAAAGTATGTAACTAATAATTATTAATGAATTTATTTTAAACATTATATGAAATAATTTAATAATAAATAATTAATAAAATAGATATTAGACTCGGATTTAGAATGTGACTCCTTTTAAGATTTTGTGAGTATGCAACTAAGAGTATTAATGAATTTAACTTATAATCAAATATAAAATTATTTAATATATGATTAATAAATAGACATGTACAAGGTACAGGTTGGAAATACAATATTTTAAATTTTTATTTTAGATTTAAAACTAAATAATTATCACAAATATTTTTTATATTTATCTTTTGATAAGTCTTGTATAGTACACGGGTGTTAAACAAATATATATATTTATGCAAAATCCTTCTAATGTATGTGTCTGCTTCGTATGCTTCGCTTTGATAATAAAAGATTTTGGTGTTTCGATTGCTTATGTGTCGTCCGAGCCTAATTTATACCTAATTTAATATTTTTCTTTTATTGTATCTTGCCTAATTTAATATTTTATTTTTATTATATTTAGCCTAACTTAATAGTTTGTTTTTTATATTTTGTCTAATTCAATAATTTTCTTTTATACTCCTAATATAATAACATAAACAAGTCATATATAATTAGTAGAGAAAAAATTTAAACTAATTATTTAAATTAAAAGATAAATCACGTATGAAATAATTTTAACTAAATAAATTTTATTATAATAAAAGTTGAATAATTTAATTTTGAAATTTTAAATATTTTATATATGTAAATTATGATATATTTGCAATAGTTTGAGTATGTAACTAAATATTAGTAATGAGCTCAATCTAAATAAAATAAAATAAAATCATATAATAATAATTAATTAGTATTCATTAGACAATAGCACAACGTGAGAAGGCTTGAGAGCGTATAACACAATTTGAATTTTTCAAATTATGTAATTGTAATTACTAACAAAATTAATCTAAATATAAAAATATAAAATAATTTAATAATAATTAATTAATATAGATTAGAGACAGGTTGAAAATGTGACATCTTTTGAATTTTTATAAGTGTGTAAATATAATTATTAACGAACTTAATCTAAATATTAAAATATAATATTAATCAATAAATTATAATAATTAATAAACTGAATAGGGTACGGGTTGAAAACACATCCTTTCAAAAAAAAAATTCAATTTAAAACTTTATAATTTTCACAAATACTTTTCATATTTAATTTTTTATAAATCCCGTGTAATACACGGGTGTTAAATTAGTTTAATGAATATTAATATTTAATTCTCAGAATGATTAAGACCGAGGAAATGGAGTATTTACAATTCAACAGCGAATTAAAATATTTATTATTAATTATCATATTAGATAGTAAAATCAAATATATACACGATACATCGTCAACTGTAGCAAAATTCTCCATCTACCGTGTATAAGTCGCATAGCCATAATTTGTTGCCGAAGTTTTGGTTTGACTTGGACCACACGGCACAGCGCACCACCCATCTTCATAATCTATTTCATAATTTTCATTTACTAATTTGCTCATCGAAGTCAAATTAGGATAACTGTATCCGGGAAATAAGAAGCTGTCGAAATCATTATTAAAAATGAATCTAATAACATTTTTTTTTTTTTGAAATAATTTGTAAATACCTACTTTGGTGGAATATGTAATAGCTCCTCTTTCTCTTGCTCTGTGACAACAATTAGAGTATTAGATATCAACATCTCAACGCATTCCAATAGAATTCCCTGTTGCAAGCCTCATTTGTTTGTCATGCATCATCCATCCTAAAATGCGAAGGAAAATGTAATTTCTTACATTGATAAAACTGTTTACAAATGATTCAAAAGGTGATTATCAGACTGAGATTGGATGCATTTTCGTTTTTTCCCCCATTCGTCAATAGTAATTAAAAAAAAAAAAAGATGAAAAATGATTTCCGTGTGATTGGTATGAGATGAATATGTAATAAAGAAAGTTAGTTTGTTATAAAATAGTAAAATAATATGATTAATAATTAAAAAGGTTAACTTTTTGGACTTAAATAAATGGTCTACTAAATATAGGTGTTACAAAATTAATCCACTTAAGTTTTTGCGCATATTTAATTCAATTTTTACCCGAAATTGGATTCTTGGCGAAAAATTGCACGTGACATGTACAAGACTCCAAATTTTGGATTAAATGAAAATTTTAATTGGTAGAATAAGGAGGTGTATTCATTTAGAACTTTTGAAAACATTTTAAAATTTTTAAAATCCTGATATATTTAATTAACATATATTAAAACTTACAAAAATCTTGAAGTATTTAATTGAGATTTTTAATGAATTATTAAATATCCATAAAAGTCTCAAGGTATTCATTTGAGATATTTTGAATTCTTAAATTGTAATGAAGTATTTAAAAAGTCAAATACTCTTTGAATTTGTAATTTGACTGAATTTTCCTAAACTTTTAAGTTAATTATATATACCAAATTCCATCTTTAAACATGAGATTTCACAAAAATTTTATAAACTCCCAATAAATATGTAAAATCAATAAAAATAAAAGAAAATCCATACAAATCTTATAATGAAACAAATCTTAAAATGTCTCTAAAAGTTCCAAATGAATACACCCCCATAAATGTTCCAACCTCTGAATTTTAACTGGCGGTCTTTTGGTAAAAACCCAAAAAATTAGATTAAATATTCGATAAAATTTTAATTGGTGAACTAAATTTATCACCCTTTATATTTAGTATACTATTTTTGTCAAGTTCACAAAGTTAATGGACGAAGTCTACCATTTAACTTAATTAAAAATATGTGAGTTTAAATTTTCTTTTTTTTTTTTTGTGAAAATACATATATTTTAATGATTATTGATTTGAAATGTTATTATTGTTGTTTTTTCAAAAAATTAGTAGAAACTATAGGTAAGTAAAAAAAAGTGACTGAATAATATATAATTGATGGAACTTTTCATATGTGATCACATATCCAAATACAAATTCTACGATGGAACCAAACCAAAATGAGAAATTTCTCGTGTCCGAAGCTCAATTTTTAGATAGAAACTCATTTCTTTGCCTACAAATCTAAAATCACCTCTTCAATTTTTAGAATTGGGAGCGAATATTTGCATCCCAAAATTTGATAAGTTGACCACATGGATGAGAACACCCCAATAATATTTTAAATATATTAGAATTTTACTAAATCAACCCCATAAACTTCCTATTTTACCTCTATCTAATGTATAATATAAACAAAAAAGATTATAAAATAAAACAAATAAAAAACAAAGAAGAAAACACAGAAAAGCAAGAAGACAAGAAAGAGAAAAAAATAAAGAAGAATGATAAGAAAAAAAGAGAGAAAAATGAAGATATTTTTTTTCCGAAATATTATGAAAAAAACAACAAGAAGACGGATCATAATAAGCAATCAAACATATAGGGTAAGTCTCTTATATAGAAATTGGTGTTCCTCCAAAAAAAAAATTGAAAAAAAAAAATTTGGACTACGTATGGTTCGAGTCTGGTTTCTAGAACAATGATTTATTTTTTTGAATAAATGTGTAATGTTCGAATTCTTTTAAAACAAATGTGTAATGTTCGAAAATTTTCATAGAACAAATGTCTAATATTCGAAATTTTTTTTAGAACACTCTGTTTTTAGGCAAAAAAATAGACTGTTCAGAGCAAATTTTCGAACTTGAAATTCATGTTCGAAAACCTGGTCCGAACAGTCTGATTTTTGACAGAAATTATGATATGTTCGGAAAAAAATTCGAACAACCTGTTTATGTTCATCATTACCAGTTCGAACACAACTCCGACAATGAACCCTAATAAACCAATTTATGACGGAAAAATGATGAAAAAACGCACAAAAATAGCAATGTGATTATTGTAACACTGAAAAATTGTAGAGAAAACTTGTATCATTCATTTTATTTATACTAGCATCCTTCATTACTGGGTTTTGTTTTGAGGTGGCTCTTGAAGGTTTTGGGAAGAAGAAGAAAATGTAATTTTTTTTTAAATCAATTTTATAAGAAGATTATTTTTGTCTTTTCAAATATATCTATTTTTATCCAAAAAATAATGATGTCAACTTATAAAATTTTGGGGTACCAATATCCGGCCCCTTCAGAATTTGGACACACTTGCTAACTATTTTTATAAAGTAATACGATACATACCTTAATACTTATGAATGAATGGTATCTAGTTCCCAATTTGGATTATCTTTACGTTTTGGTTGGGATCATATTGTATTTTACAATAAACTTGAATACCTTATAGTCGATTTTTTTTATAGAATCAGATAGGATTTTATTATGAAGTCCTATATAACACATGACATCCATTTTATCGTGCATTTATTAAAAAAAAAAAAATTAAAAACTTAAATAAATACCGTATCATTTATATCATAATGGAACCTATCTGATTATACATGAGAACCGCCTTTAGCCACCCCTTACAAAATTTTACCTGACTTTCCATGCATTAATTTCTAGTTGACGAAGCAATGTACGAGCATTAGTAGGAAAAGAAAGTCAAATGGTTTTCAGCTTCTTGATTAGATCATGACGTGTTATAATCATGGCAAAATCAACAAGAGCCAACCTTTTTTTTTTATTAGACAAGTTTATCTAATAATATTTCAAAGTCCTGGAATATTATATTTGGAGTTTACATTGTCACGAAGACATGTATTATAAAATACTCTATTTGTTGCGCAATGGGATCAATAAAATAAAGTTTGCTAATCTATTATATGATCCTCTGATAAGGATGCGGCGAGAAAATGTTACATTGTTTTAAGTAATACTCTTAAGTATAAATTTAGTATTTTCATCGTTTATACTCTATAATCGATTATTATTATTATTATTATTATTATTATTATTATTATTATTATTATTTTAGATAGCAAAGGGCTGTATCATTATCTAACACCTACTATTAATTAAGAAAAGTCATTATCTCATCGTAAAAGACTATCTACACAATGAAAGATGAAATGCAAAATTAAGTTTTAAATATAAATAACGAGAACTTCTACGTATTATTTTAAGAAGATAAAAAATTCTTGGTGACATAATAATCGAAAATAATTATATATTTTTTAGTAAGAGATTGAATATAAAATTAATCGGCAATAAAATTTTCAAATGAATCCACACAAAGAGAAGTTAATGATATTGAAAATTAGAGAGTGAAAAGAACTAATGAGGCAATTTTTTTTTTTAAATGAATAATATTTTCTATTAGTAAAAATACAATTATAAATCAAAAACAATGAGTTGTTTGATTTTTTTTTTTTTTTTTAAGTTGGTATCCAATATTCACCATAAATATATTTATCAAGGACAATTGGTAGAGATTTGTCTCAAAAGCCTTATTAAAATATTGTATATTGGGATCATCGCAGCATTATGAACACAATGATTTCAAATCTTACATTTGTTAGCAAAATCTTGACTTTGAGGTAGAAAAATCTTAATTATGTTGATGTGATTGATATATATTATATATATCATTTCTATATATTAATACAAAATCCTCCTAATATATGTGTTTGCTTCGTATACTTCGTTTGGTGAATAAAATATTTTGGTATTTCGTTTGGTTATGTGTCATCCGACCTAATATTTATCCAATTTAATTTTTTTATTGTATCTTATTTAATTTAATTCTTTTATTATATTTTCCCTTATTCAATACTTTCCTTTGATTCTCCTAATATAAAAATATAAATAAGTCATATATAATTAGTAGATAAGATCTAAATTAGTTATATTTTAATATAAAGACAAACTACATATGAAATATTATTAATTACAAAATTCTTTTATTATGAAAATAATTAAATAAGTTTTATTGATAATAAAATTTAAAATAATTTTATTTTAGGAGTTTCAAATATTCTATATAGGTAAAATATGAGTTGTTTAAAATAATCTAAGTATGTAACTAAATATTAGTAATGTATTCAATCTAAACATAAAAATATTAAATTATATACTAATAATTGATAAACATTGGGTAGACACCAGTACAATGCGACACGAGTTGAGATTATGACATTTTTTGAATATCTCAAATTATGTAACTAATAATTATTAGCGAATTTATTATAAACATTAATATATAAAATAATTTAATAATATAATTGATAAAATAGATATTAGACACGGATTTAGAATTTGACACCTTTTGAATTTTTGTAAGTATATAACTAATATTATTAATGAATTTAATTTAAACATCAAACAAAAATATATTTAATATTTATATTAATTAATTGGGCAAAAATTATATGCATACTATACGAGTTTTTTGGGTTTGAATCCTAACGTTTTTTTTGTAATTTAATGCATCTTGTACTATACAAAATTTTGAAAGTGCATCTTGTACTATACAAAATTTGAAAAAAAATAGTTTTATTAAATAAAAAATAGAATTTATTAAATAAATATGCAAACCATATTTTATCCTAACGTTTACCGGAACTAGTTTTATTAAATAAATAAAATTTATTATTTATTAAAAAATAAACTCGGTAAGTTTGCATATTTAATAAAATATGCCGAAACTAGTTTTTAAATAAATAATAAATTCGCCGAAACTCACCTAAAGTATACGGGTTTGAAAATATGAAAACCTCACTCGCGAGACTAGGTGAGTTTCGGCGAGTTGGCTTGGTCGGAGGATGCACTTTCAGAATTTTGTGAAGTACAAGATGCATTAAATTACAAAAAAAAAGTTAGGATGCAAACTCAAAAAACGCGTATAGTACAAGATTGTTACAATCTTTTTCCCTTATTAATTAATAGATTAGACATGTACAAGGCACGGGTGAGAATACATTGTTTTAATTTTTTATTTTAGATTAAAATTCGGTAATTATCACAAATATTTTTTATATTTATCTTTTGATAAGTCTCCATGTAATACACGAGTGTTAAACATATATATTAATACAAATTCCTCCTAATCTATGTGTCTGTTTTGTATGGTTCGCTTTGATAATAAATAATCTTGATGGTTCGATTGCTTATGTGTCATCCGAGCCTAATATATGCCTAATTTAATATTTTATTTTATTTTAATTTTTTTTAAAACCCTGAAATTTTCATTAGCATCTAAAGACATTCAACCACTGTTTTAAAAACCGGATCGGACCGGCCGGTTAAATCGGAACCGGCCATTGACCCGGTCCGATCACACCTATAAAACCGTTTTACGGTTAAATCGGTCAAGAACCGGTCAAAACCGGTTAAACCGCTGAAAATCGGCAAAAAACCCGGTTGAACCGGTCAAACCGTTTTTTATGTGCAAAATATTGTGTATGATTCAACTAAATTGGCATAATTATATTAATGATCCATGGAAACCTAATCAAGCGATATGAAAATAAATAAATTATGTTCGGTCAATTTTACTTTTTTATTTTTATCTCTCTTAATAATCTAGACAAATAATTAAGATAGTGATCTATTATTTATATATCACATAACAAAGAATTACATTAATATGTTTAATAGAGTATAAATAAATTAAGCATATTTATATAATAAATTAATTACTTTTTCCAACTACTAATCAAATTAATATTTATATTAATACATTACATAATATTTCATACTATATAATTAATAATATTATGTTTTTATTAATACGGTTGGACCGGCGGTTGAACCGGTCCGACCGGTTGAACCGTGAACCGGTGAGGAAATCGGTTCGTTCACCAGTTCAGTTTTTAAAACATTGCATTCAACAATAAGTAGATGTAAGCAAAACACTAAACTTGCCAAGCAGGCAAGTAGCAAACCACTACAAAAATTACAAACAAATCTTTAAAAGGCATTAAAAAAAAAAAAAAGCACCCAGAACACAATTTAAAAAAAAAAAAACAATAAAAAACTTCGTCCTGCAGTTCCTCTTCATCTTCATAATCATACCCTTCATAATATTTTCATTTTTATTGTATCTTACCTATTTTAATATTTTCTTTTTATTATATTTAGCCTAACTTAATATGGTCATTATACCGTGCACCTGGGTGCACCTTGCAAGGTGCACCCAGTAATTTAATTTATTATCGCATAAAACTGACATACATCACATATAACTGGTACATATCATCACATATAACTGGTACATATCATCACAAACAATTGAAATTCTAAATCTAAAATCTAAAATCCTAAAATGAAAAAAATAAATCAAAAATAAAAAATTAAACCCTACAAATAAAAAACTAAACCCCAAAATTGAATATTAAATTCTAAACCCTAAATTTCTATCATATATCATCACATGTAATTGACACATATCATCACATATAACTAACACATATCATCACATATAACTGGTAGAATGATAGATTTTTGTCGGGACCTTAAAATGCAAAATTAAATAAAAAATTAAAAAACTAAACCTTAAAATTAAAAATAAAATCCTAAAAACGCTCTAAAATGTAAAATTAAACCCTAAAATGGAAAAGTAAACCCTAAAGTCTAAATTTTTGTCACATATCATCACGTATAACTACCATATATCATCACGTACAACTGACATATTTCATCACATATAACTGAATGATAACAAGTTTTACAGAGTGCACCTAACAAGGTGCACCCAGGTGCATGTAATAAATTGTCAACTTAATAGATTTCTTTTATTATATTTTGTCTAATTAAATAATTTTCGTTTATACTCTTAATATAAAAATATAAACAAGTCATATTTAATTAGTAGAAAAAAATCTAAATTAATTATTTTAATTAAAAGATAAATTACATATAAAATAATTTTAATTACAAAAAAAACCTATTTATGAAAATAATTAAATATAAACGTTGAAGTAATTTATTTTTAAAATTTTAAATATTATGTATAGGTAAATTATGATATATTTATAATAATTGGAGTATGTAACTAAATGTTAGTAATGAATTTAATCTAATTATAAAAAAATAAAATTATATAATAATAATAATTAATATTTAATTAGAGAATGACACAATGTGAGAATGATCGAGAGTATGACACCTTTTGAATTCTTTAAAGTATATAACTATAATTATTAATAAAATTAATCTAAACATAAAAATATAAAATGAGTTAATAATAACTAATTAATATACATTAGAGACGGATTGAATATGTGACATGTTTTGAATTTATAAGTATGTAAATATAATTATTAACAAATTTAATCTAAATATTAAAATATAATATTAACTAATAATTATAATAATTAATAAATTGAACATGACACAAGTTGAGAACACATCCTTTCAATTTTTTATTTAAATTTAAAAAATTTTAATTTTCACAAATATTTTTTATATTTAGTTTTTTATAAATCATACACGGGTGTTAAACTAGTATATATATATAGATGTGTGATAGATATAATATTTATATGAATAATATATATATTCATAAGTATTTCATTACCTTTTTTAAGAATTTTAAAAATAGCATGTTTCTGTGAGACTCCCATCCAGAAATTGAGTGTTATATAATCTATCTATATCTATATTAAAGTTGAGGTCTGGAGAGAGAAAAAAATATGAGTGGAATGGCACGTAGGATTATTTTCTTTTTTTAGTTGTGTAGGAATTTTATTAACATAATTATGATAGATACCTTATATAATATTATTATGATTTGGTTTCTTTTCTTAGTTAAAAAGCCACTTTGGATAAGTTTCCTGTTTTAATTATGTAGAATTTTCTTAACATAATTAGAATAGATACTCTAATTAATATTAAAATAATAAGAATTAATATTATATGTATATATATATACTTATATACATGGATGCCACGTAAATGCCACGTAGGATTATTTTATTTTTTTAGTTATGTAGGAATTTTATTAACATAATTATGATAGATACCTTATTTAATATTATTATGATTTGGTTTCTTTTTTTAATTAAAAAGCCACCTTGGATTAGTTTCCTATTTTAATTATGTAGGATTATTTTCTTTTTTTTAGTTATGTAGGAATTTTATTAACATAATTATGATAGATACCTTATTTAATATTATTATGATTTTGTTTCTTTTTTTAATTAAAAAGCCACCTTGGATTAGTTTCTTCTTAACATAATTAGAATAGATACTCTAATTAATATTAAAATAATAAAAATTAATATTATATATATACTTATATTATATTATATATATATATTATATATATATATATATATATATAATCACTTATATGTTATTTTGATTTTTATTTTGAGTTATTTTTTAAATTTCTTTTTGTTATTTTTTTTTTTCATTTCGAATCCAACATATCAAATTCGTCACATTTTCTCAAAAATAAATTGATCACTTTATTTAATTAAATTATACAATAATTCAAAATACAATATAATTTGATATTACTTTTATTGTCTATCAACGTGTTGTTTATAAAATATTATTACAATTCAACAAATTTTTATTTGAGATGATCTCATAAAATAATGTATTTTGTTAATATTTCAGAAACCGCGTAAGCAAATACAAGTGCAAACCCAA
>BMAC01000195.1:1305588-1367098 GCA_014905375.1 Phtheirospermum japonicum
GGGACGAAACTCCAATGATGCATAACCATTATTTTGAAACTCTGGACAAAACATTGAAAAACGTGATGACATTGCAAAATAATTCTAATACACAGCTTTCATTCGGTAACAAAATAATAATTATTGGTAGAGATTTTCATCAAATTTTGTCGGTTATTCCAAAAAGTACTAGACCAGACATAGTTCACACAGTGATCAAATATTCGCATTTATGGACTCATTACATAGTTTTGAAGTAGACCAAGTGCGGTGCTGCAAAATCACAATGCAGATCCCAATTGTATCAAGTTAAAGAATGTTTTTAAATTGATAAATAGTATAGGAGATGTAATAGTTGGAGGACCAAATGGTGGTATTGTTTAAATTGAAATCTAAGTTATCTATTATTGAAAGATGATGGAGACCATGTTCTGTCAATTGTGGCGAGCACATATCCATAATTTGGAAAAATTACTGAATGTTTCGCTTATTTGGAGGGTCGGGCTATTCTTTCCCCAACACTTGATGTCGTCGATTTGATTAATAAATATATGATGTCATAAAACTAAAAGGGGAATGTGAAGTATATCTTAACTCTGATAATGCATGCAAATTTGACTCAAACATTGACATATTGTAGGACGTTTACTCACTAGAGTTTCTAAATACCATTAAATATTATGGATTGCTTCTATGAGCTAAAACTAAAAATTAGAATTCCACTCATGTTGTTGAGAAATATCGATCATTCCCTTGTGTTGTGTAATGTTAGTTGTTTACTTGACGGTCATATTGTATAGGCTAATATTTCTCAAGGAAGCAATGCAAGTGAATTGTTGTTAATCTTTGGAATGACTGTCACACCATCCAACTCGAGGTTCCCTTTCAAGTTCCAACGATGACAATTTCCCCTGATCGTGTCATATGCTATGATGATCAACAAAATTCTAGGACAATATCTCTCTCACGTTGGAATTTTCCTGAAGAAGCCTGTTTTCAGCCATGGTCAGTTATACGTTGCTATATCAAGGGTGACCAATCGTATAGGTTTACAAATATTGATCGACGATGATGAGAATAAACATGTTAACAAAACTACAAATGTTGTGTATAAGGAAATTTATCATAATTTGTAAAGTATATTTCGTCTAATAACAATCCTTTTATGAATTAGGTTATATCATTTTGAATACTATTCGATCTTTAAATAATATTCAGATGATTTATATATAGGGAGCAGTTATGGTAAAACCATCTCTGGTGTGAGAACCAGTGATGGTTCTTAACGAAATATACATACACACAGAGAGATATATATAATTTAAGTATACATATATACAATTACTTATTTAAATATTTTAATACATTTCAAATAATTGTTTTTATTTTAAATAAAATAAAATAAAAAATTGTCGTGTAACGCACGGGTACAATACTAGTTCTTTTTACAGAAGTAACACTTTTAAACATAAACTCAATAATTATATAATTTGCATGGCTTTAAGAAATAACCCAAAAAAAAAAAAAACACTTTTATAATGTTTGAAAATATTAAATTTAGATAGATGAGAGACTATTGTGTCGTTTGTAACCTAGGCACGTAGTCCTAGGCACATTTTTGTCATCTCAAAATTGACTTTATTTTTTAAACGAAAAGTGAAGGAAAGTAAATCAACCACCTTATCTGATGATATCAACTTGACCAGAGTTTGTTTTAGCGAGTATAAATAGTCAAATTCACTGGCCTTTTAATCGCATCCCTTTCATCTGATTTCTCTGTAAACTTTCAGAACATTACTTGCATGGTCGAATCCAAAATTCTCAATCTCTAATCTCATTCACTAAGCTTCCAACAATACAGAGTTAGTTCGTGGTTTATCTCAGAGTTTCGTAATCTTAATAACAATAATTTTGTTTTAATTTTAATTTCGACCCCGCAGGAAAAGATTTAGCGCGAAAATGGCGGCGGAAAATGGGGAATTCAGCTTCACCGCGAAGGGGCGAAACGGTCTGCCGGCGATTCAGACGCAGAAGAAGGCTGAGGATGCGGAGGACAACAGCCAGGTCTGCCACGACGACAGCGCACGGCCGGTGAAGGCTCAGACGCTCGACGAATTGCACTCGCTTCAGAAGAAGAAGTCGGCGCCGACCACGCCGCTCCAGGCGGCGCAGGGCCCGTTCGCCGAGGAGGAGCGCCACAAACAGCAGCTTCAATCCATCAGGTAAATAAATCTTATCCCTTCGAATTGATTGCCGATTTGTCGGCGCCGCCGCCGCTTGAAATCGTGGTGACGTTTAGATCAGATCACGACTTTTTGTCCCTCTCTGTGTGTGCGCGCGCGTTCGGACGTAAAAATCGGTGGTTTGCGTAAACGTCTAATTTTGACTGATGATTTTTTAGGATCCAGAAATTAATATTGATTTATTTTACAAAATTATTTGAATATGTCAACTTACTTAATTAGTGACTAATAATAAAAATAAAATAAAAATTGCAGTGCATCTTTGGCGTCTCTGACGCGTGAGACCGGGCCGAAGGTGGTGAAGGGAGATCCGGCGAGGGCAGAGACGCCGCGGGTGGCGGCGGTGGGCCATCAGCAGCAGCACCACTTTGCTCCCTCTCTCAACATCAGTGACAGTTCCCTTAAGTTTACCCACATCCTTTATAATCTCTCCCCTGGAGGTAAATTTGTTTTAGTTAATAGATTTACACATGTTTTTGAGAATATCAATTAATTCCAACTGCGATGTATTCATCAGAGCTTTACGAGCAAGCCATAAAGTACGAAAAGGGGTCTTTTATCACATCAAGTGGTGCATTGGCCACGCTATCAGGCGCCAAAACAGGGCGTTCACCTAGAGATAAGCGTGTTGTTAAGGATGAAACCACGGGCGAGGATCTTTGGTGGGGAAAGTGAGTGCCTGTCCTTTTCCAATTTATTTATTGTTTTGTCTGATTTTATTTTAAATATTTAATTTTATTACATTAAAAAGTTGCTCATTAGAAGTTAATGGTGTCACAAAATTTATGTGATGTGATAGGGGCTCACCCAATATTGAAATGGACGAGCACACTTTCCTGGTCAATAGAGAAAGAGCCGTGGATTACTTGTGCTCATTGGAAAAGGTATTTTTTTTTTAATTTTTAATTTTTGGTTTGTAAAGGGTTCCGTGTAATAAGATTAGCACAAAAAACTTGTGTGCACGGTACTTTTTTTTTTTTTTTTTTCCAAAAGTATACTTTTTAATAATAAAAACTTTATTTATAAAGTATTAATTTCTAGTAAAAGAATATTAAATATTACTAAGCAATAAGGATATCAAATTTATATTTTGAAGTATTATTTTTGAAGTTTTTATTTTTTTGGTCTCACAGGAAGACCTTTTTTAGGCAGAAATAGATGTATTCGTATTTGGTAAAAAGAATATCAAATATTACTTCAAGGCAATAAAATATTAAATTTATGTTTAAAAGTATTATGTTTGAAAAAAAATTTATTTTCTGGTGTCATAATATATCGTAGGATTATGTCTCTGTTTTTTATACTTCTCAGCTAAAATACTTTAATAAATTAATAGTTTCTTACTTTCCAAGATGAAAAGAAATGATGGTGCATAGTATAGTATTTCATAGATTTAAATTACAACTTGTTTTGTGTTAATGATGACTTTGAAAAGGTCTTAGAGATTTTGTGAGTCACGAAACATTTACTCATCGTGGCTTTCATCATGTTCATGCATGAAAACCATTTCTGGGTCTGAGGTCACATGAACAGTAGATGAGGCCATAGCCACAAAAATCTTTAAAATATCTGAATCAGTTTAATAGAATATATATATATATACACTAAATCCCAGCCACTGATCCTACTAAAGAAAGTGGATTTGACTACACTATTTATGCATTGTAGGGACAACAAGGGTCATATATAAACTTCAACTTTCATGCACAATAAGTAAATCTACATTCAATGGACTTGGCTGCTTTTTATGATATGCTTTGATTCCAAGAAGTCAATATCATATTTAAATTTTGACTTTCATGAACAAGAAGTAAATTCAAATTTAATGGACTTAGCTGCTTTTATGTCATCTTTAGTTGTCTCATTTTGTTGTTTGTTTCATCAATTTATCTGTCCTTTTACAATGGTTTGGTTGAAACATTGTCCAATGAATTGTTCGTATGTTCAGGTTTTCGTGAACGATCAATTTCTTAACTGGGACCCACAGCATCGCATCAAAGTTAGGATCGTCTCTGCAAGGGCCTACCATTCTCTGTTTATGCACAACATGTAAGTAACATAATAACTAACACAAAGTAGCCTGAAGTTTTTACATGTGACCCATTCTGTTCTATTTTCATCGTGTGGTGACATTTGAATAAAATGGATAGTCACATCAACATTTGCTCTCTACGAGTTTAGGTGTATCCGGCCCACTCCTGAAGAGCTGGAGAACTTTGGCTCTCCGGACTTCACGATTTACAATGCCGGCCAGTTCCCGTGTAATCGTTACACTCACTACATGACTTCATCAACTAGCATAGACATGAATCTTTCTAGGAGAGAAATGGTCATCCTCGGCACCCAATATGCCGGGGAAATGAAGAAAGGTCTTTTCAGCTTAATGCATTATCTCATGCCTAAGCGCCATATCCTATCCTTACATTCTGGCTGCAATATGGGAAAAGATGGAGACGTAGCTCTCTTCTTTGGATTATCAGGTAACATCCAATAACAAAAAAAAAAAAAAGAACTTATTTGTTAAGAAGGTGCAAACTTGAGTGGGCCTTTTGTAACACTTCAGGGGAGTATTTGTAATTTCAAGGGTTTCTATTTTAAAAAAAAAAACTATATTCAAAATTAAGAAATACCTCTGAGATTTACCCCCCTTCACATTTACAAAATATTACAGTTAGGCCCTTAATTTTAAGACCGGATCAAACATCATGGGTATTTTTTTAATTTAAAAAAAAATGAAATTCAAGACTACCTCTTGTAATCAATCCTAATTTTCAAAAAAGATAATTGGGTCCTTTTGAAATTAGATCAAACCTCAAAGGTATATTTTGTAATTATCACTATTAATTAATTTGTCTGTGATGATTTGCTGTGTTTATTTTCAGGTACGGGTAAAACGACACTGTCTACGGACCATAACAGGTATTTGATAGGTGACGATGAGCATTGCTGGAGTGACAACGGTGTGTCGAACATTGAGGGCGGTTGCTATGCAAAGTGCATAGACTTGTCTAGGGAGAAGGAGCCTGATATTTGGAATGCCATCAAGTTTGGTGCTGGTATGAATGATTTCCTGAAATTTGCTTTCTTTGTGATTTAGCTATACACGGACAAGATTTTAACACTTCTTTTCATTGTTCCGACAGTTGTAGAAAATGTGGTGTTTGATGAACACACTCGAGAAGTGGACTACTCGGATAAATCCGTGACAGGTAACATCTCTTGAATATAAAATAAACTTCGTCAACCTTTATGTCAACCAAGTATATGAAAAAACTTAATACTCCACGGTCATTTTTATTCATAACGAATTACCTCGTTTGATTTTTATTTTATTTTATTATTATTTCAGAAAATACTCGGGCTGCCTATCCGATAGAATTCATTCCAAATGCTAAGATACCTTGCGTGGGCCCACATCCCAAGAATGTGATTCTATTGGCCTGTGATGCATTTGGTGTACTACCCCCTGTCAGCAAACTCAACTTGGCTCAAACCATGTATCACTTCATAAGCGGCTATACTGCTCTGGTAAATTTTGAATATGCTCTATATTCTTTTCTTGTTTGACATCAACATTTTTTCTATTTTTCTAGATGATTAAGCTAATTATGCTCCGATTCATGCGTTTGCTGAAATATAGGTAGCGGGAACAGAGGATGGTATAAAGGAGCCCACGGCTACATTTTCTGCTTGCTTTGGTGCAGCATTTATTATGCTTCACCCCACAAAATACGCAGCCATGCTTGCTGAGAAAATGCAGAAACACGGCGCGACTGGATGGCTCGTGAACACTGGCTGGTCTGGTGGAAGGTAATGAATCTTAACCACTGTTACTGATAAATACAAATGATATTATTTTATTATTCAGGAACTCAAAATAATTTTATGAAAAAACTGTTCTTTATGCAGCTATGGATCAGGAAGTCGAATCAAGTTAGCTTACACTAGGAAGATTATTGACGCCATACACTCTGGGGCCCTCCTAGATGCAAACTACACGAAGACCGATGTTTTTGGGTTCGAGATCCCGACTGAAATTGAAGGGGTGCCTTCAGAAATACTCGATCCCTCTAATACTGTAAGTTGCATTGCAATAAAGAGTAATTCTATCTTCCTATTTTTGGGCTAATGTTTAGCCTAATTGCACACAAAAAAGGGATAACTACAACAACTATCCTCGTGATTGGCCAAATTACAGAAAAAAAAAAAGAGAAAAGAAAAAGTCCACTCTTGAGGTTGCACGCCTTACATTTTACACATGTTATTGCAACGGAAAGTTCTGGCATAATCAAACATTTTTACAATTGCATCCTTCAGTTTCTCTAAATATTACAAATAGTCGATCAACTAACGGTTTGGCCAAAATGTAAATAACCAAACCTCAAGGGGTGGTTTTTGTAATTTTCTGAATTAGTTGGGTATTTTATGCAAATATTCCAAACCTCGTGAATTAATTATTGCAAACATAAATCAAATTTGCAAATTTCCGTACTCTGATAAGGTCATCTTTGTTTGCTTCCCAGTGGTCTGACAAGAAGGCACACAAGGATACTCTTTTGAAATTGGGAGGACTTTTCAAGAAGAATTTTGAGGTGTTCACCAACTACAAGATTGGGGCAGACAACAAGCTGACTGAGCAGATTTTAGCAGCCGGACCGAATTTCTAAACTTGCATGTGCGATGAATAAGGGAAATAAAAGTTGAGTTGTGTTATCAACGTTCGATCTTTAGTTTGGTCCTTTTATTTTTCAATGCAGTCGGATTGGAATACCTTTTCTATACTGTTTTCTTGAGTTGATCCTTTTCTGGATTAGTTGTCTTGTGTTTAATGGCTATCTGCTGTGCCCATAAACAAGTTACTAGAATGTTGTTTTCTTGTTCTAGTCCAGTTTGATCTTTTAGTTTACACGTAATTGAATGCGTATGCAATATTTTACATGATTCGGTTCGCAAGATAGACAAAAACTTGTAATCCTCAACATAAGAAAGTAGGGCAGATTTTGCTCTTCAGTTTTTTTTGTATGATTTCGCTGGAGATATGATCTGATATATATGATGCATCTCGATAGTCCTAGTGCTGTGTGTTTGTGACAATTATACTATGTAGAGAAATGTGAGGTGTTAAATGTCAGGATTTTTTTGTCTTTTCATTAAATTGTTTGTATATGTAAAGGCGAGATAACAATTTGTCTCATTAGTGACAATAAAGACTGAATGTTACGGTTTTTCGTTAGGATACATGTTTGAGTGCACGAGTGAATTTTAGAAAAAAAATCATTTTGATCCATTATATAGACCATTCCAGAAGTGCTTGGTGAATTTCATGGGAATTCCAGAAAAGGGTACGTGATATTAGGGGATGCTTGGTGAATTTCATGAGAATTCCAGAAGGGGTACGTGATATTAGAGGTTGTGGGGCGTATGACTCAACACAAAAAATTGGGCAATCAAACTCATAGTGTGGTAGTTATCAAGCACCATATTATTAGTCTTTCCCATTTCATATTCTCCAAACCCACCAATCAAGCATCTCTCAGGAATTAAGTATGAGGATAATTTAGGTATCTTCAGCATTAAGTAATTATGCAATTGTGTAATTGGTACCCTATATAAAGGGCCTTATCTATATTACAATGTATTTTCAATATTTCCTCAAATATATGATTTAATATGTTGATCTATATCCACATATGAGTTATCTATATTGCAAGATATTTTCAATATCTCCTCAAATATATGATTTAATATGTTTATCTATATCCACATATTCTGATCTGTTGGGTTATGTGGATTTATTGCTTCTACTTTTCAAATGTTTTTTTTATTTGGCTGGCCTCTATTTGTACGCCTATGTCAAATATATATTTTTGTAATTTAACTATATATATATATATATATATATATATATATATATATATGGTTGGGTTCAAATGAGAACCCGTCATTATATGTGAACTTAGGGACTCATCTTTACCCTTAGATTGAATAATTTTGATGGTTGAGATCATGACATATCAGCATGGTAATAATGTAAAAAAAATACATTAATTAATTAAAAATGGTATTTTGGACATATATCAACGTTTACAAAGAGCACTACATTGTTCTTTATAAAGGAATTGAGTACCATCGTTGGGTCTCTGATGTGGAAACTACTTTCATGGGAAAGGATTTTATAACCACGATCATACCATCCACCGATCCAACAGACAAAGAACCGTTTGATAAAATTAAAGCCAATGCCCTAATATTTTTGCGGAGTCATATTGACCCAAACTTACACTGAGAGTACTTTCAGTTGAAGACACCCAAAGAACCGTGGGATGCCCTCAAGGGACGTTTAGGAAACATACATGACACTTTGCTTCCAGAACTGACCGTTCAGTGCAATGAAATCCGGTTACTTGACTATAAAAGGGTCAATGACTTCAACAAGGACATGTTGCGCTTAAAAGCACGTCTTACCTTATGTGGAAAGCAAATCACGGAAGATGATATGATACAAAAAAACTCTATCTACTTTTCCTACTTCATCACTTATACCAGCGAACCAATATAGGCTTGAGTACGATAACAAAAGAATTACAGCTTTCAATAAGTTGATCAATATGTTGCAAGTAGAAGAAAGACATGATCAAGTTCTCTTAAACAATAACGCTAGATTTACAGGGACAAAGAAAACTCACGAGACGAATTATGGTCAAGCGACTAGTGGAAAAAAACCCCAAAGCAAAGGAAAATGGACGTGTTAATCCCCCTCGAAGTGGTAATTATGCACAACGAGGCAGGGGCCATGGGGGTCGTGGTAGAGGCCGTGGAGGCTCTCCCCATGTATGGCGCAAGATGGTGGTAGCGCCCAAAGTGGCCATGGTAACATTAGGCCTGGTGGTTATAACACCAAGGCACCACACCAAAACCCTTCAAAGATATGAGAGAGAGAGAGGTTGGAATGAACCTTGCTATAGATGTGGTGACACTGGGCATTGGTACCAAAAATATCGCGCAAGTGATAAGGTGGCAACAATCTATAAGAAACTTAGAGAGTCTAAAGAACAAGAGACTCAATATGTTGAAAATGGAGATCATGATGCTGATGTCAACCTCACGATTGCGGACTTCAGTGGCAATACAAACCTTTCTCAGTCACTTGATGTTCCTGATTTTGAGTGATTTACTTTATCTATTTACTTATTTTTCAAGACGTTTGTGAAGCCATTATTGCCTCATTTTATTGAGACTATGAAGTTTGGTATTTTTGAATTAGATTTATTTTGGACAAGACATTTATTTGATTTGTTTATTAATAATCTCTAATTTTTATTCTAAAGTATTGAATGTATTCGAGTTTATCATTTACAAAACTATGTGCTTGGTTCAAATACAACAATAAGGTGTGCAAAAATACATCTTACGCATAGAGCCACATATACGAATGAGAAGTATATCATTCTAAATCTACAACACTCTAATGAATTAGAGACATTCATTTAACTCTTTTCATGACACTATCACCACCTTTGCTTGTAGGAATGTCGCGCGAAGAAAGAGAGTGCTTAGCTGATAGTGAGACTACTCACACAATTTTATGGAATAGACAATTATTTATTGAATTACTTTCTTATAACTCATATGTGACTACGATGATTGGGACATCCCAACTAATCAAAGGAAGAGGAACTACCAAATTCTTGATGCCTAATGGCACAATCGAACCTTATTAGGTTTTAAAGATATCCGTGCTAATGGCTATCACTTGGAAACTCATTGTAAGGATGGGAAGGAATATATATATATATATATATATATATATATATATATATATATATATATATATATATATATAGGATTAAGTTCAAATAGAACCCACGTCAATATATGCGAACCTAGGGACCAATCCTGACCATTGATCTAATAATATGTATGGACTAGATTTTTTCTAACTTTTAAATTCGTTAAATTACGTATATGGAAGGAGAAGGGCTTTCATGTAATTTTATAAATGCTGAACCCTACCATATAATCCCCCAGCCCCTTTTTCTTCCCAAACCCGTTTCTCTCTTTTTCCCTCTTCTCCAGAAATCGGCCGCCTTCTCCGCCTTCTCCAGAAATCGGTTGCCTTCCCAATCCTCACTAACCCTAATCTGCCCGTATCCGCCGCCTCCACCAGAAATCAGAGGGTTGCCGGAGTAGTGGGCGGAGACAACCTTGAATCGGTTGAACCCACCGAATCGGCTGTTGAGGGCAGCGGCATAAACGGACGGCGATGTGCGATATCGGCTGGGCCCGCTTCTGGTCCGGTGGAGGTCTGGCTCAGCGGCGGTGGGTGGGCGTCCAGCGGCGGTGCTCGCTTCCAAACGATGAAGCCGCATGTGTAGGTGAAGGCGCGGCGCCTGCGAGTGGCAGCGGCCATAAAATGGACGGCCAGAGGCGAAATCGGCTGGGCCCGCTTCCGGTCCGGTGGAGGTCTGACTCAGCGGCGGTGGGTGAGCGGCCAGCGGCGGTGCTCGCTTCCAAATCCATCCTTTCTCCACCAAACCAGCCGCCGCGCGGCCATATCTCCGCCAAACTTATTTTCGTTTTGTTTTGAATTTTTATTCGGGCCCTGGCAATATCAACCCCGACGAATGGCGGAATTTTTCCTGCGTTTGTTTTGAAACATTAAAATTTCTCCTGCTTTGTTTTGGTGATTCAGTCGACGGTGACTCGCAACAGAGGTTGACGTAGATGGTGATAACGCTTGGGCCTGGACTTCGGGCCGCGAGTGATTTGGGCGGGGCTAAAACCGGCGAACATCGGCAGTGGATCTCCGGCCGAGTAGGTTGTTGTGGGTGATGGTGTTGACGGCAGGGATGGCTTCGGGTTTGGGTATGTTATAGGCGATGTTCGTGGTGGTAGCACGACGACGAGGCCCGACCCTGGGCCCGTTCGTGCAGCTGGCAGTGGTTGTTGTTTGGTTTTAGCATGAAGTTTGTAATTAAGGTGTGTTTCATGTTCAAGATTTGGGTTGGAGGTGTTTTGTTGTATCAGTCAATTGTACATTTGTTTGGGTGAGTTATGTTCTTGGCACCATCTGTAAATGAATGAATCAAGTCATTTGTGAGCTTCTGGGGGTCTCAAGATAAAAAATTCGTCTGGGCTTGTTTGATTAGGTTTGCTAGAAGAGATGAATTATGCTCCAAATTAATGATACTCAACTTGTTAGGAAGCTCTAGATTGTAGTATAATTTAATAATTCAGCCGAGAATCTTCGGGAACGATTTGTTGCTCAGCCGATTCTTGGTTGGGAACGATTGTTACCGGCTTCTCGGATTTCGGACGGCTTGAACCATAGAATCCTCGCCAATCGCAAAAAGCAGTGATAGTTTAGTAAAAAAGCGCTGCAATAATATTAAAAAAAGCATTGATACGTTATTATAAAAGAACTAAAATATAGTAAAAATCCAAAATTCTTACTCGTAATTTAACAGTGTTTTTTTATACAGTAATGTAGTGCTAAAATTAATCACATGCGATGCTTTTTAATATCCAGGTTTTAAATTTAATTATATTTATTTATAAAACGAAATTTGTGATGCTTTTTTGTATACATTCGTAGTGCTTTTCTTTACCCGTGTGCTTTCTAAAGAGCAATGCAGTGCTCTCTAGAAATGTTGATATATGTCAAAAATACCCTTTTTATTAAATTAATGCAATATTTTACATAATTAGGCTACTGACGTGTCATGTTCTCAACCATTAAGATTATCCAATCTAATGGTCAAGATGAGTCCCTAGGTTCACATATATTGACATGGTTTCATTTGAACCCAACCCTATATATATATATATATATATATATATGTATGTATGTATATATTACCTCTAATGAATGTGGAAGTAAACGTATCTTAGAGAAAATAATGAGTCAATCTAGTGGGTTATACCTCACCACTATAAGAATTATTGAATCTTATGCCGTCACCAATAACGAACTATGTGACACTGACTCATAGAGGCTTTGACATGATCGTCTTGGACATCCTGGTCGTGACATGATGACCCATATTTTGAAAAACTCACACGGACATCCTTTCTTTCGAGTGACTCAAAAAGTGAGATATACACACGATGCACTGCCCAATGTCGGTACTATTGCTGCACAAGTGCAACTAATAACTTTTGAAGCACAAGATACATTACATACATCTCACTCCGCCTCAATATCTATCTCAAAGGCACATCACTCATTTTGCAAAGCCTGCTCTTTAGCAAAAACAGGATCGAGATCTTATTATACTACAGATACAAAGCAAAACATTCCATTCTTACAAAGAATCCAAGGTGAAATTTGTGGACCTATTCATCCAGAATGCGGACCATTTAGATATTTTATGGTTCTGGTAGATACTTCGACACGCTGGTCCCATGTCGCACTATTGTCCACACGAAATGCTGCCTTTGCAAAAATCCTAGCACAAATTATACGTTTAAGGGCTCACCACCCTGATCATCCTATCAAGTTTATAAGGTTTGATAAAGCTGGAGAGTTCACATCAAAAGCATTTGATGATTACTCTATGTCAATCGGGATTGATGTAGAACATCCCGTACCCCATGTACATACACAAAATGGTCTCGCAGAAGCCACCATCAAAAGACTACAAATGATGGCTCGGGCATTGGTTATGTGCACCAACATGCCTATTTTTGCATGGGGTTATGCCATATTGCATGCAGATCTACTTATTCATTTTAGACCCACTACTAGCCAACCACTTTTTGCGTACTAGTTGGTAATTGGATATGAGCCTGATATTACCCATTTATGCATATTTGGTTGTGCGGTATATGTGCCGATTGCACCCCCACGACGCACAAAAATGGGTCCTCAAAGAGGATTAGGTATTTATGTTGGATATGAATCTTTAACAATTATCCGCTATTTAGAACCCTTGACAGGCGATCTATTCACCGCTCGATTTGTAGATTATCACTTTCTTTAGACAGTCTTCCCGTCATTAGGGGGAGATAAGAAAAATGATTTTCTGAGGGAACGACAGGAATTGTTGTGGTCTGTCTCCACCCTGTCTCATTTTGATCCCCGCACTTCACAATGTGAAGGTGAAGTAAAAAGAATAATCGATCTTCAGAACGTAGCAGACTCGATGCCTGATGCATTTGTTGATATCGCTAAAGTGACAAGATCACATATACCGGCTGCAAATGTGCCTGCAAGGTTAGAAGTCCCTAATAAGGGGTACATCGCCATAGAAAGAGACGCTGCAAACACACACAGTGGAGGTGTGGTCGAGGTTGTAGTTCCCAAAAGGAAAAAGGGGAGGTCACTTGGTTCGATCGACACCCACTCAAGGAAAAAGAGGGTAGGTGCGGCACAACCTAATCTATTAATCATCAATGAAGAGAATTCATCTCATGAGATTATCTCTGATTATAGTTATATCCATGAATCATTACTGGAGGATGCTCCGATGTTTGATATGATTCCAGAGAACAAAGAAATCTCAATAGATTATGAAAGTGCATATGAGTTGATGGAAATATCTTCCACGTAATATTGATGATGTATTTGCATACACCGTTGCTCAAGAAATTATAGAGCACGATGATATCAAACCACGCTCTATTGTTGAATGTCAACAAAGAGCAGAATGGCCTAAATGGAAAGAAGTAATCCAGGCAGAACTTGATTCTCTGTCAAAACGACAGGTATTTGACCTGGTAGTGCTAACCCCGTCAAGTGTAAAGCCTGTAGGAAATAAATGGATTTTTTTCATAAAGCATAATGAGAAAAATAAAATCCTGAGGTACAAAGCTCGTCTTGTAGCACAAGGTTTCTCACAATGCCCTGGAATTGACTACGAAGAAATGTACTCTCCTATAATGGACGCTATTACATTTTGCTATTTAATTAGCTTTGTAGCATCCGAAGGATTGGAAATGCATCTCATGGATGTGGTTACAACATATCTCTATGGGGATCTTGATTCAGAGATATATATGAAAGTGCCTGAAGGCCTTCAATTACCCAAGTCAAGTGACTCTAAACCACGAAGTGCATTTGCGATTAGATTGAAGCGATCACTTTATGGATTAAAACAATCCGGACGGATGTGGTATACCCGTTTAAGTGACTACTTGATTGGGAACGGATATAAGAACGATGAACTATGTCCCTGCATTTTTATAAAGAAAACAAGTTTCGGATTTGCAATTATATCTGTTTATGTCGATAATATGAACATAATAGGTTCTCTTGATGAAAAAAGAGAAACCTGTAGCTATTTGAAATCTGAATTTGAGATGAAAGATCTTGGGAAAACTCAGTTTTGTCTAGGCATCGAACTAGAATACCGAGCTTGTGGAATACTAATCCACCAGTTTGCATATATCCAAAAGATGCTCAGACGATTTAATATGGATAAAGTGCACCCTGTTAGCAATCCCATGATCAGTCGGAAATTGGATGTAAATAAAGATCCATTTCGTCCAAAGGAAGATGGAGAAGAGCTATTGGGAGCTGAAATTCCCTACCTAAGTGCAATAGGCGCATTATTGTACTTAGCTCAATGCACACGACCAGATATTTCATTCTTAGTGAACTTGTTAGCAAGATTTAGCTCAGGACCAACGCGGCGTCATTGGAATGGTATCAAGAATATATTTCGATATCTAAAAGGAACCGTTGACATGAGTTTGTTCTTTCCTTTTAGAAAGACAAGAGGGGCCACAAATGAATTTGTAACCCCTAGAAAAATGTCAAAGGCGAGAGTGTCACCCCCTACACTAAAACACCTAATAATGTTTTGGTTTGCTTTGCTGATGCTGGATGTCTCTCAGACCCACATAAAGAACATTCTCAAACTGGTTATGTATTTACCATTGTTCTAAAAATCGGGCTAGGTGGCCGCCTAGGCGCTCGGCGCCCTCGAACCGCCCATGATTTTTGAAAATCGGGCAAAAAAACCGCCGGGGGAACTCGGCGCCGCCTAGGCGCCCTCGGTGCCCAAGTCGGCGCCTAGGCGCCAGGCAGTCCAATTGTTTATTTATTTTTTATTTTTTTTATCCAAGACGACGTCGTTTTGGTTTTAAATTTTTTTAAAGTCAATTCAATTGTTACGGGGCAAGAATTGGGACAGAACAGAACAGAAACAGACTGAGAACTGTTGCCCTTATTTAGTTATTTTGATTTTATAATATGTGCTATGGATTTATATTGTTTTGAACTTTGAATTGAACAATAGTTTTGAACTTATGATCATTACTTTTAGTTTTGAATAGTCATATACTTTATTGTGCAGCAGGTAGTATGTTGAACTATTAAATGTTAGATGTAATGTTGTAAATTAGGGTATTTATTCTCAATTCTAGGCCCCGCCTAGGCGCCCTAGGCGCTGATATGGCGCCTAGCGGCCGCCTAGCGATTCTTAAAACACTGGTATTTACCATGGCGAACACAGCAATATCTTATAGATCAACCAAACAAGCTCTTGTAGCTACCTCTGCAAATCACTCAGAGATCATTTCTCTTCATGAGGCAATTCGTGAGTGTGTATGGTTAAGGTCTATCATCACACATATTCGAGGGACTAGTGGTTTGAGGTCTACCACTGAAGAGCCTACTTGTATTTATGAAGATAATGCGGCTTGCATTGAACAAATAAAATTGGACTACATCAAAAGTGACAACACGAAGCATATATCACCAAAGTTTTTCTATAATCAGCAACAACAGACATTCCTCAAGATTCAAGTTACTCAAGTGAACTCCGAAGAAAACGTGGCTGATATGTTTACCAAATTACTGCCTCAAGCCATATTTGAGAAACATGTGAAGAGTATAGGTTATGCGAAGACTTTCTGAGCTCTCTTGATAGATGTATGTATCAGGGGGAGAGGTGTTATCATTAGGTGCGTTGTACTCTTTTTCCCTTCGACTAAGTTTTATTTTTTTCATTGGGTTTTGTTACTTTGCAAAGTCTTTTAATGAGGCAACTACTCATGCACCATTTTACTTGTTGACTCGACACAAGGGGGAGTGTTAAAGGAATTACACATTTAGTGTGCCTTTATCAACAAGTTAAGTATGAGGATAATTTAGGCATTCTTTAGCCTTATGTAATTATGAAAATGCGTAATTGGTACTCTATATAAAGGGCCATTTGATTAATGAGAATCCTAATCTTTCTCCGTCTCTCTTTTCTTCAGTTTTTGTGCTTTTACTTTTACAGATCGGATATTTTTCTGATGTGGCGTTATTCTATATTTTCTTATAATTTTTCTTTAATTTTAAACATTAAATTAAAAATAAAATCCCATTTGCTCTTCATTTATTTTCCTTGAATCAATTAATATATTTTATTAAATAAAAAATTTAAAAAGAAATCAGTGATAAATATAAAAATGTAAAGATCTTACAAAATTATAAAATAATAAAAAAAATCTTATAAACTTTTATTATTAATAAGATTTTAATTAATAAAAAATTAATAAAACTAGAAAAAAAAATATAAAAATAAAAAATAAATTTTTAAAAATTATTAGAAATATAGATATTTATATGAAAAAATTTAATTATTCATATAAAACCTTATATATATGTTTTATAAAATAAGTCCGGGTATGGGACTTCTTAGAATCTTGAGATCAGGGGCGGGCTGTGTGACATACTAGTCTGGCCCAAGGCCCACACTGCCCACTGCCCAACTATTAGCTAATTTTAATCCCCCCACCCAAAAAAAAAAAAAAATTCCGTCGTCTAGCGAGAATTTGAGTAATTAGCTTCACGACTAAGTAAATGATTAACACAACCGGTTCATCTTCAGGTTGTCTGATCCGCACAAAATAGAATTAACTTATTCCAAGTAGAGCCATGCCCTCAATCTGGGTTTAAGTCTGTTTTTGTCTTAAATATGTTTAGTGGAGAAGGAAAAGTCAAAGGTCAAAGCTCTCCAAGGGAGAATTCTTACCGCATATGTTTACGTGGAGCAGTCAGTACTAAGTTATTAGTTATTGTGTAGAAACCTTTGGAAACATTCCGGTAGAAGATGAAGTTCTTTTGGTATTTCTACAAATTGTACTTGATCAAGTTCCTACCAAATATATAATTTCGCAAATGGGCTCGTAAGTTAATGGCCCACTTTTTAGAGCAGTCGGTACTAAGTTATTAACTAGAAACCTTTGGAAACATTACTGTAGAAGATGAAAGTCCTTTTATATTTCTACCGATTGTATTTGATCGATTTCCTAGCAGATATATTGCTCGTAAGTGAAATATATTATATAACTTAGAGCAGTCGGTACTAAGTTATTATATAGAAACTTTGGAAATATTACTGTAGAAAATAAAGTCATTTTGGTATTTCCACCCTGTATTTGATCAAGTTCCTACTAGATATATAGTTTTAAAAATAGGATCTTAAATGAAATATATTATATAATTTGTATATTAATAATTTTATTAGTGCTCATATGAAGAGTTCTATGTCTGCAGTAATGAAGAACAACCGAATGGTCAACACCTCACTTCTAAAGATAAGCCTGCCATGCTTTTGAGATAATTCCGACTTTCACGTCACTTAGGCACACAAAATGGATGACATGCTATGCACAAAACTGAAAAATGGGAATTTCGTATATGTGCAATTAGTAAGGCACACAAAATGGATGACATTCTATGCACAAAAAGGAAAAATGGGAATTCCGTAAATGTGCAATTAGCTTCATGAGGTTTTGTTAAAGGCCTAAGAGAGAAATATAATATTTAGTGCATTTATTTGTTGAGATTTCTTTTTTCTCATTACACAAATGCTTTATTTGGCATATTGAAACGCATTGCACTTTCCAAACAGAGTCATGGAATTAATTTACTTCTTGCTAGATACATTGACAATGAGCCGCGATTGTTTAAGATCACAGTCGATTCCCCTGAATTACAAGAGCTACTTTATGCTCAGGGTGTTTCTGAGATCTTGATTAGAGAGCTCGAGCGCGGGCACGAGAAATAATAACTTTAGGAGCATCGCACGACGTTGTTGATAAATATATTAAACAAAGGTAAACTTTATGTAATATAAAAGAGTAAAACTGTTAAATTTTACTAATATGTTTGGTATTGTAATTTCAATAGACGTCAAGAAAAAGAAAAGAGATTTTATTATGGAGATGTACTTAAATCCGGAGTATCATTAGCAGCTTTGGCACATGAATGCACCGGCTGGAGTATACAATGTGAGTATTCTCTATTGCAATAGGAAATGCCTCTCCCAAAAGTGTTAGATAAAGATTGACTTGTATTTATTTTATTAATATTATTAATTATATATATTTTTTGTTAGTTTGGGAGATGAAATAATCTCAGGGGCCCACTGCTTGGAGCAGTCGGTACTAAGTTATCATCTAGAAACCTTAGATTTGGAAACATTACTGTAGAAGCAGTCGGTACTAAGTTATTATCTAGAAACCTTACATTTGGAAACATTACTGTAGAAGATGAAGTCCTTTTGGTATTTTTACGGGGCCCATTTCTTGGAGCAGTCAGTACTAAGTTATTATTTAGAAACCTTTGGAATAATTACTGTAGAAGATGAAGTCCTTTTGGTAAACTGTAGAAGATGAAGTCCTTTTGGTATTTCTACCGATTGTATTTGATCGAGTTCCTACAACATATATAGTTTCGCAAATGGTCTCGTAAGGGAAATATATTGTATAATTATTAAGGGCCCACTGCTTGGAGCAGTTAATACTAAGTTATTATCTAGAAACCTTTGGAAACATTACTATAGAAGTCCTTTTGGTATTTCTGCCCACTGTATTTGATCGAGTTCCTACCAGATATACAGTTTCGCAAATGGGCTCGTAAGTGAAATATATTATATAATTTATACATTAATAATTTTATTAGTGCTCATATGAAGAGTTGTATGTCTGCAGTAATGAAGAACAAACGAATGGTCAATACTTGGGGAATATAAAGAATAAAACAATGGTGTATCGCCTGAATTTCATTTCTAAAGTTGAAGCCTGCCATGCTTTTGACCGACTTATGGTATTCACGCCAGTTAGTAAGGAACACAAAATGGATGACATGCTCTGCACAAAATTGAAAATTGGAAATCTTGTATACGTGAAATTAGCTACAAGAGGTTTTTTAAAGGCCTAAGAGAGAAATATAATATTTAGTGAAGTTATTTGTTGAGCTTTCTTTTTCTCATTACACAAATGCATTATTTGACATATTGAAACCCATTACACTTTTCAAACAGAGTCATGTCATTGATTTACTTCTAGCCATATACGAAGACAATGAGCCGCAATTGTTTAAGATCACAGTCGATCCCCTGAATTTCAGGAGTTACTTTATGCTCAGGGAGTTTTTGAAATCTTGATCAGAGAGCTCGTGCGCGGGCATGAAAAACTCATAATCTTAGGAGCATCGCACGACGTTGTTGAAAAATATATTAAAAAATGTAAACTTTATATAATATGAAAGAGTAAAACTACATAAATCTTACTAACATGTTTGATATTATAATTTCAATAGACGTCAAGAAAAAGAAAAGAAGTTTTATTATGGAGATGTACTTAAATCCGGAGTCTTATTAGCAGCTTTGGCACATGAATGCACCCAAGGGACTATACAATGTATGTGAGTATTTCTCTATTGTAATAAGAAATGCCTCTCCCAATAGTTTTGGGACAAAAATTGCAATATATTTATATTGTTAATATTATTAATTATATATATATATATATATATATATATATATATATATATATATATATATATATATATATATATATATATATATATATTTGTTAGTTTAGGAAATGAAAAAATCGTCAGGGCCCACTGCTTGGAGCAGTCAGTATTAAGTTATTATCTAGAAACCTTTGGAACATCACTATAGAAGATTGAGTCCTTTTGGTATTTCTACAGAATATATTTGATCGGGTTCCTACCAGATATATAGTTTCGCAAATGGACTCGTAGGTGAAATATATTGTATAATTTATACATTAATAATTTTATTAGTGCTCATATGAATAGTTCTATGTCTGCAGTAATGAAGAACAACCGAATGGTCAATAACTTGGAAGATAAACAATAGGACAATGGTGTATCGCCTGAATCTCATTTCTAAAGATGTAGCCTGCCATGCTTTTGAGAGAATTCTGATTTTCAAGTCACTTAGTAAGGCACACAAAATGGATTGTTGTGGTAGCTCGTCGTCCGGTACCCGCAAAAGTTCACGAAGCGGAAGCGTCTTGATTTACGAACTCTGAGTAATGGTCTGGACAGTAGTCCGTAATTAGCCAAACCTCCAGCATACTTCAGTCCGCACTTTTAAACTGCAGCCACAACACGACCCTTCAAACCCCGACCCGTTCCCACAGCGGATCAATGCCCAACCCTCCCATTTTCTTGTCGAACAGCCCGCTCCTTAGGCCTACAGCAGCCCCTCGAAACCCGGCCTGTAATCAGAAAGAACCACAATAAATAAACCGAGAGCAATACGCAATGTATAATTAAATAAGACAAGGAAACTCCCTGTCCAAAAAGGGGTGCCGCCGTCACTCCAAGCTTTCTGGCCAGATCAAATGGGGAAAAAACTCCAAGGGTCATCGGCTCAGGAATCCAGATTCCTTTCACAACAACAAACCGCCGAAAAACACAACGGACACCGACGGGACAGAAGCCCAGACCGCCACCTATTCACCTGGTTGCCGCCAATTGGTTTCTGCCTTGGGTAATTTCTCAGAGACAATGGATCAACGAGTGACAAAGACATCAAACAAGGAAGGGGCAGGAACACAGTAATTAACAAAGAAACGACAGAGAATTGCTTTGTATTCTAAGGAAAAAGACTAGTGTGTTTTTTCCAGAGGTGGGCGTCGGGTTTTTATACCCAAAGTAACAACCGTAGGTTTAGGAACAAATCAACTAACAACAATAGTAAAAGGGGCTGGTCAACCATTTATTAAGGACAAATAACGGAATAGTCAAGTAGAACCAAGTCAACATCCAGGTGGGCCGGTGGATTGGGCTGGGCTTCTTTGTTTGTGGGCCCGACATAGAATTATTGGGTTGCCTTTCACATGTATTCATTTGGGCCTACTCCAACAATCTCAACCTCGGCCCAAATTTTGCGTGTTGACAACGGTTTGCTGCTAGGAATCAAAAAGGACTCTCATCATCGTCGTCCCGATACCTGCACAAACAAAATATTTCAACGGGAAAATTAGCACAGATACCAAGAAAGAAAAATAAAAGAAGTTGCGTATTTAACGAATACGCCTTACCTCCCACTTACCATCACGACCTAGTCGGCCGTGTCGAAGTTCAAAATGTTCAAACACGTTGATAATTTTCTCGCAGGCAAACACTTAGTGTTCATATCAACCGGATTGTACTCAGACGAAATTTCCTCAAGATCGATAATATGATCAGCAACAATGTCACGAATAAAATGTAAATGCACATCTAAATGCTTAGAACGATCATGAAAAACAGGATTTTTGCACAGTTGAATCGCAGCTTGATTGTAAGAAAATAACACAACATTACCATCTAAAAATCCAATTTCAGACAATAGACCCTTTAACAAAATAGCTTCTTTAAAAGACTCAGTTATCGCAGCATATTCATCTTCAGTCGTAGACAAAGTAACAATAGGTTGTAATTGAGATTTTCAACTAATACAAGAGCCACACAAAGTAAACACATATAAAGTTGTGTATTTTCGACTATCTGTATCATTAGCATAATTCGAATCAACATAACCTTTAAGCAAAACTCCGTCATCCAACTTGCAAAAAATCAACCCATAACTCATAGAGAGTTTCAGATAACACAAAAGCCATTTCAAAGCCTCCCAATAGAGGTCTACCAGGATAAGACATGTATCTACTCAAACAACTAACAACATAACCAATGTCAGGCCTAGTACTAACCATGAGATACATCACAGAACCAATAGCATTTGAATATGACACGTTTTTCATAGCATCAATTTTCAGTTTCAGTCTTGGGGGACTGAGACTTACTTAGCACAATATTCGGAGTAAGCGGAACCTCAGTAGGATCCGCATCCGTCATAGAAAACTTACTCAGAATCTTCTCAACATAGGAACTTTGGTTTAAGAAAATCGAATAATTTTTTCTATCTCTAAGAATGTTCATGCCTAAAATACGTTTAGCATCTCCAACTATTTTCATATCAAACATATCACATTGACACTTTTGAACATGCTCTGCAGACTTGATGCAAGGACTCATAAGTAACATGTCATCAACATAAATGAGCAAGAAGATAAGAACATTAGTAGATTCTTTAAAGTAAAGGCAATAATCATACGGCTACGTTTAAACTTTAAAGAAAGCATACAAGCATCAAACTTTTTGTTCCACTGTCTAGGAGATTGCTTCAAACCATACAACAACTTTTTAAGCAAGCAAACAAAGTCAGGAGTCAATTTATTAATAAAACCTTCCGGTTGCTTCATAAAAATTTTCTCATCTAATTCACCATGCAAGGAAGCATTTTTAACATCCATTTGTTTTAACTCCTAATCAAAATGAGCAACTAATGCAAGCATAATACGCACAGTGGTGAATTTAACAACCGAAGCAAAAATTTCCGTATAATATACCCCTCTTTTTGAGTAAACCCCTTAGCAACGAGTCAAGCCTTAAATCTAACCCCCCTCATTCTCATGCTTGACCTTATACAACCATTTACAATCAACGACATGACAATCATCAGGTTTAGGCACAAGGATCCACGTCTGTTTAACATGCAAAGAGTTCATTTCATCATTCATAGCATTTAACCATGCATTAAATTTAACAGATTTCAAGGCTTCATGATATGTTTTTGGTTCACTACTATTAATAGAATCAAATACACTGAAAGCATACGACGTCAAATGATAATCATGTAAAAGCACAAACTTGGAACAAGTTCTTTTCTCCCTATCTCTAGCAAGTTGATAATCATCTAACACATGAATATCATGCATATTCTCAACATATTCAGCATGCACATAAGAGGTTTGAACATTTTCAGCAGGTAAATCACTAGAAACATCATCAACAACATCAACATGCATATTATTGGTTTCAACAGGCATATCATGCGAATCATCAAACTTATTAACATTCATAGGCTCCACCTCACTTGGAGTCGGGTCAGGTTCATTAACAACAGGCACAGAAGCAGGTAAACATGGAAACTCAAACTCATTAAAAATCACATAACGACTAATAATAACTTTAAAGCCCTGTTCACTCCTAAGCCGCAACCTATAACCCTTAACACCCTCCGGATAACCCAAGAATACACATTTCACAGAACGAGGTTCAAGATTATCAAGTTATTGATGAACAAATGCAGTACAATCAAAAATACGCAAGTTTGAATAATCAATCTCTTTTCCACACCAAACTACCTCAGGACATTAACCACCAGTCACGGAAGGTGACCTATTACCAAATATGCATCCGTTAATAAGGCCTCGCCCCAAAACTTATTTGAAAGACCAGAAGTAAAAAAACATACATCTAACTCTTTCGAGTAGAGTATGGTTCATTCGTTCCGCAACCCCACTTTGTTGCGGGGTATACGGAACTGTCCAATGCATTTGAATACCGGACTCGGCACAAAATTTATCAAAAAAGGTTATTACAAAATTTGAGTCCGTTATCAATCCTAAGAAATTTGATCCGTTTTCCAATTTGATTTTCAATCAAGGTTTTCCAAGTTTTAATCTTTTCGAAAACATCAGACTTATTTCTCAAAAGAAACACAAAGACTTTTCTTGAAAAATTATCAATCAAAGAAGAAAATATAGATTACCACCTTGTGTGGGATCTTTAGCCAGACCCGACACATCAGCATGCTGTTTTGTAGTTTTTTGTGGTTTTGAAAGTATAAGGTTCATTTAGCTTGGTGTTATCGAAAATCAATTCAATTGTAAGTTTCAAGGTGTTTCAAGCTTTTAAAAATAAAGTGAAAATAAAAATAAAGCAATTAAACTAAGATAAACTAGGAAATGAAATAACAAATTAGTCGGATGCCTCGGTCGTATCCCTCAATATAGAAATACAAGCAATAATGAAAATAAGCAAGAAAATGCAATGTTTCACCAAGTACAAGCATGCAAGCACAAGGTACTACTATGCCAAAAAACTCAAATAATGCGAATTACCAAAAATCGAAAGCATAGATAAAAAGAGCAAGAAAGGTTGACGTGAAAGTTTAAAACTTGATGAAAAATAACAAGCAACCAAGAGTAGATCTAAGGTTCAACCTAGAACTATGCATGAAAATAAGATTCAAAATAAAGCATAGGAAAAAATAAAAATAAAAATGATCAAGGACTCGATCTATGTTCTCGGCGTGTCACTCACCTAGATTCCATAGACGATTCACAAGATCAAGCAAGAAATCAAAGAACTAAGGTAAAAAGCATAAAATTGAAGAACATGCATGAAATTGAAGAGCAAGCATGAAATTAAAGCACAAAGCATGAAATTAAAAGGAAACTTACTTGAATTAAGAAAGAAAACAAACTTGAATGTAATTGCATCAAAGTAACAATCCAAGGGAATACTTGAATTCTTCTTGGGATTAGAAACCTAAGGTCAAGCATGAAAGTAAATCTAAATCTAGAAAAGAAATTACATCAAAGCTTGAAATTGAATCTAAAACCTAAGAGAGAAAAGTATCCAAGAGATTGAGAGTAATTTGATCCCAAACCCTAGCTTGGGTTGGGAGGGGAGTGAATTTCTACAAAAATGAGATAAGTCTACTATTTATACAAGCTCTAATTGGAGTTAAATGGGTTAAATTGGGATTTAAGGCTTGATTTCCTTTGTTTGACCAAGTTTTGACCCCAAAAATAGGCTCCCCAGCCACTTGGCTATAGCCCTTTTGGTTTGGTTGGTTGGTCTTGGGTGAGCTTGGCTTGGTCTTGGGCGTGCTTGGCTTGGTCTTGGGCGTTTAGAGATGGCATTGGGCGCTTGGCAAGGACCTTGGCAAGGCATGGCATGGAGCAAGAGATGGCATGAAGGAGCGCTGCCATCATGCTTGAGGTGGAAATGGCGTGGAGAAGGCAAGAAGGAGCGAGCCTTGACTTGCGCTTGAGGTGGAGATGGCGTGGAGAAGGCAAGAAGGAGTGAGCCTTGCCTCGCGCCATCATGCTGGGCGCTGGAGATGGCTGGGAAGTTAACAAGGATGTGCGCTGCCATGGGCGCTGGGCGCTGGAGATGGCTGGGAAGTTGGCAGTGCTGCGCGCTGCCATGGGCGCTGAAGCAACACTTGGCGCAGAGGATGGCAGGGAGATGGCAACCATTCCTGAATGTTTGCCACTTTGGAGCCCCTTTTTGGCACAACTTTGGCAAGCCCTTGGCAAGACATGGCTTAGGGTTTTGGCTTTGAATACCTTTACCTATGAAAATAGGAATTTTGAATATAAAAACCCAAGAATTTCACCAAACCTCAAATTAATTAAACCATTTAACCCAATTAAATATAAAATCAACTAGAAACATGAAAAACAACAAAACAAGAAAAACAACCTAATAAACTTAACTAATTGACTTAAAAACTACTAAAAACAATATAAAACCTAATTAAAAATACGAAAAAAAACACCACAATTACATGCAAAACACATGCACATACTCAAGAATATCACGACAGGCAGAAATTTTCGGGGAAGGGGAAACAGGGAATTGAACACATTGTTGTTTGCCATATACACACGTATCATAAAAGGGCATACAAGAAACTTTATCCTTACCGGAATAACCATGTTTACGCACAATTTCTAAAGCCTTACTACTCATGTGTCCAAGACGTTTATGCCACAAATCAGTATGATCAACATGCATAGAGTTCACATAATTTAGCATAGATTTACAGTCAACAGTGCAAACATACAAATTTCGCCGCTTTTCAGCTTTGAAAACAACAAGAGAACCCTTCATGATTTTCATAACACACTTACCCCACCTACCTTCTAACCCATCATGCTCAAGTGCAGCACAAGAAATCAGGTTATGACATAAATCAGGCACATGTCGCACATTCTTAAACGTCAAAGCATAACCAGATTCAAAATGCAAACAAATATCACCCAAACCAACAACATCACATACTTTCTCATTCGCCATAGAAACATGCCCATGCTCAACTTCTTTGTAATTCAAAAATAGATATTTATGAGGAGACATATGAAACGTGCATGCAGAATCAACAAGCCACTCATTATCACATGGATTAAAACGAACATAGTTCACATTATCATGCATTTCATAAGACTCAATAACTATATAAACATCACCCATATTCTCATTACAAGACACCATGTTCGCATGATCAGATTGTTGTTTGTTTTTCTTGGGACATTCTTTAATATAGTGATTAGGATCACCACAGTTATAGCACTTGTGACCACTTGGACAAGATTTAAACCTACTCTTGCCGTTGCCTTTCATTTTAGAAAAACTTTGGTTATTTTGATTAGTGGAGGTCTGAGGGTTTTGAAAATGATTTCTCGACCTACCTAAAAAAAAATTAACCTCACCATAACTATTACTTCCCTTATTAACTTTTAAATCCAACTCTTTACTTTTTAAACCATTTATTACCGTGTAAAGACTTACCTGATCTCTTTCATATTTAATAGCAGATTTTACATTATTATAAGAATCAGGAATAGCATTTAAAAGCACAATAGGGGAATAATCGTCAATGTGTTTGTTACCGTTTTGTTTTATGTCCAAAACAAGTTTTGTAAAAACCTCAAGATTATTATCAATATCTTTTGACAGATCGAGTTTAAACCTAAATTTTTTTTCAAGTAAACACAATTTACTCGGTAAAGACGTTTCGGTATAAAACTCTTCCAATTTGTCTCAAAGTTCTTTTGCAGAATCAAGTTTGCCACATTTATGTAAAACAGAGTCAGATAAATTTAAAATAATAGACGAATACGCAAATTCATCAAGTTCAGCCTTTTTCTCGAGTGTAGTTCCACGAGTAAAAGAAGTATCAATCGCTTTGAATACTTTTTGTTTAACCAAAATACCTTTCATTTTTTATTGCCAAATTTGAAAATCACCTTTCCTTTCAAACGGTGCCAAGTTAAAAGACGAAAGAGACGTCATTTTTAAAACATGAAAGTTTTTGAAAAAACGACATAAACAAACACGAAGTTTCAAGAAAAATGCACAAAGCACAATAACGAGGCAATCATAGATATCAAAGGACAACATACACAAAGCAAATTACGAATCAATCAATAAACTAAAAAACTAATTAACGAGATACGATAAACGACATGTAATCAACAGAATAATTTAATGGAATTACAATTCAACGAAAACAGGATAATTCAACTAAAGCACAAAGCAATCACGTTCGACTATCCTAGAAACTACTAGCTAGATCACAAGCACTTAAAACCCACTATAAGCGGTATTTACGCTACGAAAAATAAATACGGAGAGGTTCCAGCCAATTTACCAAAGCGGGTTACCACATAGGGACCCCAATCCACCAGAACGGTGGACGACGAGCGCTCTGATACCACTGTTGTGGTAGCTCGTCGTCCGGTACCCGCAAAAGTTCATGAAGCGGAAGCGTCTTGATTTACGAACTCCGAGTAATGGCCAGGACAGCAGTCCGTATTTAGATAAACCTTCTCCACCAGACTTTAGCCCGCACTTTTAAACTGCAGCCACAACATGACCCTTCAAAGCCCGGCCCGTTCCAGCATCGGATTCAACGCCCAGCCCTCCCATTTTCTTGCCGGACAGCCCGCTCCTTAGCCCAACAACAGCCTCTCAAAACTCGGCCTGAAATCAGAAGGAACCAGAGTAAATAAACCGAGAGTAATACTCAATGTATAATTAAATAAGACGAGAAAATTCCCAGTCCAAAACAGGGTGCCGCCATCGCCTTTCTGGCCAAATCGAAAGGAAAAAAAACTCCATGGGTCGTCGGCTCAGGAATCCAGATTCCTTTCATAGCAACAAACTGCCGACAAACACGACAGACACCGACGGGACAGAAGCCCAGACTACTACCGATTCACCTAGTTGCCGCCGACTGGTTTATGCCTCGGGTAATTGCTTAAAGACAATGGATCAATGAGTCACAAAGACAGCAAACAAGGAAGGGGCGGGAACACAATAATTCAAAAAGAAATGACAGAGAATCACTTTTGTATTCTGAGGAAAAGACTGGTGTTTTTTTTCCAGAGGTGGGCGACGAGTTTTTGTACCCAAAGTAAAAACCGTAGGTTTAGGAAAAAATCCATCAACAACAATGGTAAAAGGGGTTGGTCAACCATCTATTAAGGAGAAACAACGGAACGGTCAAGTAGAACCAAGTCAACATCTAGGTGGGCCGGTGGATTGGGCTGGGCTTCTTTGTTTGTGGGCTCGGCAAAGAATTATTGGGTTACCCTTCACATGTGTTCATTTGGGCCTACTACAACATGGATGACATGTTATGCACAAAATTGAAAAATGGGAACTTCGTACGTGTGCAATTAGCTACAAGAGGTTTTTTTAAAGTCCTGAGAGAGAAATATAATATTTATTGAAGTTATTTGTTGAGCTTTTTTTTTTCTCATTACAAAAATACTTTATTTGGTATATTGAAACCCATTGCACTTTCCAAACAGAGTCATGACATTAATTTACTTCTTGCAAGATAAATAGACAATGCGCCGCAATTGTTTATGATCACAGTCGATTCCCCTGAATTTCAAGAGCTACTATATGCTTAGGGTGTTTCTGAGATCTTGATCAGAGAGCTCGAGCGCGGGCAAGGAAAATTAATAACTTTAGGAGCATCGCACGATGTTGATAAATATATTAGAAAAAAAAGGTAAACTTTATGCAATATAAAAGAGTAAAACTGTCTAATTTTACTAACATATTTGATATTGTTATTTCAATAGACGTCAAGAAAAAGAAAAGAAGTTTTATTATGGAGGTGTACTTAAATCCGGAGTTTTATTATCAGCTTTGGCACATGAATGCACCGGCGGGACTATACAATGTAAGTATTCTCTATTGCAATAGGAAATGCCTCGTTCAAAAGAGTTAAGACAAAAATTTACTTATATTTATTTCATTAATATTATTAATTTTGTATTATTTTTGTTAGTTTGGGTAATGAAAGAATCCTTAGGGGCCCACTGCTTGGAGCAGTCAGTACTAAGTTATTATCTAAAAACTTTTGGAAACATTACTTTAGAAGATGAAGTCCCTTTTGATATTTCTGCCAATTGTATTTGATCGAGTTTCTACTAGATATATAATTTTGCAAATGGTCTCGTAAGTTAAATATATTATATAATTTGCAAGGGGACCACTACTTGTAGTAGTCAGTACTAAGTTATTATCTAGAAAACCTTGGAAACATTACTGTAGAAGATGAAGTCCTTTTGGTATTTCTACCGACTGTATTTGATTGAGTTCCTACAAGATATATAGTTTCGCAAATGGGCTCGTAAGTGAGATATATTATATAATTTGTACATTAATAATTTTATTAGTGCTCATATGTAGTGTTGTATGTCTGCAGTAATGATGAACAACCGAATGTCAATACCTGGGGAAGATAATTTTATTAGTGCTCAAATGTAGTGTTGTATGTCTGCAGTAATGATGAACAACCAAATGTCAATATTTAGGGAAGGTAAAGAATTGAATATCACTTCTAAATATGAAGCCTTCCATGCTTTTGAGAGACTTACGGTATTCACGTCAATTAGTAAGGCACACAAAATGGATGACATGGTCTTCACAAAACTGAAAAATAGAGATTTCGTATACGTGAAATTAGCTACAAAAGATTTTGTTAAAGGCCTAAGAGAAAGATATAATATTTAGTGAAGTTATTTGTTGAGCTTTCTTTTTCTCATTACAAAAATGCTTTACTTGGCATAATGAAACCCATTGCACTTTCCAAACAGAGTCATGACATTGATTTACTTCTGGCAGATACGAAGACAATGAGCCGCAATTGTTTCGGATCATAGTCAATCCCCCTGAATTTCAGGAGTTACATTATGCTCAAGGAGTTTCTGAGTTCTTGATCAGAGAGCTGGAGCGCGGGCACGAAAAATTCATAACTTTAGGAGTATCGCAAGACGTTGTTGATAAATATATTAAAAAAAGGTAAATTTTATGTAGTATAAAAGAGTTAAACTTTACTAACATGTTTGATATTGTAATTTCAATAGACGTTAAGAAAAGGAAAAGAAGTTTTATTATGGAGATGTACTTAAATCTGGAGTTTTATTAGCAGGTTTGGCACAAGAATGCACAGGCGGGACTATAATTAAAGAATCCTCAGGGCCACTGCTTGGAGCAGTCAGTACTAAGTTACTATCTAAAAACCTTTGGAAACATTACTATAGAAGATGAGTCCTTTTGTTATTTCTACCGACTGTATTTGATTGAGTTCCTACCAGATATATAGTTTCGCAATAAGTGACATATATTATATAATTTATACATTAATAATTTTATTAGTGCTCATATGAAGAGTTGTATATCTGCAGTAATGAAGAATAATCGAATGGTCAATACTTGGGGAAGATAAAGAATAGGACAATGGTGTATCGCCTGAATTTCACTTCTAAAGATGAAGCCTGCCATGCTTTTGAGAGACTTCCGGTTTTCACGTCAGTTAGTATGGCACACAAAGTGGATGACATGCTCTTCATAAAACTGAAAAATGAAAACTTCATATACGTGCAATTAGCTACAAGAGGTTTTGTTAAAGGAATAAGAGTGAAATATAATATTTGGTGAAGTTATTTGTTGAGCTTTCTTTTTCTCAATACACAAATGCTTTATTTGGCATATTGAAACCCATTGCACTTTCCAAACAGAGTCATGGCATTGATTTACTTCTGGACATATCCGAAGACAATGAGCCGCGATTGTTTAAGAACACATTCGATTCCCCTGAATTTCAAGAGTTACTTTATGCTCAGGGTGTTTCTGAGATCTTGATCAGAGAGCTCGAGCGCGGGCAAGGAAAATTAATAACTTTAGTAGCATTACACGATGTTTTTGATAAATATATTAGAAAAAAAAGTAAACTTTATGTAATATAAAAGAGTAAAACTGTTGAATTTAACTAACATGTTTGATATTGTAATTTCAATAGACGTTAAGAAAAAGAAAAGAAGTTTTATTATGGAGGTGTACTTAAATCCGGAGTTTTATTATAAGCTTTGGCACATGAATGCACCGCTGGGACTATATAATTTAAGTATTCTTTATTGCAATAGGAAATGCCTCGCCCAAAACTGTTAGGACAAGAATTGACTTACATTTATTTTATTAATATTATTATTTTATATTATTTTTGTTAGTTAGGGTAATGAAAGAATCCTCAGGGGCTCACTGCTTGGAGCAGTTAGTACTAAGTTATTATCTTCTAGAAACCTTTTGGAAACATTACTTTAGAAGATGAAGTTCCTTTTGATATTTCTACCAATTGTATTTGATCGAGTTCCTACTAGATATATAATTTCGCAAATGGGCTCGTAAGTTAAATATATTATATAATTTGCAAGGGTCCCACTACTTGTAGCAGTCAGTACTAAGTTATTATCTAGAAAACTTTGGAAACATTACTGTAGAAGATGAAGTCCTTTTGGTATTTCTACCGATTGTATTTGATCGAGTTCCTACAAGATATATAGTTTCGCAAATGGGCTCGTAAGTGAGATATATTATATAATTTGTACATTAATAATTTTATTAGTGCTCATATGTAGTGTTGTATGTCTGCAGTAATGATGAACAACCGAATGTCAATACCTGGGGAAGATAATTTTATTAGTGCTCAAATGTAGTGTTGTATGTCTGCAGTAATGATGAACAACCAAATGTCAATACTTGGGGAAGGTAAAGAATTGAATATCACTTCTAAAGATGAAGCCTTCCATGCTTTTGAGAGACTTACGGTATTCACGTCAATTAGTAAGGCACACAAAATGGATGACATGCTCTTCACAAAACTGAAAAATAGAGATTTCGTATACGTGAAATTAGCTACAAAAGATTTTGTTAAAGGCCTAAGAGAGAAATAAAATATTTAGTGAAGTTATTTGTTGAGCTTTCTTTTTCTCATTACAAAAATGCATTATTTGGCATAATGAAACCCATTGCACTTTCCAAACAGAGTCATGACATTGATTTACTTCTGACAGATACAAAGAGATTGAGCCGCAATTGTTTCGGATAACAGTCGATCCTCTTGAATTTCATGAGTTACATTATGCTCAAGGAATTTCTGAGATCTTGATGAGAGAGCTGGAGCACGGGCACGAAAAACTCATAACTTTAGGTGCATCGCAAGACGTTGTTGATAAATATATTAAAAAAAAGGTAAACTTTATGTAATATAAAAGAGTTAAGCTGTTAAACTTTACTAACATCTTTGATATTGTAATTTCAATAGACGTCAAGAAAAGGAAAATAAGTTTTATTATGGAGATGTACTTAAATCCGGAGTTTTATTAGCAGGTTTGGCACATGAATGCATCGGTGGGACTATAATGAAAGAATCTTCAGGGCCACTGCTTGGAGCATTCAGTACTAAGTTACTATCTAGAAACCTTTGGAAACATTATTGTAGAAGATGAGTTCTTTTGGTATTTCTACCGACTGTATTTGATTGAGTTCTTACCAGATATATAGTTTCGAAAATGGGCTCGTAAGTGAAATATATTATATAATTTATACATTAATAATTTTATTAGTGCTCATATGAAGAGTTGTATGTCTGCAGTAATGAAGAACAAACGAATGGTCAATACTTGTGGAAGATAAAGAATGTATTGCCTGAATTTCACTTCTAAAGATGAAGCCTGCCATGCTTTTGAGAGACTTCCGGTTTTCAGGTCAATTAGTAAGACACACAAAGTGGATGATATGCTCTTCTACACAAAACTGAAAAATGGAAACTTCGTATATGTGCAATTAGCTACAAGTGGTTTTGTTAAAGGATTAAGAGTGAAATATAATATTTGGTGAAGTTGTTTGTTGAGCTTTCTTTTTCTCATTACACAAATGCTTTATTTGGCATATTGAAACCCATTGCACAGAGTCATGGCATTGATTTACTTCTGGCCAAATATGAAGACAATGAGCCGCGATTGTTTAAGATCACAGTCGATTCCCCTGAATCTCAAGAGTTACTTTATGATCAGGGTGTTTCTGAGATCTTGATCAGAGAGCTCGAGCGCGGGCAAGGAAAATTAATAACTTTAGTAGCATCACACGATGTTGTTGATAAATATATTAGAAAAAAAGTAAACTTTATGTAATATAAAAGAGTAAAATTATTGAATTTTACTAACATGTTTGATATTGTAATTTCAATAGACGTCAAGAAAAAGAAAAGAAGTTTTATTATGGAGGTGTACTTAAATCCGGAGTTTTATTATCAGCTTTGGCACATGAATGCATCGACGGGACTATATAATGTAAGTATTCTCTATTGCAATAGGAAATGCCTCGCCCAAAAGTGTTAGGACAAAAATGGACTTACATTTATTTTATTAATATTATTATTTTATATTATTTTTGTTAGTTTGGGTAATGAAAGAATCCTCAGGGTCTCACTGCTTGGAGCAGTCAGTACTAAGTTATTATCTAGAAACCTTTTGGAAACATTACTTTAGAAGATGAAGTCCCTTTTGATGTTTTTACCAATTGTATTTGATCTTGTTCCTACTAGATATATAATTTCGCAAATGGGCTCGTAAGTTAAATATATTATATAATTTGTAAGGGGCCCACTACTTGTAGCAGTCAGTACTAAGTTATTATCTAGATAACTTTGGAAACATTACTGTAGAAGATGAAGTCCTTTTGGTATTTCTACCGTCTGTATTTGATCGAGTTCCTACCAGATATATAGTTTCGCAAATTGGCTCGTAAGTAAAATATATTATATAATTTGTACATTAATAATTTTATTAGTGCTCATATGTAGTGTTGTATGTCTGCAGTAATGATGAAAACCCGAATGTCAATACTGGGGAAGATAAAGAATTGAATATCACTTCTAAATATGAAGCCTGCCATGATTTTGAGAGACTTACAGTATTCACGACAGTTAGTAAGGCACACAAAATAGATGACATGCTCTTCACACAACTGAAAAATAGAAATTTCGTATACGTGAAATTAGTTACGAAAGATTTTCTTAAAGGCCTAAGAGATAAATATAATATTTAGTGAAGTTATTTGTTGAACTTTATTTCTCTCATTACAAAAATGCTTTATTTGGCATAATGAAACCCATTGCACTTTCCAAACATAGTCATGACATTGATTTACTTCTGGCCAGATACGAAGACAATGAGCCAAAACTATTTCGGATCACATTCGATCCCCCTTAATTTCAAGAGTTACCTTATGCTCAGGGAGTTTCTGAGATCTTGATCATAGAGTTGGAGCGCGGGCACAAAAAATTCATAACTTTAGGAGCATCGCAAGACGTTGTCGATAAATATATTAAAAAAAAGGTAAACTTTATGTAATATAAAAGAGTTAAACTGTCAAACTTTACTAATATGTTTGATATTGTAATTTCAATAGACGTCAAGAAAAGGAAAAGAAGTTTTATTATGTAGATGTACTTAAATCCGAAGTCTTATTAGCAAGTTTGGCACATGAATGCGTCGGCGGGACTATAATGAAAGAATCCTTAGGGCCACTGCTTGGAACAGTCAGTACTAAGTTACTATCTAGAAACCTTTGGAAACATTACTGTAGAAGATGAGTCCTTTGGGTATTTCTACCGACTGTATTTGATTGAGTTCCAACCAGATATATAGTTTCGCAAATGAGCTTTTAAGTGAAATATATTATATAATTTATACATTAATAATTTTATTAGTGCTCATATGAAGAGTTGTATGTTTGCAGTAATGAAGAACAAACGAATGGTCAATACTTGGGGAAGATTTAGAATGTATCGCCTGAATTTCACTTCTAAAGATGAAGCCTGCCATGCTTTTGAGAGACTTCCATTTTTCACGTCAGTTAGTAAGACACAAAAAGTGGATGACATGCTCTGCATAAAAACTGAAAAATGGAAACTTTGTATACGTGCAATTAGCTACAAGAGGTTTTGTTAAAGGACTAAGAGTGAGATATAATATTTGGTGAAGTTACTTGTTGAGCTTTCTTTTTCTCATTACACAAATGCTTTATTTGGCATATTGAAACCCATTGCACTTTCCAAACAGAGTCATGGCATTGATTTACTTCTGGCCAGAGATGAAGATAATGAGCCGCGATTGTTTAAGATCACAGTCGATTCCCTGAATTTCAAGAGTTACTTTATGTTCAGGGTGTTTCTGAGATCTTGATCAGAGATCTCGAGTGTGGGCAAGGAAAATTAATAACTTTAGTAGCATTACACGATATTTTTGATAAATATATTAGAAAAAAAAGTAAACTTTATGTATTATAAAAGAGTAAAACTGTTGAATTTAACTAACATGTTTGATATTGTAATTTCAATAGACGTTAAGAAAAAGAAAAGAAGTTTTATTATGGAGGTGTACTTAAATCTGGAGTTTTATTATCATCTTTGGCACATGAATGCACCCGAGGACTATACAATGTATGTATTCTCTATTGTACTAGGAAATGCCTCTCCTAAAAGTGTCGTGACAAAAATTAACTTATATTTATTTTACTAATATTATTAATTTTATATTATTTTTATTAGTTTGGGTAATGAAAGAATCCTCAGGGGTCCACTGATTGGAGCAGTCAGTACTAAGTTATTATCTAGAAACCTCTTGGAAATATTACTGCAGAAGATGATGTCGTTTTGATATTTCTACCAATTGTATTTGATCGAGTTCCTACTAGATATATAATTTCGCAAATGGGCTCGTAAGTGAAATATGTTATATAATTTGTAAGGGGCCCACTGCTTGGAGCAGTTAGTACTAAGTTATTATTTAGAAACCTTTGGAAACATTACTTTAGAAGATGAAGTCTTTTTGGTATTTCTACCGATTGTATTTGATCAAGTTCCTACCAGATATATAGTTTCGCAAATTGGCTCGTAAGTAGAATATATTATAATCAGTACTAAGTTATTATCTAGAAACTTTGGAAACATTACTGTATAAGATGAAGTCCTTTTGGTATTTCTACCGACTGTATTTGATCGAGTTCCTACCAGATATATAGTTTCGCAAATTGGCTCGTAAGTGAAATATATTATATAATTTGTACATTAATAATTTTATTAGTGCTCATATGTAGTGTTGTATGTCTGCAGTAATGATGAACAACCGAATATCAATACTGGAGAAGATAAAGAATTGAATATCACTTCTAAATAGGAAGCCTGCCATGCTTTTGAGAGACTTACGATATTCACGTCAGTTGGTAAGACACACAAAATGGATGACATTCTCTTCACAAAACCTTTGAAAACATTACTGTTGAAGTTAGAGTTGTTTTGGTATTTCTATCAATTGTATTTGATCGAGTTCTTATATAGTTTTGCAAATGGGCTCGTAAGTGAAATATATTATATAACTTATACATTAATAATTTTATTAGTGCTCATATGAAGAGTTGTCTGTCTGCAGAAATGAGAAGAACCGGAATGGTTAATATTGGGGAAGATAAACAATAGGATAATCGCCTAAATTTACACTTCTAAAGATGAAGCCTGCCATAATTTTGAGAGATTTCCGGTTTACACGTCAGTTAGTAAGGCACACAAAATGGATGACATGCTTTGCACAAAACTAAAAAATGGAAATTTCGTATACGTGCAATTAGGTATAAGAGGTTTTGTTAAAGGCCTAAGAGAGAAATATGATATATAGTGAAGTTATTTGTTGAGCTTTCTTTTTTTCTCATTACACAAACTTTATTTGGCATATTGAAACCCATTGCACTTTCCAAAAAGAGTCATGGCATTGATTTACTTCTGGCCATACGAAGACAATGAGTGTTTATGATCAAAGCCAATCCCCCTGAATTTCAGGAGTTAATTATTGTCAGGGTGTTTCTCAGATCTTGATTAGAGAGCTCGAGCGCAGGCACGGAAAATTCATAACTTTATGAGCATCACATGACATTGTTGATAAATATATTAGAAAAAAGTAAAATTTATGTAATATAAAAGAGTAAAACTATTTAATTTTACTAACATGTTTGATATTGTAATTGCAATAGACGTAAAGAAAAAGAAAAGAAATTTTATTATGGAGATATACTTAAATCCGGAGTCTTATTAGCAGCTTTGGCACATTAATGCACCGGGTCTTATTAGCAGCTTTGGCACATGAATGCACCGACGGGACTATACAATGTGATTATTTCTCTATTGCAATGGAAAATGCCCCTCCCAAAAGTTTTAGGATAAAAATTGCAATATATTTATTTTATTAATATTATTAATTTTATATTATTTTATTAGCTTGGGGAATGAAAAAATAATCAGGGGCCCTTTGCTTGGAGAAGTCAGTACTAAGTTATTATCTGGAAACCATTGGAAACATTACTGTAGAAGATGGAGTCTATTTGGTGTTTCTACCGACTGTATTTGACCGAGTACCTACCAGATATATAGTTTCGCAAATGGGATCGTAAGTGAAATATATTATATAATTTATATATTAATAATTTTATTAGTGCTCATATGAAGAGTTGTATGTATGCAGTAATGAAGAACAACATAATGGTCAATACCTGGGGAAGATAAACAATAGGACAATGGTGCATCGCCTGAATTTCACTTTGTAAAATTTGAAGGTCTATTATTTTGAAAATAAGTCTTAGATTTATGATGTTGTTAAAAATGTTAAACAACACTGACTAACAACATCAACCAGAGTAAAATAAAAATATGCAGCGGAAATAAGATTTAAGAACACGATATAACAAATTCAGTTCACAAGTAAAAGTACTTGTGAACTTGGGTGTCTAAACCCAAAAACTATATTACTTTCTTGTTTTTCAATCAATACAAAAATATTAAGTAATATATGAAAACTAAAGTATTAAAACATATGATACTAAATACTTGTGGCCTAGGTTGAACAAGCTCTTCTCCGTTGATCACGCAACTTCAAATATCTCTTTCAATATCGAATAATGGCTCCAAGTAGTTTTCGTATTCTTCTCCTTGATTGTGCGTCTTGCGTTGCGTCATTCTTCTCCTTAAAATCCCGTGCGTAAAAAACTATGTGAAGCTTTAGGGTTCTATTGTCTTAAATAGACAATCCTAGAATCCTAATCTTGGTAAACAAATAAGAACAAATCCTAAACACAATTTAGGAAACTAAAAAAGTCTTACAAATTAATTAGGAAACAAATAAAGTCCTAAATCTAATTTCCTAACTTATTTTGTGCCCAAGAAAGGCAAATAACAAAAAAAGGAATTATTGCCAAAAATAAATTTCTCAACAATCTCCCCCTTTTTGCCAAACATTACGACGCAAACAAAAATGAAAATAAAAATACTAACTCCCCCTAAACAAAACACCCAATGTTATCAAACATCATCCCAATAGTACAAACCAACATTTTTCATAAAATCTTTATCCAAATCAAAACAAACCAAAAAGTAACTTATTGACTTCGAACCCTCTTCGAACGACGAGGGGATGTCGAAGTTCCTTCACCCTTATCTTTGCGCTTCCTCTTCTGCATCTTCATCATTTTCCTCAAAGCCTTATTGCGCGAGCGAATCCGCTTCCTTCGCTTCTCCTGCGCAAGACTGGCTAAAGCTTCAGCAGCAACATCTTCTCCACCATCTTCAGCAATATCGTTGTTATCCGCGTCCGCGTCATCTTCATCCTCTCCCCCTTTTTGACCAGAAAGCGAAAGGGCCTCTAAGAGAGAGCGACGAAGAGCCTTCAGCTGAGTCATCTGCAAATCAATGGAAGCCACATGCGCGCGAAGGGCCTGGGTAGAAATGCGGACCATGTTGGGATCGATAGTCCCAACACCACTACCAACATTGGCTTGAAACGGAACTTGCCAAGGAAGATCAATGACTCTGGCACCGGTAACATGCTGACTCCTCAAAGCAAACCAATCAGCTTCACCCGTGAGCACATCATCGGGATGAAGCGTTAACCCTTGGTTTTCTAGCAAGCTAAAAATCAAAGAAGAAAAGCACAACGAGGCCGCAGACTTCGTGGTGGCAAACTTAGTAATAATATCAAAAACATGCTGGCCAAAACTAAATTTGATACCCCTCCCAAACCTATACAATAACTGGGCCTGAGGCTGAGTAACACACGTTGTTTTCTTGGAGGGAAACCAATTAAAAATAGCAAGCTTATGCAGAATAGAATAAAGAGACGACAGGCGAGTACTAGGAAGCTGCTTAACCCAAGAATTAACGAGACCACCAGACAAAAACTAAACTACCTTATTCATGTCATCAACCGTCGAGTCACCCCGGTATGGCTCAGTGCCAAACAAATCATCCATCAAAGCAGGAGTGAAAGAAAACACTTTGCCACATACAAAAGTTTCTTCATAATTTACGGACTCCAAATCAACCGGGACTCGGCGCTCGGTGATCATGTGGCGGGTCTGGTAAGCAGCAAACAACTCGGCAGCCTCGACGGTCAAGAACTTCTCCGAAAAGGGGACCATATCCTCACGTTCATGAGTCTGAGACGGAGTACCCAAGGAGGACTGGGAGTGATCACAGGCGGCCGAAGAAGTCGGCGAGGGAGTACGAGAAGCAACTGGAACAGAAGCAGCGCTGGAGGACGAAACAGACGGTGAATGATTTGATGTTGGTATAGAGGAACCAAAATGGGGAGCAACATTGACCTCCTCAACAACTTTCTTTTTCTTCTTGTCCTTCTGGAAAGCATGAAGAAGATCTCGAAGAGGCACATCAAACGAGGAATCAGGGGAATACTCAAACAACTCCGGAATCAAACTCGGGTTGATCATCACGAACAGGGGATGGAGGAGAACTAACAGTCGGTGGCTTAGCTGAGCTAGTCACTTCACCGGTGATAAAGTCTAAAACAGTGTAGAGATGGGATGAATACTCTGTTGCAGTTGAGCCAGGAGAAACCTTGACCTTTGCCGGGCTAGGTCTCCTGTCGGCCTTTCGCACAATCTGTTTCTGGCGAGTAAACTTCTTCTCCGACAGACTCGGGGTAGAAGAAAGTGGCGGCACGAACCCTTCAACCGGAGCAGCAGGAATAAAATCTTCATCATCAGGGTCGAACATCACAGTGACATCCTCCGTGAGATTCATATGCTCAATCGGCACATTGCGGCGTGGTCCAGCCTTGCTCTTCGGAACGGCAGGCGGCATAACTCCGGGAGGAATATTGCGCAGGCGCCGTGATCTTTTCAGAGTAGGGTTTCCAACCCGATCAAAAGTCTCCGCTATAAAAGCTAAATTTGGGGGGTTATCAACATCAATTTCATTCCCGGGCTGACCTGGGAACACCTGCAAAACAGGAACAGCGTCAACCGGTGACGGAGCTGGGACAACATGTTGAAATTCGAGCGGCGGCGAGCGAGGCGGTGATGTTGTTACCGGTGGTGGGTTGGAAGAAGAACCACCACCAATTTCAGTTCGTATATCCAGGCCTCCAATTTTCACATAGAGGGCAGGAATCTGTTCACCGGGGCGGCGGACCTCGGCCGGCAATTCTGGAACAGTTGAGGGTGACGACGAGTTCGACATCCTGCAAAATCTCAGAAATGCAAAGCAAGAAAATTGAGAGAATTGGAGAGAGATCAGAAGTCTGAGAGTTCAATTGGCATAGGATTAGTGATCAAAATGATAAAAAAGGTTCAGGTATAAATCCAAAAAAAAATGACCGTTGAAGGAGAGAGAAAGTAAAAATAAAAGGAAAAATCCCTAATTTCACTACTTGCGGAATTTTGGTCTTAAGCATGATTTTTTATTTCCTTTTAAAAAGCGCCACTCCCCCTTAAAGTTGGACACTTGATCACACCCATTACAACAAATATCTCTTCTTTTTTTAAAAAAAATTGCACAACTCAAGTTACAGAATTGGCCGAAATAAAAAGCTAGATTTAATGAACCATCAGCCCAGTAAGATCTATCTTGTGCAATGTTAATTTTCACTCACCAAATTTGCCTCATTATTACTTGTCCATCCGTCCGATTTTAACTCCACTGAAGCACTTAATTAGCTCAATTCAAAACAAAATTAAGAGATTTCAAGAAAGACAAGAACACAAGTAACAGTACGCACAGCAAGATGGCATCTTCAAAAAGTATGTATGTCCTATGGGATGCCTAAAAATCATGACCTAAAAGAATATACAAAAACATATTATGATTTCAGTGACTTGATCCAATGTTGCTTTTTATTATTAACAACATTATAAACTAACATTGCCTCAGGTGAAGTCAATGGAAACTTACCCCTTAACCCAAGTTAAGACTACGTCAAGATCTCTCAAGAAGGTGAAATTTAAAGATTGGATCAAATTGTATCCAGATTTTCTTCATCCTTGAAGGGATTTGAATCTTTTAATCTTGAGCAATTGCTGTTAAAAAACCTCTTGTTTTTGGACCTGGGAGAAAACCCGTTTCTGCGGGCAAGTCCCACAATCACCCAATTGAAGAGGTTGGTTCTTTTTTGTCATCACTTTTATTGCAACACAGGACCTCATCGCACTTTCAATCAAACTCAATGCATTAGAATTATGTATGAAAAGAAAGATAAAAATGCATGCAAAAGTATACAGATATTGTGACTGATGTTGATAAAGGGTTTCACAACATCACAAACCAACATTGGTTCAGACAATGCACATACCGAGATCTCTTCTCAAATGAGAGAAGGTCTCGAAATCTAATGCCTCAGTGAAGATGTCAGCAAGCTGATTATCTGTTCCAATATGCTCAAGTCTAACAATCTTCCTCTCAACTAGGTCTCGAATAAAGTGGTACCTTATGTCAATGTGTTTGATTCGAGAATGCTGGACTGGATTTTTAGAGATGTCAATGGCACTGGAATTGTCACACAGCACAGTTAAGATACTACTGTGCAGACTATAGTCTTCTATCATTTGGTTCATCCACAACAGTTGTGTGCACGCACTCCCAGCTGCAATGTACTCGGCTTCAGCTGTAGAAAGAGAAATACAATTTTGCTTTTTGCTGTACCAAGAGATTAAATTGTTACCCAGAAAAAAACTTCCCCCGGTAGTAATCTTTCTATCTACCACATCCCCAGCCCAGTCCGAGTCAGTGTACCCTACAAGTTCAGTACCAGTATCTTTTGTGTACCACACACCTAGTTCAATTGTACCAGTAATATACCTAATTATTCTTTTAACTGCTTTTAAGTGTGACTCTTTTGGATTAGACTGATATCTAGCACATAAGCACACACTATACATAATATCAGGTCTACTTGCTGTTAAATACAACAAACTCCTATCATACTTCTGTACATGGTGTTATCAACACCCTTACCAACATCGTCTCTTGACAGCTTCACAGTTTTTCCCAGTGGCGTTTTCTTGTGAGATTCACTTTTTAAACCAAACTTTTTAACTAAATTCTTAGCATATTTAGCCTGGGAGAGGAAAATACCGTCATCAAGTTGTTTGATTTGTAAACCAAGAAATTATGAGAGGTTACCTTCCATGCTCATCTCGAATATATCGGACATTCGAGTAACAAACTCCTTGACCATCTGCTCGTTAGTGGATCAAAAAATAATATCATCCACATAAATTTGGACGATTAAGATGTGCTTATTGGATTTAAGAAGAAACAAAATTTTGTCAGCTTCCCCTCGTCTAAAGTTCAAATAAAGCAAATGTTGAGTTAGCCTTTCATACCAATCTCTAGGAGCTTGTTTTAAACCATAAAGAGCCTTTTTCAGTTTTAAAACAAAATTTAGTTTTTAAGGATCCACAAATCCTTTAGGCTGCTCAACATACACTTCTTCACTCAAGACTCCATTTAAAAAAGCACTCTTAATGTCCATTTGATGCAATGAAATTTTCATATAACAAGCAACAGAAAGCAAAAGTCTTACCGACTCAATGCGGGCAACAGGGGCAAATGTTTCATCAAAATCAATTCATTCAATTTGTGTATACCCTTGTGCAACCAGTAGAGCTTTATTCCTCACAATGTTGCCTGCCTCATCAGTCTTGTTCTTGAATATCCACTTAGTTCCTGCCACGTGAGAATTTTCTAGTCGTGGAACTAGATCCCAAACATCATTTTTGGCGAATTGGTCCAGCTCCTCTTGCATCGCCCTTATCCAGAACTCATCCTTGAGTGCATCCTCCACACGCTTGGGTTCTATTTTAGAAAGGTACAAAGACTCACGAATCTTAGAACAATTAGTAGATAAACATACGTACTTGACCATCTCCTTAAAATTTATTTGTCTCCATCTTGTACTCATTTCATCTAAACCACCGATAATTTGACCCACGGGGTGGTTTTTCTGAATCCTGGATGGGATATCTCTCTGATGAAGATCAATGGGATCGCTGGATCTTCGTCTTCTAAATCAGAATCTGATTCTGCGGAGGTTTGGCTTGATGTTTGTTCTGATGTTGAGATCCCAGTATCAACATTGTTATCAACATCTCTCAACTCTCCTGGTTCATCTCTTGCATCTCTGTTCTCAATACCTGCACTATCATCTGAAGTAAGAGTGACATTTTCTTGAGGATTTTGATCATAAACCAAATTAGTATCCTCGGTAGGTTTGACTCCACTCGTTAGATCGTCGAACTTGACATTAACTGACTCAAACATGCTTCGATTTCTAAGGTTAAACAACCTATATGCATGACTATTTTGGGAATACCCCATGAAAATGCACTTGTCACTCTTTGAGTCCAGTTTAGCTAGATGATTTCTATCGTTGAGCACATAGCAAATACATCCAAACACATGAAAAATACTCAAGTTTGGTTTCTTAACCATCAACAACTCATAGGGAGTAGCACATGACCCTGGTCTAAAGAAAGCCTTATTTGTAATATGACATGCAGTATTCATTGCTTCAGCCCAAAACCGTTTTGCTATGCTATTTGAAATGAGCATAGTTCTGGTCATCTCAACAAGAGTCCTATTTTTGTGTTCAGCTATGCCATTTTGTTGTGGAGTAATAGGTGAAGAAAATTCATGACTTATGCCCTCCGAAGTGCAGTATTTAGAGAGAGATGCATTTTCAATTTTTTTTACCGTGATCAGTTCTAATCCTAGCAATGTTCACATTAAACCTTACACACAGCTTTTTTGCAAGTTTTTTGAATGCCTCAAAAGTTTCAGATTTTTCTTTTAGAAATTCTACCCAAGTGAATCTAGAAAAATCATCGACAATAACCAAAACATACCTCTTACCTCCAAGGCTTTCGACTTCAAGTGGTCCCAAGAGATCCATATGAAGGAGTTCAAGGCAAGATGATGTAGTGAGACTTTGCTGGACTGGATGTGGTACTCTGACCTGCTTTCCTTTCGGGCATGCTTCGCACACAGGAGTGATCTTGGTGTTGAGCTTAGGAAGCCCAGTCACTACTTCTTCTTTGTCCAACCTGTTCATCATCTTGTAACTGACATGCCCCAGTTTTTGATGCACACCTCAGCATCACTTAGTTGAGATATCTTGCAAAAAGCATCACTGTTGAGTTGATAACAATTATCTGAAGTTCTCTGTCCAACAAGGATACATGGACCATTTTCTCATCATAGACTTCACACTTCTCACGGTTGAATTTAACACTAAAGCCTCCATCGCACAGTTGACTTATGCTGATTAAGTTTGTAGTAAGTCCTTCCACTAGCAACACATTTTCCAGGATTACAACGCCGGGAACATGGAGAGTTCCTTGACCAACAATTTGGCCATTTGCACCTCCAGCATACTTTACCTTTCCACCTCAAAATCTGACAATGTTGGAAAGAAGCTCCTCTGACCCAGTCATATGCTTGGAGCATCCACTATTGAAATACCAGCTCCAGGGATGTGGGACTTCAGGGAGGTATGGATCATATTGCACTTGACGTTATTTTTCTTGACCCACACTTATTTGAATCTGGTGTTGGTATTGATGTTGGTAGGACGGAAACCAACATTGAATTTTGCAGCCACATTTATTCTCTGAAAGTGTCTTCTATCGCCAATAATCTTCCAGCAAAAGGGCCAAATGCGCCTTGGTTCTCCACAATGATGGCAAACGAACTGTCTTCTTCTCTTCTTGTGGCGTTTGGAGGATTTTTGTTCTTGGTTCGATACTTGTGGTTGCTGATTTAGCTTAAAACCAATTCCATGTTTTGAGGTTTCCGGAAGGCTGATCTCCAAGATTTCATCAAGCTTCGCCTTCCCTTTGTTCATGTTCAAAATGGTTCCTTGAACCTTTGTCAACTCGATTTTCACCTTTTCTAGTTCAACATCCTTCTTGGTAAGCGATGTTTCCAAACGAATGATTATTTCAAGTTGATCATTCTTCTCCTTGGTTAGTTTTTCCACTTCCTTTGTGAGATCTTTGACCTTGAGTACCTAATTTCCCCAACTGACAAACAATTATTTGTGCTCAACACTCAGCTGCTCGTATTCCTCAAAGTAATCAGTGGTTTCGGCATTCAGGCACACGATGTTGTCTTCAAGGATACCAATATGGACATCGTCGTCCCACACAACATTGGTGAATAAGGATGGAACAGGCTCAGTTGACTCGGAATCATTAACATCCTCAGTGAAGTTTGTAGCAATCATGCTCTTCTTACTCAGAGTGTTAGCACACTCATTCTTGTAGTGTCCCCAACCTTTACATTCGTGACACTGTACCTCACTAAGTGATTTCGTGGAGCTGGATACATTGGAAATTGACGATGTAGACCGAGTTCTGGGAAGAGAGCGTCCAGTGAATTTCGGTGTAGACACCTGTGGCCTGGACTTTGAGTTCGACCCTCCAAGGCTATTCTTCTTCTTTAGGAAATTATTGAAACGTTGAGTCATAAAGGACAACTCTTCTTCCTCAAGTGTATTGGATTCCATCTTCTTCAGAATCCCATTCAAATCAAACTCCTCATCATCTTCAATGTTGTCTGGATTCACATCGGAGGAGTAAGCAACACTCTTTTCTTTTGAGTTGGAACCGAGGTGTTCCATCTTGTATTGCTTGAGATTTCCAACCAAGGTGTTAAAATCTATGTTATCAACATCTTTAAATTCTTCTATGGCAACCACCTTCATGTTGAACTTTTTTGAGATGGATCTCAACAGTTTTCCTACAAGACGGGAGTTAGTTATTGACTCACCAAGCTCCCTGCACTCATTTGTAACTTCCGATAGTCTCATGGAGTAGTCCATGATGGACTCCTTTTCATCCATTCTCATTGCCTCAAATGTAGACATAGACATTCTTAGTCTTTATCTCTTCACGCTCTCAGTTCCTTCACACACCCTTTCGAGTGCGTCCCATGCATCTTTTGCTGACTCACAATTCTTGATGACTCTGTAATAACTTGCATCTACATATCCACACAAGGTGTTGATAAATTTGGAGTTCCAGTTTGCAGCAGCCACTTCATCAGCAGTCCAGTCTTCCTCCCTTTTGGGAATGGTATCGCCTTCACCATCAGTGACACGTGGCTTTACCCATCCAACGAGGACGGTTCTCCATGCTCATTCATCAATGCTCTTTAAGTGCCAATGTATCCTCTGTTTCCACAGGGAATAATTCTCACCATTGAGGATCGGTGGCCTTGGGTTGCCTTGAGCATCCATAGCACCTAAAAAATAAGGATCAGTACTTAAAAGGTAAAGTAACCCGCTCTAGATGCCAATTGTAAAATTTGAAGGTCTGTGGTTTTGAAAATAAATCTCAGATTTACGATGTTGTTAACAATGTTAAACAACACTGACTAACAACATCAACCAGAGTAAAATAAAAATATGCAGCGGAAATAAGATTTAAGAACACGATATAACAAATTCAGTTCACAAGTAAAATTACTTGTGAACTTGGGTGTACAAACCCGAAAACTATATTACTTTCTTGTTTTTTGATCAATACAAAAATATTAAGTAATATATGAAAACTAAAGTATCAAAACACATGATACTAAATACTTGTCGCCTAGGTTGAACAAGCTCTTCTCCATTGGTCACGCAACTTCAAATAGCTCTGTCAATATCGAACAATGGCTCCAAGTAGTTTTTGTGTTCTTCTCCTTGCTTGTGCATCTTGCGTTGCGTCGTTCTTCTCCTTAAAGTCCGCAGCGTAAAAAACTATGTGAAGCTTTAGGATTTTATTGTCTTAAATAGACAATCCTAGAATCCTAATCTTGGTAAACAAATAAGAACAAATCCTAAACACATTCTAGGAAACTAATAAAGTCTTACAAATTAACTAGGAAACAAATAAAATCCTAAATCTAGTTTACTAACTTATTTTGTGCCCAAGAAAGATAAATAACAAAAAAAAGGGATTATTACCAAGAATAAATTCCTCAACACACTTCTAAAGATGAAGCCTGCCATGCTTTTGAGAGACTTCTAGTTTTCACGTCAGTTAGTAAGGCACACAAAATGGATGACATGCTCTGCACAAAACTGAAAAGTGAAAATTCCGTATACGTGCAATTAGCTACAAGAGGTTTTGTTAAAGGCCTAAGAGAGAAATATAATATTTAGTTATGTTATTTGTTGAGCTTTCTTTTTCTCATTGATTTAGGATTTTGTGCGAGTAGACACCCCACCACATTAGGTATTTTCATTGGATCGATCTTCGATTCTAATGGAGAATGAAATGATGGATTTAGATGATATTGCTAAGCTTGTAGAAATTATAAAAAGAACTATGGTGTAAGAGAAAGATAAGGTTGTCATTGACAATGTGACGGTCCAAAGGGAGTCAGATTGAATGAAGCTTTGCCTTCTTCCAAAGGTCATTATGACCAAACCAATTCCTCGAGAGACCTTCAAGCAACAAATCCCAATGATCTTACAAACTTCGAGGCCAGTGGAGATGGAGTTTGTAGGCAAAAATATGTTCAAATTAGAATTTTATACGGCTGCGGGTAGACAATGCACTCTCTCGGAGGGATGATGAGATTTATTCCGTAACTTGGTCCTTTTCCAAGAAATCCAGGGGGTAAAACATCCAAGAGATATCCCATTTGAGAGTATTGATATTTGGGTCTAATTGCACAAGTGTTGGAGTTAATAGGAGAAAAAGTGGGCGAAATACTAAATATCGACGAAGGGGGTGGGTAGATTTTCCACGGAAGATCTGCTAGAATTAGAGTTGGGATTAACATGGGAAACCCTTACGACCTATTTGGGATAGGATTCCGAATACTGGATTCGGGATTCGCAATACCGAATATTCGTTTGTTCTAAAACTTAAATATCAAATACTCAAGTAATAATATCTTATAACTAAATAATTAAATATTACTAAATACAATATAATAATACACTATCATCCGCTTTTCAGATATGGTCTGACATCAAATACAATATAATAATGCATTATCATCCGCTTTTCAGATATGACCTAGTATCAAATATAATATAATAATACACTATCATCCACTTTTCAAACATGATTTAACATCTACTGTAAAAATTAAAGGATTGTAAATTCTATAACAAACAATAATTCTTACTGTTCACAAAATTCTAAATACTTCAGGATTCTAAATACCAGAATTCAGAGTTCCAACGAATAATAGACTAAACAGGCATTAGAGAAATGTATTAATGTGATAGTGGATAAAAATTAGAAATTCTATGGCGCACAGCTGAGCGCCATAAGGTGATGCCAGATGTGATTTGGTGTCACCTGATTGGTTAAATGGGTGAGGGGTCCTCTCAAAAAAATGGGGAAGTTATTATCATCTTTGTGAGCGATACTTTGTAAAATTAGTGAGTTTGAGATCACTTTCTTACGAGTAATTTTGACTCTTGGGGACTCCGTCATTTCTTCTCTTGGATAGAAGTGCTAAGTCCTCCATCCTTGAGCTCTCTTTCTCCTCCACGATCTCTCTAAATGTTTTATGAAGTATGATATGAGATGTGTAAATCATATATGAAGTGTATAAAGTGTATTTTTCATGAAGGGGGTCATAGGGTATTTATAAGAGTCCTCAACCCTCAATTTAGCCTAAAAATACCAAAATCTAAATTGTTTGCCGCCTCATACCCTGTCACGATGTCAGATGCCTGGTCGGGCATAGCTCATGTTCTGCGGTGTTCTCTAAAATCCGACCAGCTCCTCGGGTACAACGTTCTGACTCACCTTTGAATTAACAGTTGAATTAAGGTTGGGTGACTGCATGAAAGTTGTAGCTCTGCCTCGTATATTTCCGTGAGTGCTTGATTCATTTCAATAGAACTTTGTATGTGAGAGTTATGGTCAGAATACCAAATAGCCACGAGTATAAGACCTAACTATTTCTCCCGATCTTGGTCTCACTCCAACTTCTTCTTGTAATTCCTTCATCTTCTTGGATCCTTTGGTCATCTGTACTTGTACGTGTCAATTATTGTTCTCCAAAAAGGCTCTAAAACCTCTCTTTTTGCTACGCAAACTAATATTTGCACAAAAAACGTAATATTTTCCAAAAAGTAGGACAAATAAGAAAAATCACATAAAAATAATACGTATAGCCTCTAAAATGATATGAAAAACATACTTAAAAACACGTAATTTTGAATATGAATAAGGGGTGGGGCGGGCGTCGTGGATATTGAGGTCGAGCTGTATTTGATGAGTTAAACGTGGGCTCTTTCTATTAATAGAAGTATATGTCTTCAAATTATCATATATTTGGTAAACAATTCATTTGAAATCATTTTAGCCCAGTTTTTATGCGTAATAAATGAATAATTAAAGAATTACAGTTTAAATTTGTTATGAACCAAATAAATGTCTTTTGTGACAAATTAGTTCTGAAATATTATTATTATTATTATTATTATTATTATTATTATTATTATTGAAACTAATTTGTTTTAACCCTATTCGGAACTATTTTAACATCATACGCAATTTTTTTATAATTTCTTATCATATGTTAAATATTGCAATTTCTTATCATATGTTTAAAATAATTACATATCAAATTTGTATAAAAAAAAAACCTACAAATTCTAGACGCACGGATTTGTAGAAACAATCTGTTACAATTATAAAAATATGTATACAAGTATCAATATATGTTATAAAAAATCCCACAAACCCATTAAATAGTCGGTGTATCAAAATAATGGGTCATTTCGGTCTCTAATTTAATTCATTAAAGTGGTCAAGCTTTACCAAAAGACAAGTCCAATTAACTCGAATAAATTTATATTTACATATTGAAGAGTTGGGTCTTACCTTTCTCCCATCTTATCACACTGGTGAGATTTACATATAAAAAAGAAGTGGCACTTATGCAACACTCGTAAAAAAATATGGAAGAGGGAAAACTTGTAATGTAAAAGCATGTTATCATGCAAAATATGAATTCACAGTCTTGAGTGTGTTTCCTTGCATTTAGGTAAATTTTGTCTCTCTATTTATTTGTTAAATATAGATCAACAAAAGTTAGTTTTTCGTATTTAAGGGGATCAAATCCATACGGCGATTGAAAAAATGCATGTTGATCAATACGGAAGAAGTTTAAGAAAGATTATATCCCATCAAAACATTGTGTTATCATGAATTTCTTCCTTATTTTTCATAACTCTGTGTTAGGTGTTATTTATTGATAATAGGAATAGCGAATATCAACAAGATCTTCGTATATTGACATCATTAAAGGAATAGGTAACACCAACAAAATTACATCATTAATAAGGTTCAAATTGAAATGTCGATTTGAAAAATGAAATGACATATGCCATCATTTTTGTAAATGCATTGTGATTATTGTTGTATCTTGATTGCTTCTTTTTTTTAATCCTATGGTGAAGTATCAGTTAGTTTCATAGGTTTTTGAGTTACAAGATGTAACTTTTTTTGTTGAGATCTTTAAATTGTTTTTAAATATTTTTGAGTCACAATTCATTTTTTGTGATTTTTTTTTTAATTTCTGAATTCTTTAAACATTGTGTTAAATTATGCTATTTTTCATGAATTTGATTAGGTGAATCTTCTGCATCATATTTATTCTATACTTCTATAACATCTTTATGGTTCACACCGTTTTAAAATATTGATTTGAATTAAAATCTCATTGTTTTTAACCATTTCACACATTATTAATGTATGATTAGACATGATATGTTGAGATGTGTATTGACAAGTTAACCCTATTTAACTAATTCAAAGCACATTTGCTGGAGTTCTCCTATATGTCTGGATCCACGTCCTTCAAGAGTAGTGGGGAAGGTGTTGATATTGAAAATCTACCATTTAGACCTTGGTTGAAGGCTGCAAGTTGGTCAAGCAGTAAGAAAATGCCTTGGATTTTTTTTCATTCGAACTACTGTCCAATCAAGATTGTATTGGCCCTAGTGAGCGTATACGAAAGGTACCCGGTTGGCAGAAAAATTCCTTTAAATTTGAAATATGTTTGGATGGAGGAGGAGCTTAGCTTGGTGGTGGAGGATTGTTGGCAGAAAGCCTCCGACTGATGCTCTTTTCCGATCGACTCAGAATTTGTGCAAAATATTTAAGTTTATGGGCTGGACACTGTTATCACCGAATTTAAAAAATTGTGGTAGGGAAAAGGGAAAAACTGAACAGGTTAAAGACCAGTGTCACTTCGGGAAGATTCTTTCCATGAAATCCGTTATCTCAAAAGTGGTTGGAAAGTAGAAAATAAATCTCAAATAACTTTTTTAATAAGTTGGGTCAAGTGGTTGGAAAGTAGAAGATAAATCTTAAATAACTTGAGAGGTCTAGGGTTCGAACCCTTGTCAACACCCTTATAAAGGGTTAGTGATACCACTTGAGCTACATGCTCGTGGTATTCTTTTAGTAGAGTCATTTAGTTTTTTCTTGTCAAAACATTAAGTGTGGGGCAGTTGATTTATACATATTTGCATGTATTTTTCATATATTTTTGTGTCTTATTTTGTGTGCTTTAGTCGGAATTGAGTCTTATTTTATCCCCGTTTTTCCTTGTTTTGCATTTTCGTAACTTTTGTCATCTTTTTAGTATTTTTTGTATCTATTTCATATTTTTGTAGTTTTTTATGTTATTTTACTTTTCTTGGTTTTAGGACAGTCGAGCGGGTTCAAGTTTTGGAGGATCACAACTGGCTCGACTTAACGAAAAAATGACCCGAACCCAAGAATAACATCCATCGATCTACACGCCATTGACGAGCAATCGACATGCTGCTCTCACCCGCGTCGGCCACATGTGTCAACCGACTGGCCGAGAATCACCTGCCATCGTAAAATCGACACCCAATCGATGGCCAATCAACACAACCCTTTTCCACTGCCGACCAGTAAGCGACAATCAACAAAAGATCGATGGCAGAGACATTTTCGATCAACAAAGGCCATTTTTGGCTACTTTTGGAAAATTGCTTTTTTGTCGCTACTTTCACCCCATTTAAACCCACATAATCAGATGCATTTTGGAGAGCCTTTGAGCCCTCTAGGGTTTGGAAGCCAAAGCTTGTCTTATCCTCTTTTTAACCATTTTTCTCCTTCAATTACAAAAGCCTTAGTTAGCTTAGGTAGTAGAACTTTAGTTTAGTAGTTATTTAGCTTAATTAATGTGTGGAGAAGTAGCTTAGGTAGTAGAACTTTAGTTTAGTAGTTATTTAGCTTAATTAATGTGTGGAGAAGATTAGTGTAGTGTGGTGAACATTTTTTCTTGTGGGTTTTGTAACTTTGAGGAAGATTTCTACTTAGGTAATTTCTAATTCATGTACTCTTGCATTCTCTTTGTAATTTCTATAAATATTTGAAGTAATGTACTCTCCCATGGTTGGTTTGTAGTTTGGATGTTTAAACTTATTTTGTATTGTTCATGAATCTTTCATTTCCACTATTGTTTCCTTCTCTTTTTCAAGCTTTTTACCTCTTTTGGCATGGTTTAGATAGTTAGTAGTGTAGAGCAAGTGGGTTTAGCCACATTTAGCTTGTAGTTGACTTGTAATATAAAGTAGATTTTTAGGTTAGCAGATATGTAGGATTAGCTTGTGTACCTTATTCAAGAGTAGTATAAATGTATAAATGTGTTTTCCCTCCCATGCTTGGGTTAGTTTACTTATGCTTTTAATTATGAGTTTACTAGTTTGGATTATGGATTTTTTTCATTGGTTTAATTATATTCATGCGTGCTCTTAGTTTATGTTATTTCATTTCTTAATGTTTTTAGGTTAGAATTTATGAGCCAGGATTATCGGGTATTTAATTGAGAGTCAGGATTGACAACCCGATTTGTAGATTAAGTGTTCAATTTATCAATTGATCGTGGAGACGAGTTTAAAACCCTAGACTTTAGTTTTATCGATCTTTTCTAAGGCTTCAATTTTATTTCTCGCTATTTAAATTAATGTCTTCGTTGCTAAAAACTATGAAGGCCTTGGTATAGTTCAGAGTAGATATGAAGCTCCTTACATGGTTCAAGTTTAGTTTAAGTGATTAAAGTTGACTCTCTTACTTTCTTAAGATTTTTATGTCATTTTGCTCTTCTTTGTTTTAGGGTAGTCTGTGAAACCTAAGAACGTTCTCGAAGATCACAAATATCTCGATTTGACGAAAACACGAATTGAACCCGCAAAGCACAGCCACCGATCGACGTGCCATCGACGGGGTTATTTCCAGCATCGGTGGTCAGACCATTTTTGGGCAAAAGGAATATTTTGCCCGCAATTTCACCACTATAAATATAACATTTCTTCTTAAAAATTAGAGCTCTTGACCATCAAATTAGTGCTTAGATGAGTTTAGAACAATCAAATAGCATTGTAGGGTGTTAAATTTACAAGTTGAGATTGACAACCCCAACTCGTACTTTAAGTGTTCGATCAAATGAAAATTGATCGTGGAGACGAATCTAGAGCCCTAGACCCCGTTTTATTAATCTTTTCAAAGTTATCGATTTCATTTCTCATCATTTAAATCAACATCTTATATATTTGAACTTTAAGAACTAAAATTTGATCACGTGTTTAGCGTAGCTTTTTTCTTGTTTTCTCATTCGTGAATCAAACACGAGAATTGCTTCCGATTAGTCTTACTTGAGAGATTCGACTCGAGTCAAGCTTTTCACTTACAATTGCTTCGTTCTCTTTCGAAAAATGTTTTCTAAAATAAAAAGTAAGTGAAAAAAGTTCGATTCAATGTGCCTTGAGCACGTTGAAGATCTAAGACTTGTTGCAAGCCTATGGGGCAATCGCATAATGAATTGATTTGAGCGATATACGTCCCCATACATGAGTGACGAGCGAGTTATAAATCCAAGTTGTGAGGAATGTGAATGACATTGTCCATGATTTTGGTGAGACTCGCTCGGATTTTAGAAGATTTATGAGACTTGGTTGCTAGGTAACGTGGTTTTGGTTATAGTGCATTGGTCAAAACTACCAATGTTTAAGTTTGGGGATTTGTTCACATGCGGAATTATGTATTTTTAAGTATATTTTTCATATCATTTTTTAGAGACTAAACATATTATTTTCATGTGATTTTCTTAGTTTGTCCTACTTTTTTGGGAAATATTACGCTTTTGATGCAAATGTTATTTTTCCTAGAAAAAAGAGAGGTTTTGGAGCCTTTTTGGTGCACAAGTGATGACACACCCAAGTATAGATTACCAAAGGATGCACGAAGAGGATTGAATTATGAGAGGAATTTGGAACGAGGTCAAGATCGGGGAAAATATTTAATTTTTACTCGCATATGCTTGGTATTCTGACCATAAATATCACATAAAAGGTCTGATTTTAATGAATCAATCACTCACAAAAGGATAAGAGGTAGAGCTACAACTTTAATGAGACAACCAATCCCAATATGGCCTTTAAAATAGTAAAAACTGAGTCATGATCCAGTATCCCATGTGAAGACGGTGGTCTGCCAACAGAAGATGACATGGGCAAATAACTTATATAAATACATATGTTATCCACTATTTCTATTACTTCGTGTTCGTGATTTTATGTATTTTTTTTTATTTCTAAATCTTTTTTCTTTGTTTACTACATGAAAATATTTAAATCTTTTTTTTATGGGGAAGAGAGGTACTAAAACTATCGCAAGGCTCTAACATATGTTTCTATTTTCTATCTTCTGCTGAATTTGCTGATACCAAAAAAATCAATCATTACTTATGATTTGTGTTGAACCTGGTATTTCTTAATTCTGTGCACGTTCATGATAAGAATAGTTATCTTTTTAATTGTAAACACCCTATGATATTTTTTTTCCTTACAAATTGCAACCTTGGTCGTATTTGTAATCTTAAAGATGACCAGATTCATTTGTAATTAGTTTACATCACATGATAATTTTCATAATTTAACTAATTTTAGTTTGTTAGGAACATGATATTGGAAAAGTTGGTTTACATAATTGTTTTCCCTCGTAAGATATGACCAAAGGTAGGTTTTGATCCAATATATAGCCAAAAGCAGCTGAAATGGTACGTGCAACGACCTATGTCGTGACGGGCTATTCTGAAAATGGCTCTCTAGATCGGGCCACATCGCGGTCGCAATCCATTTCATGGCCCCTTGGCAACTCATGCGGTTTTTGTCATAACTCTCTCGATATAATTTCAAATGATGAACCGTGAGCCAGCTCAATTATCTTTCTAACCATATATTACACATCTTTAAAATCCAAGTGATGTTAGAGTTATAATCATTTTGATATCCATGCGTTGCGATCTCGAATCTTTGTCTGTTTGCTCTTTATTTGCTTATTCTTGACTTGTGGATTTACTAAAAGTGATTCGTCCCCTATTTATAGTCTAAACACCGTCTAAAACCAAGATTTTACTTCTCTTTAAGCTCGTGGCATCCCAGTCATGCAAAATATTCGGTAATTAACCTACAAAATGAGCAAAACACATAACAACTTCCAAATATACAATATACAATCAAATCAAATTTATGCACAATCAATAGTCAAAATTTAGTGAAATAAGCTCCAATATACACATAAAGATCATGTTTACCAAGCATCTAAATGACCACACGAAACCCAATTTGCGCCACTTCACCAAGGTTCCAAATATAATTGACATAGAAGGTCTACATCCATCACACATACAAGCATATAACATAATAACAAAAATCAAAGGAACCCTCCCCTACACTCAAAACTATGCAATACCAACATTGCAACTAAAATGAGGAAAATAACATGGAGGGTTAAGAAATTACGTCCCTATAGAGAAAGTATGAGGAGACGAGTCCACTTGTGTCATACGGAATCCAGGGCCTCAATTAGGAACCTACAGAATGCAAGGCGAAAGGAGAACACAAACTACAAAAACACAATCACGAAAACTAAAAATGCCCACAAATGAAAACACAACACTAAAAATCAAGTAAAAACTTGAGTTGCCTCCAAGAAGAGCTTGTTTAAGGTCTATAACTCGATGACCTATTAAAGTGATGTCAAACGCACTATTTTTTAAACGTTTTAAAATTCGCCCACAAGAGAATGGATCGAATGTAGTGCGGTGAGATGACTCAAGTCGTATCTCACAAGGAAGATTAATCAAAAGGTGTTCTCATGGCTGAAAAACGAAAGAGAAAATGATAAGAAAAAACTAATATAAACACTCGATCACATTTCCATTTTCGAAAGCTAACAACTACAACGTGAGTATAAATAAAAAGTAATTATATGTCGAATACTTAATCTACAAATCGTGGTTGTCAATCCCAATTCTCAACCAAACACCCAAACAAACTCCCAATTGATGGTTCTAAACTCATCTGAACCCTAGACTCCCAAATTCTAAACTAAAATCATGAAAAGAAAATGCATGAACATAAAACAAGAACAATCATGAACATCATTAACCCAATAAAAATCTATAATCCAACTAACTTGAAATTCAAGTAATAAAACCAAGGAATAAAAGTAAACGAATAATATTCAAGAACGCCAAGTATCATCATCTTTTTCTCAAATAAGCTACAAATAATAAGGGAACAACAAAGCAAATAAAAGAGCAAATAAGAACATCATAACCCAATAATCTAATAATCTTGAAATTGAAATAATAAAAGCAAGAAATATAAAGATAACAAACAATAAATGTTGGACCACATCACCGAAGCAAGAAATTACACAAGGAGCTTCAAAAAGCTATGAAGTTCTAATAGGTCTACATTTTGTTTTATGGCATTTAAAAAAAAGCTCTCAAGAAGATGAAAATGGAGCTTGAAAATGGGATGAAGATGAAGTAAAAAAAATAGTGGTGAATAAAGACTGACTGGCGTGGGTTTATTATAGGTGAAATCAGGGGCAAAATGAACCCAAATGCTCGAGATGGATCGATAATGGATCGTGGTAATGCACAGGTAGTGAACATTGACATGCGCGTCTGGCTAAGTCAACATGCACGTGTGGCCAAGTCAACATGCGCATCTAGGCGGATCGACTTGCAATAATAGGGCTGAAGGTCTGCGCGTTGGGAGTAGTGACATGTTACACGATGCGGGTGATTCCCCTTGAGGTGTGTAACGATGTGCGGAAGCTTCCTACCACTCTCGGCTATTAATAGGTTCACTTTGGCTGATCTACCAAGAATGGTCGGTCATGGTGCAGTAGTTGCATACGGGATCAGGCGAAGTATGCGAGAGGGTGGCGATGGTGATGCGCGGTTGCTGGCCGAGGTGTGCGAAGATGTGCGAAAGTTTTTACCACTCTCGACCATTCAGAGGTTCACTTGGAGTGATCTTCCGAGAGTGGTCCACCATGGTGCAACAACTGTGCTCGATCATAACTAATGGGCGCGCATCTTCGGTCATCAGAGGCACATTTGGCCGAGTCATACGGGCACTGCTGTGAGCAGTCTGATGATGCATACAGGTGCTAGGCGGAACTACTGAAGGTGGTCGATCATGTCCGATGGGCATGGCGGCTTAGAGGTTCACTTGGGTAGTTTTCTAGGCATCGTGTGAGAGCGGCCGACAATGTCTGGTCATGACTTGTCGAGTTTTTCATTTTTGATCTTTGTCATTTTCTCTTGATAATCATACGATTGACTCATTATGGTAATAATTGGTCTCTGCTCATGTTCAGGTCTCAGTCTGGACTCATTTTGACCAACTTTGTTCTTTAAAAATAAAATAAAGATCCTAAAAATGAGATAGAAATATGAAAAATCACAAAAAGACGAGATGAGTTATGAAAATGTAAAAGAAGCCCTAACGACTCAAAACATGATGAATACACTACAAGAATATGCAAGACAAGACACAAAAATATATAAAATATACATACATATATGTACAAATCGATTCCCCCACGTTTAGCTTTTTTGCTTGTCCTCAAGCAAAACCAACCTAATCATATAGAAATGATGCTCTAACCTGTGAATGAACCTGGCACACGACAAATGAAGAACTCATATACGATTATATCTGAAACACCAACGAAGACACTTTTTGAACTTTAAAATGGACAACCTAGACCAACGTCAACCGCTACCATAACGAGTTGCCCATTATGCAAGTGTCTCATCCATACACCGATCAAGGCCTATCCACACTCAAAATACACTAGGTCGACATCCTACTATCCCAATGATCTATTCTCCTATTACATAATTCCTAAATTACTAAAATAAAAAATGTGTACAAGGGTTTCTCCACCTTGCATGACTTATTACATCACCATAACTTGTACAAAGGTTTATCTGCCTTGCATTTTTATTCCATTTATTTTATTTTAACTTTTTTTTTGTGTACCATATGATGAGGTACTAAACGAACAAGTATTTACAACGCGAACTATTACTCCAAGACATAATAATAATAATAATAATAATAATAATAATAATAATAATAATAATAATAATAATAATAATAATAATGTACAAACTGTAATACCCCAAAATTTATTTCAAATTTAATTAATTTATTTATCTAGTATAATTCTTGTTTTATATTTATTCCTGTACTTTTTAAAATAGTCACAATTTATTTTATTTTTTATATAAACTCATAAACTTGTGATTTTATTTTAGTCAAGTTTAATTTCTTTTTAAAACAGTCCATGATATATCTTCTCCACATATTTCATGACAAGCCTCGACTTAATTTTATTTATATATTATCATCAAAGTCTTAAAAATATTCTTTGATTTTAAATTTTTTCTGTTGGCCATTCTTGTTTTTCAAAAAATGACCTAAATATTTTTAAAGTGTTTACTATATAATTTATTTAGGTATGTTAGACCAATTATTTTATTTTATTTTTATTTTGTAAATCCAACATTGGTTATTTAAGACCTTTTTATTTTAAACTTATTTTCAACTATTAAACCTCAAATCTTATTTGAGATTAATATTATTTCTATTTTAAAATATTTATATTTATATTTTCTTAAACTATTTAAAGTTATTAATATTTATATATTTTATATTTTTAAACTATTTATAAGGTTATTTATATTTAAATAACTAAATCCATTATATATTTTATATACAGCCTTTCGGTCCAACAAGATCAAGTATTCCAATCTCAATTCAATTCTGTGCTAACTATTTTTTTCATAAACCCAGCCATTTTTTTATTTTTTTCACGAAGCCCAACCCATGTTTCCCTCGACTTTTCATCTCCCAGAATTTTAGTGGAAATCATTTTCTTTCTTTTCATTCTCTAAAACCTTTCTTTTTTTTTTCTTCATTAAGATCATTAATCAAAATCATAAAACCATATCATATCAGCCATTAACAGCCTGCTCTCAACTACAATCACACTACTAAAAAAAATTTCCAATCTCGCTTTTGTGAACAAACAACCTAAGGCATTTGTTTTGTTTTCCTAAACTTTTGCCAAACCAAATCTTCCTTGTCAGTCAGACAAAACCACCGGCGGTCACAGAAAAGCCACTTTCAGCCCCTTTTTTTTAACCAACGCTACCACCCCTCACCATTTCCGACAGCCTCCATGCAATGGAGTTAGACTAACAACCGAACCAAGGCCATACAACCCAAACTGCCATAATTCAATCTAAGGAACCGACCAGCCACCAAGACTCATCGTAGTCGCGCTGGCACAACGGCTCGAGTAAGACCCGAACGACTACACCCACCGTTTGTTGGAGTAAACAAAATTCTTTGTTTTTAGACACCAACCTTTCAAGTTATGTTCATGTAGAGGTGTTTAGCGGTTTGCACAAATCGGCCAAACCGCCGGTTCGAACCGGCGGTCAACGGTTTGACCATGGTTCGAACCGGAACCACCAATAAGGCGGTTCGGTTACGGTTTGAGCATTTAACTTATATCTTTCACCCTCTTTAGAGTAAGTATACAAGAAAATTATTTGTACTTTGATTAAGGTTGAGGATTTACAATTTAATATATACGTTATTTCAATTGTTTAAAGTAATAATTTCAAATTTTAAAATTGAATATTTAAAAATTGTCAATTATTTTTTAATTTATTAAAAGTATTACTTCTATTTTCTCACTTAAATTCAAGATTTTAAATATTCTAATATAACTTTTTTATTTTAACTTCAAAATTTTTAAATGATTCAATTTCTTTTTAATTAATTCAAAGTTTTAAATTGTTAGTTCTATTTTCTCACTTAACCTCATACATATAAATATAAATATAATAGAAAAATAAAATAATTTTGCTTCAAAACTTCATATATTCTAACTAAAATTTCTTATTTTAACTTATAATATTTTAAGTAGTTCAAGTTTAATTTCTTTTTAATTTTTTTGAATTAATTCAAAGTGTTATTAATATTTTATCACTTAAACTCACATATTTTTTTTAAATAAAATCAAAAATAAACATAGGGAAAAAACCAAATATATGAATTTTAAAAGTTAAAAAAATCAAAAAAAAAAAAAACGGCTCAAACCGGCCAACCGTGAACCGACGCTACCACCCCTCACCATTTTCCGACAGCCTCCATGCAATGGAGTTAGACTAACAACCGAACCAAGGCCATACAACCCAAACTGCCATAATTCAATCTAAGGAACCGACCAGCCACCAAGACTCATCGTAGTCGCGCTGGCACAACGGCTCGAGTAAGACCCGAACGACTACACCCACCGTTTGTTGGAGTAAACAAAATTCTTTGTTTTTAGACAC